>JARBWK010000017.1:13605190-13656603 GCA_030556195.1 Anolis apletophallus | reverse complement strand
ATCCATCCATCTACACATCTCCTCCATCCATCCATCCATCCATCCTCCATCCATCCATCCAACCTCCATCCATCCATCCATCCATCATCTCCATCTCCATCCATCCAACTCTCCATCCATCCATCCATCTACACACATCTCCATCCATCCATCCAACTCTCCATCCATCCAGCCATCCATCTCTCCATCCAACTCTCCATCCATCCAGACATATCTCCATTTCTCCATCCATCCATCATCCATCCATCCATCCATCTCCATCCATCCATCCATCTCTCCATCCATCCATCCATCCATTTCTCCATCCATCCATCTACACACATCTCCATCCATCCATCCAACTCTCCATCCATCCATCCATCCATTTCTCCATCCATCCATCTACACATATCTCCATCCAACTCTCCATCCATCCATTTCTCCATCCATCCATCCATCCACCCAGTCATCCACCTACACATATCTCGGTCCATCCACCCATAGATCTGTCCACCCACCCACCCACCTTCCCTTTGGCTGTGAGGAATGGTGGGAGTGGAAGTCCAAAGCCCCCGGAGGGCCCCAGTGGAGCCATGTTGGGGCGATGGGACCACTGATGATCCCCACGACATCCACCATGCCTGGTGCACCATGAAATCAGCCAGCGTCCCCTTTAAGAGGCGTGGCCTCCCGGGCGAAGGGGCGTGTCCCTCCGCGCCCCCACGTGACCCTGGGCGCTGGGCTGTGAGTCCGGCCAGAGCAAGCGGAGCAAAGGCTGCTCGGAAGGCGCGGCAGGCGGCCATTCGCAGCCCCTCCGGAATCGTGGGTGTTGTTGCTGTTGTTGTTTGCTGCCGGGGCCATGGGGAAGATCTGGATTCCCACCCAACCGCTTTTGATCCGGATTTCCAGCCGTGTAGACGCCTAGATCCGAATCGCCGGGGGTTCCCTTTCCAGAGAGAACCAGGATTGAGGTGAGAAACTTTGGGGCTCTCTTTTGGGGCTTCGAAGCTAAAGCAGGGGATTCTGGGGGATGTAGTCCAAAGGTTGGTTAAGCACTTGATGACCTTGCAGCTTCAAAGCCTGGCCGCTTCCTGCCTGGGGGGGAAATGGTAAACAACGAACACCTCCCAACAAAGGATCCCCCCAGGAAGGAAGCAGCCAGGCTTTGAATCTGCAAGGCCATTAAGTGCTAATGAACTAACACCTCCCAACAAAGGATTCCCCCAGGCTTTGCAGCTGCAAGGCCATTAAATGGTAAACAACGAACGCCTCCCAACAAAGGATTCCCCCAGGCTTTGAAGCTGCAAGGCCATTAAATTGTAAACAACTAACACATCCCAACAAAGGATTCCCCCAGGAAGGAAGCAGCCAGGCTTTGCAGCTGCAAGGCCATTAAGTGCTAATGAACTAACCCCTCCCAACAAAGGATTCCCCCAGGCTTTGAAGCTGCAAGGCCATTAAATGGTAAACAACGAACGCCTCCCAACAAAGGATTCCCCCAGGAAGGAAGCAGCCAGGCTTTGAAGCTGCTAGGACATAAAATGCTAATGAACTAAATACCTCCCAACAAAGGATTCCCCCGGAAAGGAAGCAGCCAGGCTTTGAATCTGCAAGGCCATTAAGTGCTAATCAACTAACACCTCCCAACAAAGGATTCCCCCAGGCAGGAACCGGCCAGGCTTTGAAGCTGCAAGGCCATTAAATGGTAAACAACTAACACCTCCCAACAAAGGATTCCCCCAGGAAGGAACCGGCCAGGCTTTGAAGCTGCAAGGCCATTAAATGGTAAACAACTAACACCTCCCAACAAAGGATTCCCCCAGGAAGGAAGCAGCCAGGCTTTGAAGCTGCAAGGCCATTAAATGGTAATCAACTAACACCTCCCAACAAAGGATTCCCCCAGGCAGGAACCGGCCAGGCTTTGAAGCTGCAAGGCCATTAAATGGTAAACAACTAACACCTCCCAACAAAGGATTCCCCCAGGAAGGAAGCAGCCAGGCTTTGAATCTGCAAGGCCATTAAGTGCTAATCAACTAACACCTCCCAACAAAGGATTCCCCCAGGCAGGAACCGGCCAGGCTTTGAAGCTGCAAGGCCATTAAATGGTAAACAACTAACACCTCCCAACAAAGGATTCCCCCAGGAAGGAAGCAGCCAGGCTTTGAAGCTGCAAGGCCATAAAATGGTAATCAACTAACACCTCCCAACAAAGGATTCCCCCAGGAAGGAAGCAGCCAGGCTTTGAAGCTGCCAGGCCATTAAATGGTAAACAACTAATACCTCCCAACAAAGGATTCCCCCAGGAAGGAAGCAGCCAGGCTTTGAAGCTGCAAGGCCATAAAATGGTAATGAACTAAACACCTCCCAACAAAGGATTCCCCCAGGAAGGAAGCAGCCAGGCTTTGAAGCTGCAAGGCCATTAAATGGTAATCAACTAACACCTCCCAACAAATGATTCCCCCAGGCTTTGAAGCTGCCAGGCCATTAAATGGTAAACAACTAATACCTCCCAACAAAGGATTCCCCCAGGAAGGAAGCAGCCAGGCTTTGAATCTGCAAGGCCATTAAGTGCTAATCAACTAACACCTCCCAACAAAGGATTCCCCCAGGCAGGAACCGGCCAGGCTTTGAAGCTGCAAGGCCATTAAATGGTAATGAACTAAACACCTCCCAACAAAGGATTCCCCCCAGCCAGGCTTTGAAGCTGCAAGGCCATAAAATGGTAAACAACTAATACCTCCCAACAAAGGATTCCCCCAGGAAGGAAGCAGCCAGGCTTTGAAGCTGCAAGGCCATAAAATGGTAATGAACTAAACACCTCCCAACAAAGGATTCCCCCAGGCAAGGAAGCAGTCAGGCTTTGAATCTGAAAGGCCATTAAGTGCTAATCAACTAACACCTCCCAACAAAGGATTCCCCCAGGCTTTGAATCTGCAAGGCCATTAAGTGCTAATCAACGAACACCTCCAAAGAAAGGATTCCCCCAGGAAGGAAGCAGCCAGGCTTTGAAGCTGCAAAGACATAAAATGCTAATGAACTAAACACCTCCCAACAAAGGATTCCCCCAGGCAGGAAGCGGCCAGGCTTTGAAGCTGGTTTATATACCTGTGGAATGATGTCCATGGTGGGAGAAAGAACTCTTGTCTGTTGGAGGCAGGTGTGAATGTTGCCCTTGACCAGCTTGACTAGCATCCCAACAAAGGATTCCCCCAGGCAGGAAGCGGCCAGGCATTGGCGTTTGTTTATATATCTGTGGAAGGATCTCCAAGGTGGAAGACATCATTGGTTGGTTCCTATTAGATGTTTATGTGGCTCGCAGTGGTCTCAGGAACTTAGTGAAGGTACTGCGAGTCCCATTGGCCATGGTCCATCCTCCTTCAAACTGCAGCAGGATGTAGAGTGGGTCATGGGGGCCCTGTGTGCCAAGTTTGGTCCTGATTTGTCATTGTTGTGGGCCACAGTGCTCTAAGGAAGTGAGTTAAAGTACTGCAAATCCCATCATCCATGGTCCATCCTCCCTCAAAACTGCACCAGGATGTAGAGTGCATCTTGGGGGTCTGTGTGCCAAGTTTGGTCTTGTTCTGTCATTGTTGGGGGCCTAGTCAGGAAAATCAAGTTGAGGAAGCCTTACTGTCAATTCAGGCCCTAAACAGTATCCCATGAGCTGAGGCCTAGTCAGGAAAATCAAGTTGAGGAAGCCTTACTGTCAATTCAGGCCCTAAACAGTATCCCATGAGCTGAGGCCTAGTCAGGAAAATCAAGTTGAGGAAGCCTTACTGTCAATTCAGGCCCTAAACAGTATCCCATGACCTGAGGCCTAGTCAGGAAAATCAAGTTGAGGAAGCCTTACTGTCAATTCAGGCCCTAAACAGTATCCCTTGAGCTGAGGCCTAGTCAGGAAAATCAAGTTGAGGAAGCCTTACTGTCAATTCAGGCCCTAAACAGTATCCCATGAGCTGAGGCCTAGTCAGGAAAATCAAATTGAGGAAGCCTTACTGTCAATTCAGGCCCTAAACAGTATCCCATGAGCTGAGGCCTAGTCAGAAAATCAAGTTGAGGAAGCCTTACTGTCAATTCAGGCCCTAAACAGTATCCCATGAGCTGAGGCCTAGTCAGGAAAATCAACTTAAGGAAGCCTTACTGTCAATTCAGGCCCTAAACAGTATCCCATGACCTGAGGCCTAGTCAGGAAAATCAAGTTGAGGAAGCCTTACTGTCAATTCAGGCTGTAAACAATATCCCATGAGCTGAGGCCTAGTCAGGAAAATCAAGTTAAGGAAGCCTTGCTGTCAATTTTGGGCCTGGTCTGTGATTTATAGGGGCTACAGTATTGTTTGAGAAGTGAATCAGGTGAAGGTACTGCAAATCCAAACGTTGGTGGCCCATCCTGCCCTAAATCACACCAGGTTGTGAAGTGGGCCATTGGGCCCCTGTGTGCCAAGTGTGGTCCTGATCCGTCCTTGCTGTGGGCCGCAGTGACTGACTGCCCGAGGCCTTTCCTTTTCCCTCTGCGTCACCTTAGAATGTTGGAATGTAGATGGCCAATCAAAGTCCTTTATGCAAGTACGCCTTCAGTGGCAGCCAATCCCCTCTGTCTGGTGCCTTAGAATGTTGGGAGTCATGAGGCGGGCCAATCAGAGTCCTTTATGCAAATAATCCCACAGTGGCAACCAATCGAAACGCTGCCACATATTCCTCCGCACATTAATATTTAACGGCCTTGCAGCTCCAAAGCCTGGCTGCTTCCTCCCTGGGTGCAAACAGTGGAATCCCAGACAGGAAACAATCAAAACAAAGGGAGATGTTGGGAACAAGAACATGGCGGGCCTCAAATGTCAAAGCCAGGACAGACGGGGAACGTTTCAATACGTCTTTGTCTTTGAATCAGGGAACATCATGTCTGTCCTGGAGAAAAAGTTCCCAAATATATTGGGGAGGGGGGGGGGGCGTTGGTGGGAAAGTTTTGAAAAGTTTTTTTCTCTCCTCGCCGCCTGATTGGCTAGTAGCCGAGGATGATGGGAGAGAGAGTCTAATGCCGGTATGGCCAAACCCAGGCCTGGGCTTTTTTTCCCCCTGGCCTTCCTCTTTTTTTTCCCCATGACTTTATCCTTCCTCTCTTTCCTTCCTCCTCTCCCTTTTTTTCTCCCCTTCTTTCTTTATCCTTCTCTCTTTTCCTGCCATCTTTCCTTCCTTCCCTCTTTTCTCCCTTTTTCTCCTTCCTTCCTTCCCTCTTTTCTTCTTTCTCCTTCCTTCCTTCCCTCTTGTCTTTTCCATTCCTTCTTCCCACCCCTTTCATCCTTCCTTCCCTCTTTTCTCCCTCTTTCTCCTGCCATCTTTCTCTTCCATCCTTTCGTCCTTCCTTCCCTCTTTTCTCCCTCTTTCTCCTTCCTTCCTTCCCTCTTTTCTCCCTTTTCTCCTTCCTTCCTTCCCTTTTGTCTTCTCTTTCCTTCATCCTTCCTTCCATCCATCCTTCCCTTACACCCTTTCATCCTTCCTTCCCTCTTTCCTCCCTCTTTCTCCTGCCATCTTTCTCTTCCATCCTTTTGTCCTTCCTTCCTTCCCTCTTTTCTCCCTCTTTCTCCTTCCTTCCTTCCCTCTTTTCTCCCTTTTTCTCCTTCCTTCCTTCCCTTTTGTCTTCTCTTTCCTTCATCCTTCCTTCCATCCCCTCTTTCCTCCCTCTTTCGCCTTCCTTCTATCCTTCCTTCTGTCCATCCTTCCACCCTTTTGTCCTTTCATTCATCCTTCCCTTCCATCCTTTCATCCTTCCCTCTTTCCTCCACCTCCCCTTCCTTCCTTCCTTCTTGTTTCTTTCTCCTTCCATTCCTTCCTTTTCCTTATCTTTCTTCCTTCCTTTCCTTCTTTCCTTCCTCTTTCCTTCCTTCTTTTCTTCCTTTCTTCCTTCCCTCTTTCCTTTTCCTTCTTTCTTCCCTTCCTTCTTTCTTCCACCCTTTCCACCCTTTTGTCCTTTCATTCATCCTTCCCTTCCATCCTTTCGTCCTTCCCTCTTTCCTCCCCCCTTCCTTCCTTCTCTTTTCTTTCTCCTTCCCTTCCTTCCTTTCCTTATCTTTCTTCACTTCCTTCCCTCTTTCCTCCCTCTCTTCCTTCTTTTGTCTTTTCTTCCTTCTCTCTTTCCTTTATCCTTCCCTTCCTTCCTTGCATCCTTCTCTTCCACCCTTTCGTCCTTCCTTCCCTCTTTCCTCCCTCTCTCCCTCATTCTTCTTTCCTTTCCTTGTCTTTCCTTTCCTTTATCCTTCCTTCCTTCTCTTTTCTTTCTCCTTCCCTTCCTTCCTTTCCTTACCTTTCTTCACTTCCTTCCCTCTTTCCTCTCTCTCCCTCTCATTCTTCTTTCCTTTCCTTGTCTTTCCTTTTTCCTTCCTTCCTTCATTCTCTTTCTCCTTCCCTTCCTTCCTTCCTTTCCTTATCTTTCTTCACTTCCTTCCCTCTTTCCCTTCCTCTCTCTCTCATTCTTCTTTCCTTTCCTTGTCTTTCCTGTATCCTTCCTTCCTTCCACCCACCCACTGTTCCGTCTCTTTTTCCTTCCTCCTTTTCCCTTCCTTCTATCCTTCCCTTCCTTCCTTCCTTCTTTTTCTTTCTTTTTTCCTTATCTTTCCTTCCCTCTTCCTCCCCCTCCCTTCTTTTGTCTTTTCTTCTCTTTCTCCTTTCCTTTATCCTTCCTTTCTTTCCTTGCATCCTTCTCTTCCACCCTTTCGTCCTTCCTTCCCTCTTTCCTCCCTCTCTCCCTCATTCTTCTTCCTTCCTTCCCTTGTCTTTCCTTCCTTATCTTTCTTTTATCCTTCCTTCCCTTCCTTCCTTCCATTCATCCACCCACTCTTCCGTCTCTTTTTCCTTCCTTCTATCCTTCCCTTCCACCCTCTAATCCTTCCCTTTTTTCATTCTTTCCTTCCTTCCCTGTTTCTTCCCTCTCTCCCTCTTTCTCTTTCCTCCCTTCCCTTTTGTCTTTCCTTCCTTCTCTTTCCTTTTTCTTTCCTTCCTTCCTTCTTTTTCTTTCGTCCTTCTTCTTCCTTTTCCCTTCCTTCCTCTCCCTCTCTCCCTCTTTCTCTTTCCTCCCTTCCCTTTTGTCTTTCCTTCCTTCTCTTCCCTTTTGTCTTTCCTTCCTTCTTTCTTTCTTACTTCTTCCTTTTTCCTTCCTTCCTTCCTCCCTCTCTCCCTCTTTCTCTTTTCTCCCTTCCCTTTGTCTTTCCTTCCTTCCTTCCTTCCCTTTTGTCTTTCCTTCCTTCCTTCTCTTTTTACTTCTTCCTTTTCCCTTCCTTCCTTCCTTCCTTCTCTCCCTCTTTCTCTTTTCTCCCTTCCCTTTTGTCTTTCCTTCCTTCTCTTCCCCTTTGTCTTTCCTTCCTTCCTTCTCTTTTTACTTCTTCCTTTTCCCTTCCTTCCTTCCTCCCTCTCTCCCTCTTTCTCCTTCCCTCCTTCCTTCTCTCTTTCCTTCCTTCTTTCCTTCCATCACTGGGCAAGGAGTGCTAGCACACGACCCCTGAGTTCGAAAGTGTGCCCAGGCCTGGTCTCATGCCTGAAATCACCCTGGGAATTGTAGTTCACCCTGCATGAGCCCACTGTGGCAGGGAAGGCGTCTGAAACGACCACTTCCCTGTTGTGACATCACTCTAATGTCAATTTGGCGGCAGTGTAGACGGTGTTTGAGGAAGTCTTTCCCCTTTACCTGTATGGTCCAGACTAAATCGAGGAGAACTATGCATTCCCCTTGGAGTTAATTCGCAAAGGGTTGGGAAGGTGGGACGGAGACGCTGATCTTGCTCCACCGCTTCCCTAAATATAGGGCTGAAGGTTGGCTTCACCAAGAGTTGAGTCACTTTGCTGGCTTCTCTTACCGCCAGGAGCACTTAGCCGGGAAGATAAAAGCCACATGGGAAACAAGGCCACGAGGCAACACAGCGCATAGAGCAGTGGTTTTCAACCTTTTTTGAGCCGCGGCACATTTTTTACATGTACAAAATCCTGGGGCACACCACCAACCAAAATGACACAAAATGACACTCTACCACAGTCATACATATAGTGAATATGTTTTTAAATGTATTTATACACTCAGTGTGAAACCTGGGCCTGTTTCGATGAACACAACATAGATATCCTGGCAGGAATGGCAGAAAGACACAAACTTCCCACACAGAACTCCCACAACCAAGAAAAAATGCTATAAGAGTTTGGTGGGCATTGGCCTTGGGTTTTGGAGTTGTAGTTCACCTATATCCAGAGAGCACTGTGGACTCAAACTATGTTGGATCAGGACCAAACTTGGCATGAATACTCAATATGCCCAAATGTGAACACAGATGGAGTTTGGGGAAAATAGACCTTGACATTTGGGAGTTACAGTTTCTGGGATTTATAGTGAACACACAAGCAAAGAGTATCCTGAACTCTTGCAACAATGGAATTGAACCAAACTTGGCATATTGAACTCTCATTACCAACAGAAAGTACTGAAAGGGTTTGCTTGGGAATTGGCCTTGAGTTTGGAAGTTGTAGTACACCTACACCCAGAGACCAACTCCCACCATTCCTCACAGCCTGAGGCCCTTTCCTGCTTAAGTGGCTGAGGGGGAAAGGAAAAGGGCCTGAGGCTGCTAGGAATGGTGGGAGTTGGAGTCCAAAACACCTGGAAGGCCCAAGTTTGCCCATGCCAGCTTTCGACAGAGACCTCTTCCTCCCCCTTTCCCCTTCGCGCCCTTTCTTCCCCCTCCTGCCCAACACTTACTTTTTCTTCTACACTGCCGCTTCTGCCGCCATTTTGATCCGAGGGGGCAGCGTGTGCGTGCTCAGGAGGGGAGGGGGGAGGGAGGGAGGCGTGACCCGTGCGGGCGCTACTGTGCAGACTCGCCCCAGAGCAAAGCGAGGCAAAGCGAGCAGAGCGAGGCTGGGAAGAAGGGAGCCCGAGGGGAAGAGAAAGAGTGTTCGGCAGGAGGGGGAAGAAAGGCTCTTGGAGGTTCCCATTTCCCACGGCACTCTGACGCGGCGCCGCTTCGCCACGCCTCTTGCTCTCTTCCCCCTCCCTTCCTTGGAGGCCTGGCGGAAAGGTGTGCCGCGGAGGTGTGCCGCGGCCAATGGGCCGGTTGCGGCGGCACGGCCGCGGCGTGGCAACGAGGTACGGCTTACTTTCGGGGTACGGCTTATATTAGCCGACCCCCCTGACACCCCCGATACATCTTACAATCGGGGGTGTCTTACTATCGGGGAAACACGGTATCTATCTATCTTCTATGTATATAATAAAAGTCAGTGTTTGAGGAGGACGGGAGGTGCGGAGGTACGGACGAATATGTGGCAGCGTTTCGATTGGTTGCCACTGTGGGATTATTTGCACAAAGGACTCTGATTAGCCAGCCTCAGAACTCCAACATTCTAAGGCACCAGACAGAGGGGATTGGTTGCCACTGAGGGAGTATTTGCATAAAGGATTCTGATTGGCCAGCACCCAAGAATCCAGGGCTCTACATTCAAACAACATGATTGGTTGCCACTGAGGGAGAATTTGCAAAACCGGCTCTGATTGGCCAGCATTCCTACATCCCAAATCTTAAAGGTGCCAGAGAGAGTACTTCACAAAAAGCTTCCTTTAGCTGATTTTACAAACTAGCCTGAATTGACAGTAAGGCTTCCTAGGCCTCAGCCTGAATTGACAGTAAGGCTTCCTAGGCCTCAGCCTGAATTGACAGTAAGGCTTCCTAGGCCTCAGCCTGAATTGACAGTAAGGCTTCCTAGGCCTCAGCCTGAATTGACAGTAAGGCTTCCTAGGCCTCAGCCTGAATTGACAGTACGGCTTCCTAGGCCTCAGCCTGAATTGACAGTAAGGCTTCCTAGGCCTCAGCCTGAATTGACAGTAAGGCTTCCTAGGCCTCAGCCTGAATTGACAGTAAGGCTTCCTAGGCCTCAGCCTGAATTGACAGTATGGCTTCCTAGGCCTCAGCCTGAATTGACAGTATGGCTTCCTAGGCCTCAGCCTGAATTGACAGTATGGCTTCCTAGGCCTCAGCCTGAATTGACAGTAAGGCTTCCTAGGCCTCAGCCTGAATTGACAGTAAGGCTTCCTAGGCCTCAGCCTGAATTGACAGTAAGGCTTCCTAGGCCTCAGCCTGAATTGACAGTAAGGCTTCCTCAACTTGATTCTCCTGACTAGGCCTCAGTTAATGGGACATTGTGTATGGCCTGAATTAACAGTAACCAACCTTGGCACACAGAGAGACCCTATGACCCATGCTACTTTCTGCTGCAGTTTGGAGGAGGGAGGACCATGGATGATGGGACTTGAGGTACCTCCATGAATTATGGAATTTGTAGTACTTTCAAAGCCTTCATTTCCCACAGACCACTGCAGCCCTGAACAAAGACCTATACAGACTACACTTGGCACCCTGTGCCCCCATGACCCAGTCTCCATCCTTCTATAGTATAGAGGAGGGCGTACCATGGATGATGGGACTTCAACTACCTCTACTCATTGCCCAAGACCGCTGCGGCCCCAACAAAGACCATACTTGGCACACAGAGCCCCCATGACCCACTCTATCTTCTACTGCAGTCTGGAGGAGGGTGGACCATGGATGATGGGACTTGAAGTACCAAAGACCAACCTTGGCACACAATGCCTTTCTCAAATAACCCGGGCACTGCCGGGTCCCCAAGCTAGTAAATAATACATCTAACCCCAGGGGCAGGATGGGCCACGGATGATGGGATTTGCAGTACTTTCACCTGATTCACTTCTCAAACAATACTGTAGCCCCTATAAATCACAGACCAGGCCCAAAATTGACAGCAAGGCTTCCTTAACTAGATTTTCCTGACTAGGCCTCAGGTCATGGGATATTGTTTAGGGCCTGAATTGACAGTAAGGCTTCCTCAAGTCGATTTCCTTGACTAGGCCCCCAACAATGACAGAACAAGACCAAACTTGGCACACAGATTCCCCAAGATGCACCCTACATCCTGGTGCAGTTTGAGGGAGGATGGACCATGGAAGATGAGACTTGCAGTACTTTAATTCACTTCCTTAGAGCACTGTGGCCCACACCAATGACGAATCAGGACCAAACTTGGCACACAGAGGCCCAATGGCCCACTTTACAAACCTGATGCAGTTTACGGCACGATGGCTCACAAATGATGGGATTTGCAGTACCTTCACCCAATTCATTTCCCACAGAACATTGCAGCCCCTACAAATCGGAGACCAGGCCCAAACTTGGCACACAGAATACTAATGACCCACTCTACATCCTGCTACAGCTTTGAGTGGGACGGACCACGGATGATAGGACTTGAAGTACCTTCACTCACTTTCTGAGACCACTGCAACCCTCATCCAATTACCAAAAAAGAACAAACTAGGCACACAGAGCCTCCATGACCCACTTTACATCCTGGTGCAGCTTGGAGGAGGGCAGACCATGCATGATGGGACTTGAAGTACCTTCACTCACTTCCCAAAACTGCTGCAAACCTAATCCAATGACTGCTCAAGACCAAACCTGACACACAGAGCCCTCATGACCCACTCTACATCCTGGTGCCATTTGAAGGGGGATGGTCCATGGATGATGGGATCTGCAGTACCTTCACTCACTTACTGAAACCACTGCAACCCTCATCCAATGACCAATGCAGACCAAAAGTGGCACACAGAGCCTTCATGACCCACTCTACATCCTGCTGCAGTTTGAAGGAGGATGGACCATGATGATGGGACTTGCAGTCCCTTCATTCACTTCCTGAAAACAACGAGACCCTCACCCAATGACCAATGCAGACCAAAATTGGCACACAGAGCCCCCTTGACCCACTCTACATCTTAGTGCTGTTTGGACGGGGATGGACCACAGATGATGGGACTTGCAGTACCTTCACTAAGTTCCTGAGACTGCTGCGAGCCACATAAACATCTGATAAGGACCAACCTTGACACACAATGCCTATCTCAAATAACCCGGGAGGTCATAGTACCGAGCCACGGCAATTCAAGTGGCGTCAAACTGGATTCATTCTACAGTGCGTCCACACCCTGTGTCGGGAATGATGTGAGGACACGCAACCATTATTGAAATTGATCCCATTTATTTTCTTCGATGCCACCCTGAGATCGCATGATGCCACCTGGCACAGAGATAAAGATGCTAATAAATTATGCGAATATGCTAATCGTACAATCGAACAGCCCGCAAGAGTTAACGTGGGATACGTGAGAATGTGCAGGCGCCACCCTGTTAATCTTTAAAGCGCTCCAAGGCTCTTTCGTTGTGTTTCCCAGATACGACAAAAGTTAGGTTGCGCTTGGATTAGGATCGAGATAAACTAGATTGTTCGGCATCTGAAAAAAAAAAATGGGCCTTGGGTGGTTGTTTTTCTCCAAGCACGTTTCGGGTCACGGAGGCTCAAGGGTTCCCTGAAGGCATGCTTGCGTTCGTTGTTGTTGTGTGACATAAGTAATCCTTGATTTATGGCTACCCAACCGTGGGGCTTTCTTGGAGAGATTTACCCAGAGGGGTTTTTTTTGTGACTTACGAGGGCGGGTCAATAAGTCCGTGTCTTTTTGAATGAAACACAGGCTTTTGGATTTAAAAAACCATTTTGTTTTTCGACGACGTCTCCTTTGAGCTCTATACACTTTGTCCAACTTGTCTCCGATTTTTTTTTTATCCCTTCCCAAAAATAAGATTTGTCGAGGTCATCAAAATAGGTATTTGTTTGTGAGATGATTTCATCAAATTTCTTTCGGCCGAGCCATTTCTTCAGGCTTGGAAACAAGAAATAGTCACTCGGGGGCTAAATCCGGAGAATAGGGCGGATGAAGGAGCAATTCGTATCCCAATTCATGGTCGGTTGCCATGGAAACTGCACATGTGTGCACTCCTGCATTGTCCTGGTGCAAAAGAACTTTTTTCTTGGCCAAATGCGGTCATTTGTTTTTTTTTCTCTGTCATCATTACTTCTGTGCGTTCGAGGAGTCGTAGGTGTTGGCGATAGGTGGCAGGGGCGGCCCCAGCGATTCCGCGACCTACGCGGTCGCGTAGAGCGGCATCGGCTGGGAGGGCACCACCGGCTGGGAGGGGCGCGCCGCGCCGACTCCGCGCCCCACCGCCGCAGCACTGCCCTGTGCCGCCGTCTGCGTGCGCGCAGAAAGCACCTACAGGCGCTATAGCGCCTGTAGACGTTTTCTGCGCACGCGCGAATGTACGAGCATGCGCACTGCTCCCAAGCGCGCCTGCCACTTTGGGAGCCAGCGCGCATGTTGCAAAACCTGCACTGCACGCATGCGCTGGCTCCAAAGCGGCAGGCGCGCTTTGGGAGCGAGTGCGCGTCCTCGTTACATTCGCGCGTCCTCGGCACATTTGCGCGGCCGGCAGAAAGGTGTGTCGCGGAGGTGTGCCGCGGCCGATGGGGCCGGGCGGCGGGGCGTGGCGGCGGTGTGGGCGTGGCGGCGGTGTGGGCATGGCGGCGGCGGTGAGTGGCGCGGCGGCGGGGGGGTGACAAAATTTCTTCGCGTACCCCCCCCAAATTAGGTCGGGCCGCCCCTGATAGGTGGCCCATGTTTCAGACCCATAGAGGAGAATAGACAGTACGATAGCTCTGTACACACTGATTTTGGTGCTTTGCCTCAGGTGCTTGTTGCTCCAGACTCTTTTGTGAAGCCTTCCGAATGCACTCTATGCCTTTGCTAATCTGTGATCTATCTCTTTGGCAATCTTGGCGTCTAAAGAGATTATGCTTCCCAGGTAGGTGAACTGCTGAACAGACTTAAGCACAGATGTGCCTATGCTGACGTGGGGATGATGGTGTTCTTCCTGTGGTGCGGGCAGGTAGAGGACTTCCGTTTTCTTCAGGCTGAACGGACTTAAGCACAGATGTGCCTATGCTGACGTGGGGATGATGGTGTTCTTCCTGTGGTGCGGGCAGGTAGAGGACTTCCGTTTTCTTCAGGCTGAACGGACTTAAGCACAGATGTGCCTATGCTGACGTGGGGATGATGGTGTTCTTCCTGTGGTGCGGGCAGGTAGAGGACTTCCGTTTTCTTCAGGCTGAACGGACTTAAGCACAGATGTGCCTATGCTGACGTTGGGGATGATGGTGTTCTTCCTGTGGTGCGGGCAGGTAGAGGACTTCCGTTTTCTTCAGGCTGAACGGACTTAAGCACAGATGTGCCTATGCTGACGTGGGGATGATGGTGTTCTTCCTGTGGTGCGGGCAGGTAGAGGACTTCCGTTTTCTTCAGGCTGAACGGACTTAAGCACAGATGTGCCTATGCTGACGTGGGGATGATGGTGTTCTTCCTGTGGTGCGGGCTGGTAGAAGACTTCCGTTTTCTCTATGCGGATGACCCCCAACTCTACTACTCCTTTTCAACTAATTCCAAGGAAGCCCCTCGGATACTGGACGAGTGCCTGGCCGCTGTGCCTGTCTGGATGAGGATGAATAAACCGAGGATCAATCCTGACAAGTCAGAGGTCCTCCTGGTTGATCGTAAGCCGGACCGGGGTATAGCATGGCATCCTGTGCTCGATGGGGTTGCACTCACCCTGAAGTCACAGGTCCGCAGCTTGGGTGTCCTCCTAGACTCGCCGCTAACGCTTGAAGCCCAGTCTGCTGGGAGGGCCTTCGCACAATTAAAACTCGTGCGCCAGCTGCGTCCATACCTCTTGAAGTCCGATCTGGCCATGGTGGTCCACGCCAGGGCTGTCCAACTTCTACCGGGTCCAGGGCCGGAATAGAGGTCACTGATGACCTCGGGGGCCGCTTGGCCCCGCCCCCGGGCCCCGCCCCCAGGCCAGGCCTCGCCCTCCTAAAGCCGCCGAAAAGGGCAGAAGGCGGCGCCAAGGGCAGCGCGTCACAGGCCTGGCGTGACGCGCTGCCCTTGGCGCCGCCTACTCCTCCTTGGCGGCCCCCTCCCTTCCTAGGGTGGGGAGTTGCCGAAAAAAAGGGCAGAAGGCGGCGCCAAGGGCAGCGTCACAGGCCTGGCGTGACGCGCTGCCCCTTGGCGCCGCCTACTCCTCCTTTTCGGCGCCCCTCCCTTCCTAGGGTGGGGAGAAAAAAAAAAGGGCAGAAGGCGGCGCCAAGGGCAGCGTCACAGGCCTGGCGTGACGCGCTGCCCTTGGCGCCGCCTACTCCTCCTTTTTCGGCCGCCCCTCCCTTCCTAGGGTGGGGAGCTGCCGAAAAGGGCAGAAGGCGGCGCCAAGGGCAGCGCGTCACAGGCCTGCCGTGACGCGCTGCCCTTGGCGCCACCACCCTCCTTTCGGCCCCTCCCTTCCTAGGGCGGGGGAGCCGCAGTGGGCAGAAGGCGGCGCCAAGGGCAGCGCGTCACAGGCCTGGCGTGACACGCTGCCCTTGGTGCCGCCTACTCCTCCTTTTCGGCGCGGAGAAAGGGACGGAGGGGCGGTGCAGGGAGGGAGGAGCTAGCTCTCTTCCTCCTCCCTGCCCCGCCTCCCCCCCCGGCCGCCATTTTTAAAAAAAAATTAGAATTTTTTTTAAAAAAAATTAAAAATGGCGGCTGGGGGCATAGCTGGGGCCGTGTCCAACAGGCTGGGGGGCCGGATCCGGCCCCAGGGCCGCCAGTTGGACAGCCCTGGTCCACGCCTTCGTCACCTCCAGATTGGACTACTGCAATGCACTCTACGTGGGGCTGCCCTTGAAGACGGCTTGGAAATTTCGATTGGTTCAACGGGCGGCAGCTAGGTTACTAACTGGAGCGACTTACTTGGAGCGGGCAACCCCCCTGTTTAAGGATCTCCATTGGCTGCCGTTCATTCTCCGGTGCCAATTCAAGGTGCAGGCTCTGACCTATAAAGCCCTGAACGGTTTGGGACCCGCCTACCTGCGTGACGGCACTTCTGTTTACGATGGAGCTCCTTAAACAGGTTGGTTGAGCGCTCCCTGTAAGTCACTCCAGTTAGCAATCTGGCTGCCGCTCGTTGGACCAATTGAAACTTCTGCGCCGTCTTCAAGGGCAGCCCCACATAAAGTGCATTGCAGTAGTCCAGTCTCAGCATTTTTATTTCTTTGACAGTATGGTGTTAGGTTGAGGTTTAATGGAGCAATTGTTTTCAAGCGCCAGCCCTTTGCCCTCCTTCTTTCTTGAGCCATATTCTTTTGGGAGGTTGCAGGGGAGGAAATCGGTTAGGCCGTGATTTCCCAACTCCAGTCTGTTGGCTAACATGCTTTTGGTTTAACACTACACGCAGACCAAGTGCTACTAAAACTACTCCAAATGTAGAGTCAGGGGCACCATTCCTGTGTCACTTTGCTGTGAGCAAAATGCAAAAACCCTTACTGCCTGACTTAGGCGATCCCTCATAGCTCGAGGATGATGGTCCTCCAAGTGTAATGTTTTGGTGGTGGGTCCATAGGTGGCTGTGGAGCCCTATTCTTGACCCGCACGTTCTCCAACAGTTTCCAGGCGGAAGGCGGTCCCGATCAGGGTTGGTTTGTCGTACCTTCCTCTTGGTACGTTTCTCATTTCGCCCTCCATTCGTGCCTCTTCGATTTCCGCACCACTGCTGGTCACAGCTGACCTCCAGTTAGAGTGCTCAAGGGACAGGGCTTTCCAGTTCTCTTTTGGTGTCTATGCCACAGTTTCTAAGTTTGGCTTTAGGCCCATATTTCAATCTCTTTTCCTGTCCATCAACATTATATTTCCTGTTCTTGAGTTGGGAGTAGAGTACCTGGGAGATGGTGATCTTTGGGCAATATTACTAATAATATTACAGGATAATGTTATAGTGCAATGTAATATATAACATTAATATTGTGCTATGGCAATAATATAATATTTTGTATATACATATAATATTATAATGTAATACAATATAATACCACTACTAATAATATGCTATTGTAATTATATAATGTAATATTACTAATAATATTACAGGATAATGTTATAGTGCAATGTAATATATAATATTAATATTGTGCTATGGCAATAATATAATATTTTGTATATACATATAATATTATAATTTAATACAATATAATACCACTACTAATAATATGCTATTGTAATTATATAATGTAATATTACTAATAATATTACAGGATAATGTTATAGTGCAATGTAATATATAATATTAATATTGTGCTATGGCAATAATATAATATGTTGTATATACATATAATATTATAATGTAATACAATATAATACCACTACTAATAATATGCTATTGTAATTATATAATGTAATATTACTAATAATATTACAGGATAATGTTATAGTGCAATGTAATATATAATATTAATATTGTGCTATGGCAATAATGTAATATTTTGTATATACATATAATATTATAATTTAATACAATATAATACCACTACTAATAATATGCTATTGTAATTATATAATGTAATATTACTAATAATATTACAGGATAATGTTATAGTGCAATGTAATATATAATATTAGTATTGTGCTATGGCAATAATATAATATTTTGTATATACATATAATATTATAATGTAATACAATATAATACCACTACTAATAATATGCTATTGCAATTATATAATGTAATATTACTAATAATATTACAGGATAATGTTATAGTCCAATGTAATATATAATATTAATATTGTGCTATGGCAATAATATAATATTTTGTATATACATATAATATTATAATTTAATACAATATAATACCACTACTAATAATATGCTATTGTAATTATATAATGTAATATTACTAATAATATTACAGGATAATGTTATAGTGCAATGTAATATATAATATTAATATTGTGCTATGGCAATAATATAATATTTTGTATATACATATAATATTATAATTTAATACAATATAATACCACTACTAATAATATGCTATTGCAATTATATAATGTAATATTACTAATAATATTACAGTATAATGTTGTAGTACAACGTGATATATAATATTAGTATTGTGCTATGGCAATAATGTAATATTTTGTATATACATATAATATTGATAATATTATAATGTAATACAATATAATACTACTACTAATAATATGCTAATACAGGATAATTTATTTATTTATTTATTTATTAACTTCGATTTAGTATACCGCTCACTCCGGAGCTCAGAGCGGTTTACAGAAGAAGCATAAACACCGTGAGTAATAAAACAGATTAAACAGTTAAAACACATTTAAACATCAAAGCAGTTAAAACATATTAAAAACACTAGCCCTCAGCGAAGGCTGGGGGGACAAGATAAGAATCTGGGGGGGCCATAGGCGGCATGGCACACAGTGTGGTTGAGTTAAGGGCCGAACGCCTTCCTAAAGAGCCAAGTCTTCAAGGCCTTGCGGAAGGGCAGAAGAGCGCGGATGGCGCGGATCTCCTCCGGGAGGCCGTTCCAGAGACTTGGGGCAGCTACAGAGAATGCCCTCCGCCGTGTAGAGGCCAGTCTGCAGGTTCCGAGGGAGGTACCTCAAGGAGGTTAAGCTCCTCAGAGCGCAGTGATCTCATCGAGGCACATAAGGGTAAAGTCGCTCCCTCAGGTACACTGGCCCCAAACCATAGATGGCCTTAAAGGTGAGAACTAACACCTTGAAGAGGACCCGAATTCAATCGGGAGCCAGTGCAGCTCGGCGCAAGAGTGGGGTCGCGCGAAGTCAGATCTTGCAGCACCCAGGAGGAGGCGGGCTGCGGCGGGCTGCACTGGCTTAATCTTCCGGATCATCGACAAGGGAAGGCCAATGTAGAGCGCATTACAGTAATCGAGCCTCGAGATGACCGTGGCTTGGATCACTGTAGCAAGGTCGCGTTGGGAGAGGTAGGGAGCCAGGCGCTTAGCCAACCGTAGGTGGTAGAATGCTGTCCTGCAGGTGCAGCCAATCTGCTCCTCCATGGACAGGTGGGCGTCCAGCCGGACCCCTAGACTTTTACCGATGGCTGAGGGCAGAGGGCCACACCATCGAACGTTGGCAGCTGGGTCGCTACCCCCCCCCCCCCCCCAACCAGGCGGCCCAGCCACAAGATCTCCGTCTTCGCCGGGTTCACCTTCAACTTACTGGCTCGCAGCCATCCAGTAACGGCTTCAAGGCAAAGATGGAAATTATCGGGTACAGAGACTGCCCCGGGGTCCAACCTCAGAATGAGCTGGGTATCATCAGCGTACTGATGACACTCCAGCCCAAAACTCCGTACCAGTTGGGCGAGTGGTCGCATATAGATGTTAAATAACAGCGGGGAGAGGATAGCCCCTGAGGCACCCCGCAACTCAGCGGGGAGCCTCCGAGACCGCCCCCCCACTTCACTCGCTGCTGGCGGCGTTGGAGGAAGGAGGACAGCCAGTTGAGGGCTGTCCCCCTCACCCCTGCCACCGCCAGGCGGTGTATCAAAAGTTGGTAATCGACGGTATCAAACGCTGCCGTGAGGTCCAATAACACGAGCAGCGCCGATCCACCTCGGTCCAAGTGGCAGCGGAGTAGGTCTGTGATGGAGACCAGGACAGTCTCCGTCCCATGGCCTGAACGGAAGCCGGACTGGAAGGGGTCTAGCCAGGTTGTAGTACAATGTAATATATAATATTAATATTGTGCTATGGCAAGAATATAATATATTATGTTTACATTTTACTTGTAAGCCACTCTGAGTCCCCTTCGGGGTGAGAAGGGCGGCATATCAATGTCGTAAATATATAAATCTATGTATATAATAAAAGAGAATGTATGTATGTTTGCGGAGGGTGGATATGTGGCAGCGTTTCGATTGGTTGCCACTGTGGGATTATTTCCATAACGCCTCTGTTTGGCCAACATTCCAATACTCCAAGTAGGCAGAGAGACGATTGGTTACCACTGAGGGAAAATTTGCATAAAGACTCCTGATTGGCCAGCCCCTCCAACATTCCAACACTCTTAAGTGGCAGAGGTTATATTGTGCTATGGCAATAATATAATATTTTGCATTTACATTTTACTTGTAAGCCGCTCTGAGAAGGGCGGCATATAAATGTCGTAAATAAATAAAATAATAAATAAATCCCAGGATCCGATCCCAAGTTTTCTGCTTTAGACTGGATTATAGAAGTCCACACTGCCAGATAATTTGGGATCAGGAACTGTGATACAGGGCCTGTTTGGAAAGGCCTTTTATGGGAAAACACCAGTGCAACTGAGACATTGTCGTCAGGCCAATGGGTTTTGCAGTCTTTGTTCTCATTAGGGCCAAAGGCTCCCAAATCTGGTTTTTCCTGTTGCCGAATCACAGAAGCCAGCGGCCCTGTTGAGCCAGTTGGTTATGCCACAGCCGCTGGCCCATGTGGTCTGTGTTGAAAGCCAAAAGAATCCGGAAGCTTGGCCTCTATCCTTATATGTATATACAATATATTATATTATTGCCATAGAACAATACTAATCTATATATATAAAGGAAGAGTCGTCATGGAAAGACCATCCCAAACCGAGAAACCTTACAACGCAGAAACACCAAACTTGCCAACAGAAATAGGCCTCAAGCAAGGTACGTTTGTAGCAAAGAAACTTCCCCCCCCCCAAAACCTAAAAGGCCCACAAAACAATGAGTAAAAAACCTACATTCCCAGCATCCTCCGGGCTGCCAACGACTCTCCCAGCCTCTACATTCTGACAACATGATTGGCTGCCAATAAGGGCGGATTTGCATAACTCCTGTACTGGCCAGCCAACATGAACATTCCGACCCATAATAAACTGTCAGAGGAGGATAAGGCAAAGGGATGAGGCACAAACACAAACACCCAAATCACTTCCCACAGAAAATTTACACCCTACAAATCACAGACCACGCCCAAAATTGACAGTAAGGCTTCATTAACTTAATTTCCCTGACTAGGCCTCACTTAATGGAATGCTGTTTACGCTCTGAATTGACAGTAAGGCTTCATTAACTTGCTGTTCCTGACTAGGCCTCAGCTCATGGGACATTGTGTATGGCCTGAATTGACAGTAAGGCTTCATTAACTTGCTGTTCCTGACTAGGCCTCAGCTCAAGGGGCATTGTGTATGGCCTGAATTGACAGTAAGGCTTCATTAACTTGCTGTTCCTGACTAGGCCTCAGCTCATGGGACATTGTGTATGGCCTGAATTGACAGTAAGGCTTCATTAACTTGCTGTTCCTGACTAGGCCTCAACTCATGGGACATTGTGTATGGCCTGAATTGACAGTAAGGCTTCATTAACTTGCTGTTCCTGACTAGGCCTCAGCTCATGGGACATTGTGTATGGCCTGAATTTACAGTAACCTACCTTGGCACACAGAGCCCCTATGACCCACGCTCCATTCTACTACAGTTTGGAGGAGGGTGGACCATGGATTATGGGACTTGAAGTACCTCCATGGATAATGGGATTTGTAGTACTTCAAAACCCATCATTCCCCACAGACCACTGTGGCCCAGAACCAAGACCGATAAAGACCACACTTGGCACACAATGCCCCCCATGACCCACACTCCATCCGACACAGCCACAACGACACAGCCATGGCCCCAACAACACCATAACTAACAACAATTCCAACCCTTACGTACTCAGACTTTCTCGCATCTCCTAAATAGGGCACAGCAACGCGTGCCGGGTACAGCTAGTATTATATAACATTATACCGTAACATTATTAGTAATATTACATGTAATATAAAATATATAATTATAATATATTATTATTAGTAGTAGTATTATATTATATAATGCCACCTGTTTGACTTGCATGGGAAAGGGTGTGATTCAACATAATTGGTGCTCTGGGTTGATAGCCCCAAAGCCTGTTTGTCAACCAGTGTGTAGCTTCCGTGGCACTCAGGGTGGAGGTGTGTGTGTGTTACATAAACTAAACTATTAGTGGCACTGAGTTGGTATTTACCTGGGAAAGGCCAATTCTCTCACAGCAGAAGGACGGCTGACCGAAAGGGTGGCGGTTCGAATTCGGGGAGTAGGGTGACCTCAATGCTGGTGATCCCTGCTTGCTCAAGGACAGCAATATTAGTCACATAGTCGGTCCAGTGTATATTTAGGATTGTGAGAAGACAGCGCTGATGAAAGCGTTCGAGGAGTCCTAGGTGTTGCCGATAGGTGACCCATTTTTCAGACCCATAGAGGAGAATAGACAGTACAATAGCTCTGTACACGCTGATTTTGGTGCTTTGCCTCAGGCGCTTGTTGCTCCAGACTCTTTTGTGAAGCCTTCCGAAAGCACTCTATGCCTTTGCTAATCTGTGATCTATCTCTTTATCAATCTTGGCGTCTGAAGTGATGATGCTTCCCAAGGAGGTGAACTGCTGAACGGACTTAAGCACAGATTTGCCTATGCTGACGTGGGGATGGTGATGGTGTTCTTCCTGTGGTGCGGGCTGGTAGAGGACTTCCGTTTCCTTCAGGCTGACTTCCAGCCCAAACAGCTCTGCAGCTGTTGCAAAGCAGGATGTGAGGCACTGCAGAACTGCTTCTGAATGGGCGACAAAGGCAGCATCGTCGGCAAAAAGCAGCTGACGGACTAGATAGTTTAGAGTCAGTGCGAGCCCTCAGGCGGCTTAAGTTGAACAAGCTGCCATCAGTACGATAGCGTATATATATGCCTTCTTCTTCTTCGAGGTCTACCATAGCCCTTTGGAGCATCATGCTGAAGAAGATTGTAAATAGGGTTGGTGCAAGAACACAACCTTGTTTCACTCCGTTAGTTATGAGGAAGGGCTCCGAGAGAGCATCGCCGTATCTGACTTGACCGCGCTGGCCCTCATGTCACAGGATAATCATTTTGAGGAATTTGGGGGGACATCCTAGACCAGGGGTGCTCACACTTTTTCAGCATGGGAGCTACTGATTAAAAAACCAAGTCCCAAAGATCACCTGCCCAGAAATGTAAAATGTATAAGTATTTTCTTATTTATTTATTTATAATTATTATTCATTTTTATGTACCGCTCCTTCCAGCAGGCTCGGGGCAGTTTACATAAAATGAAGTTATAAAACATCAACATTTCAATTTAATAACAACAATATAAAACAGAGCATAAAAATACATCCAACCACCCCATTTCTCCCACACTGCCATATTACCACACATATTATTAGCCAGAAAGTAAGAAGAGAGGCTTTTGAACTGCAAGGCCATTTAATACTCAGCAAGGTAAACAAAGGGGCATGCAAAAATACATCCAACCACCCCATTTCTCCCACACTGCCATATTACCACACATATTATTAGCCAGAAAGTAAGAAAGAGGCTTTTGAACTGCAAGGCCATTTAATACTCAGCAAGGTAAACAAAGGGGCATGCAAAAATACATCCAACCACCCCATTTCTCCCACACTACCATATTACCACACATATTATTAGCCAGAAAGTAAGAAGAGAGGCTTTTGAACTGCAAGGCCATTTAATACTCAGCAAGGTAAACAAAGGGGCATGCAAAAATACATCCAACCACCCCATTTCTCCCACACTACCATATTACCACACATATTATTAGCCAGAAAGTAAGAAGAGAGGCTTTTGAACTGCAAGGCCATTTAATACTCAGCAAGGTAAACAAAGGGGCATGCAAAAATACATCCAACCACCCCATTTCTCCCACACTACCATATTACCACACATATTATTAGCCAGAAAGTAAGAAGAGAGGCTTTTGAACTGCAAGGCCATTTAATACTCAGCAAGGTAAACAAAGGGGCATGCAAAAATACATCCAACCACCCCATTTCTCCCACACTACCATATTACCACACATATTATCAGCCAGAAAGTAAGAAGAGAGG
The DNA here is from genome assembly GCA_030556195.1 of Anolis apletophallus. Lineage (NCBI taxonomy): Eukaryota > Metazoa > Chordata > Lepidosauria > Squamata > Anolidae > Anolis > Anolis apletophallus. The sequence continues at coordinate 13,632,885 of JARBWK010000017.1, read as the reverse complement.
CTTTTGAACTGCAAGGCCATTTAATACTCAGCAAGGTAAACAAAGGGGCATGCAAAAATACATCCAACCACCCCATTTCTCCCACACTACCATATTACCACACATATTATTAGCCAGAAAGTAAGAAGAGAGGCTTTTGAACTGCAAGGCCATTTAATACTCAGCAAGGTAAACAAAGGGGCATGGAAAATACATCCAACCACCCAATTTCTCCCACATTTCCATATTCCCCAACATATATTTCTCAAGGAAAAAAGCAAGCAGAGAGGCTTTGGAGCTAAAAGGCCATTTTTAAAAATAAAAAGGAAACAAAGAGACATACCACAGAACAATCAAGCACCCACCCCAAAGTAAAAAGACCGACCTTTGAGATGCGGTAAGAAAATGACCCCAAGCGTCCTTCTTCTCCTCTGTCATTGCTCCTATTTCCATGCCGCCAGCATGTGCGCCACCTCCAAGAGCTCACGAGAAGTCCAAGAGGCAGAATGGGCGCTTCTGTGCATGCGCGCAGGGGCCAGCCATGCATCGCATCATCCACGGCCACCCCTATGGTCTCCGACAACTCTGAGGGGCTGGAGAAGGTCGGAGGGAGGAGGAGGAATGCAAGAGAGGGGGCGCCCATTCTGCCTCTTGGACTCATGAGCTCTTGGAGGCGGCGCACGAGCAGGCAGCGTGGAGGAGCAACGATGGAGGACTTGTTTGAAGCGTGCAGGGGCGCGTGAAGAGGACCAGCAGCGATTGACCTGGTCAGGGGCCTGAAGATCACCCAGATGAGGCCCAAAGATCACCCGGGTGATCCCGATCACCATCCTGAGCACCCCTGTCCTAGACGTTCCAGGGTCTGCCACAGACCTTTTCTGCTCACAGTGTCGAAGGCTTTGGTGAGGTCGACAAATGTTACATAGAGTCCTTTGTTCTGCTCTCTACATTTCTCTTGCAGTTGTCTAAGGGCAAAAACCATCTCTGTGGTGCTCCTATGAGCTCTGAAGCCACATTGGTTTTCCGGGAGAAGTTCTTCTGCAATCGCAGGAACTAAGCTGTTCAGGAGTATCCTTGCAAGGATTTTTCCAGCAATGGAGAGTAATGTTATACCTCGATAGTTTGAGCAATCGGATTATCACATCACAGTGTGATGATAACAGCATCTCTGAGATCTGATGGCAGTTCACCTTTTTCCCAGCAACTCACAAGGAGCTCGTGGAATTTAGCATGGAGTACATGACCTCCATGTTTCCGAGCTTCAAGTGGGATTCCATCGATCCCGGCTGCCTTGCCATTTTCCACCTGATGTATGGCCTCAAGGGTCTCTTCCAGAGTGGGAGCTGTGTCCAGTTCATTTTTCATTGGTTGTTGTATCATGTGTTGGATAGCTGAACCTTGGACTACTCGGTTGGCATTGAAGAGACTCTGAAAATGTTCAGCCCATCGGTTCAGGATGGAGGCTTTATCAGTAATTAGTGTTTGACCATACAGTATCTATTATATAAATGGGTTCACGTCATGTGATGTATACCTCAAACAAAGAAACCATACAACGCAGAAACACAATACTTGCCAACAGAAATAGGCCTCAAGCAAGGTACGTTTGTAGCAAAGAAACTTTCCCCCCCAAAACCTAAAAGGCCCCCAAAACAACGAGTAAAAATAAAACTACATTTACCAGTATCCTCCGGGGCAGCCAAAGACTCACCCAGCCTCTACATTCTGAACAACATGATTGGCTGCCAATAAGGGCGGATTTGCATAACTGCTGCACTGGCCAGCCAACATGAAAATTCCGATCCATAATAAACTGCCAAAACAGGATAAGGAAAAGGCCTGAGCCAATCCCCAACACAAACACCCAAATCACTTCCAACCTAAAATATACACCCCAAAAAATCACAGACCACGCCCAAAATTGACAGTAAGGCTTCATTAACTAGATTTCCCTAACTAGCCCTCACTTACTGGGAAGCTGTTTACGCTCTAAATTGACAGTAAGACTTCATTAACTTGATTTCCCTAACTAGCCCTCACTTACTGGGAAGCTGTTTATGCTCTGAATTGACAGTAAGACTTCATTAACTTGATTTCCCTAACTAGCCCTCACTTACTGGGAAGCTGTTTACGCTCTGAATTGACAGTAAGGCTTCATTAACTTGATTTCCCTAACTAGCCCTCACTTACTGGGAAGCTCGCTCTGAATTGACAGTAAGACTTCATTAACTTGATTCTCCCGACTAAGCCTCAGCTCATTGGACATTGTGTATGGCCTGAATTGACAGTAAGGCTTCATTAACTTGCTGTTCCTAACTAGGCCTCAACTCATGGGACATTGTGTATGGCCTGAATTTACAGTAACCTACCTTGGCACACAGAGCCCCGACCATGCATGATGGGACTTGAAGTACCACCATGGAAAATGGGATTTGTAGTATTCAAAACCCATCATTCCCCACAGACCACTGTGGCCCAGAACCAAGACCAATAAAGACCCAATTTGGCACACCATGCCCCCCATGACCCACACTCCATCCAACTGCAGTTTAGAGGAGGGCACACCGTGGATGATTAGACTTTCTCGCATCTCCTAAAAAGGGCACAGCAACGCGTGCCGGGTTCAGCTAGTATTATATATAATACTAGCTTGGGGACCCGGCCCTGCCCGGGTTATTTGAGAAAGGCATTGTGTGCCAAGGGAGGTCCTTATGAGATGTTTACGTGGCTTGCAGTGGTCTCAGGAAGTTAGTGAAGGTACTTCAAGTCCCATCATCCATGGTCCATTCTCCTTCAAACGGCACCAGGATGTAGAGTGGGTCATGAGGGCTCTGTGTGTCCGGTTTGGTCTTGATCAGTAATTGGATTAGGTTTGCAGCAGTTTTGGGAAGTGAGTGAAGGTACTTCAAGTCCCATCATGCATGGTCTGCCCTCCAAGCTGTACCAGGATGTAAAGTGGGTCATGGAGGCTCTGTGTGCCTAGTTTGTTCTTTTTTGGTAATTGGATGAGGGTCGCAGTGGTCTCAGAAAGTGAGTGAAGGTACTTCAAGTCCTATCATCCGTGGTCCGTCCCACTCAAAACTGCAGCAGGGTGTAGAGTGGGTCATGGGTACTCTGTGTGCCAAGTTTGGGCCTGGTCTGTGATTTGTAGGGGCTTCAATGTTCTGTGGGAAATGAATCGGGTGAAGGTACTGCAAATCCCATCATTTGTGGCCCATCCTGCCCTACACTGCACCAGGTTGTAAAGTGGGCCAGTGGGCATCTGTGTGCCAAGTGTGGTCCTGAGTATCCTCCTCTGCCAGTTTAGAGTGTCGGAATGTTCGTGTTGGCTGGCCAATAGAGGCGTTATGCAAATACTCCTTCACTGGCAACCAATCATGTTGTCAGAATGTAGAGGCCGGGAGCCAATCAGAACGCTGGGACATATTCCTCCGCAAGCACTGACTTTTATTATATCGATCGATCGAAAGATCGATAATATACTGTATGAGAAAAATACAGAATTGTGATTTGTCACCTCTTTCCGGGACTTCCTTGTTGGGTGGAAAGTCCCAGAAAGCAATCCTTCGCACTCCAAACAAAACCCTGTGTCCGTAGCTTTCCAAACACAAGGCATTGTAACTCCAGGCCCAAGGATTGAATAGCGGGAGGAAAGTCCCTCTGTTTCGGGAAGGCTTCCAAAGACAACATTTCGGCCAGGAGAGCTTTTCCGAGAAAAAGGAGCGCTCGCAGACTTCCACATGAAAAGGGGGAAATCCCGTTTTGCCCAGGACATGTCTCGCAGGTTTTTTTGGGGGGGGGGGGGGTCTGGGATCCCCATGAAAGTGGACACATTGCAGATAGAATATATAAACACTATTTTCCTAGTTTCCAACAGACCTCAGGCCAGCTAATCGCCTCCCAACAAAGGATTCCCCCAGGCAGTAAGAAGCCGCTAGGCCACTAAATACTACCTACCATTCGCACCGACCCAAAACGGACAATAGTTCTTTCTCCCACCCTGGAGGTCATCCCATTTTCCTAGTTTCCAACAGACCTCAGTCCAGCTAATCGCCTCCCAACAAAGGATTCCCCCAGGCAGTAAGAAGCCGCTCTGCCATTAAATACTACCTACCGTTCACTTACCCAAAGCAGGCAAGAGTTATTTTTCTCCACAGATATATAAACACTATTTTCCTAGTTTCCAACAGATCTCAGGCCAGCTAATCGCCTCCCAACAAAGGATTCCCCCAGGCAGTAAGAAGCCGCTAGGCCACTAAATACTACCTACCATTCACACCTATCAAAACAGACAAGAGTTCTTTCTCTCCACAGATATATAAACACTATTTTCCTAGTTTCCAACAGACCTCAGGCCAGCTAATCGCCTCCCAACAAAGGATTCCCCCAGGCAGTAAGAAGCCGCTCGGCCATTAAATACTACCTACCATTCGCACTTACCCAAAGCAGGCAAGAGTTCTTTCTCTCCACAGATATATAAACACTATTTTGGTCCTTTCCAACAGACCCCAGGCCAGCTAATCGCCTCCCAACAAAGGATTCCCCCAGGGAGTAAGAAGCCACTAGGCCATTAAATACTACCTACCATTCGCACTTACCCAAAGCAGGCAAGAGTTCTTTTTCTCCACAGATATATAAACACTATTTTCGTCCTTTCCAACAGACCCCAGGCCAGCTAATCGCCTCCCAACAAAGGATTCCCCCAGGCAGTAAGAAGCCACTAGGCCATTAAATACTACCTACCATTCGCACCTACCCAAAGCAGGCAAGAGTTCTTTTTCTCCACAGATATATAAACACTATTTTCGTCCTTTCCAACAGACCCCAGGCCAGCTAATCGCCTCCCAACAAAGGATTCCCCCAGGTAGTAAGAAGCCACTAGGCCATTAAATACTACCTACCATTTGCACCGACCCAAAACAGACAAGAGTCCTTTCTCTCCACAGATATATAAACACTATTTACCTAGTTTCCAACAGACCTCAGGCCAGCTAATCGCCTCCCAACAAAGGATTCCCCCAGGCAGTAAGAAGCCACTAGGCCATTAAATACTACCTACCATTCGCACCTACCCAAAACAGACAAGATTTATAATATATCTCTTTACAGATATATAAACATTATTTTCCTAGTTTCCAACAGAACTCAGGCCAGCTAAGTGCCTCCCAACAAAGGATTCCCCCTGGTAGGAGGATGCCTGCCATTCCCCTCCCCCCCCCATACACACTTTTTTGTGCTTTTCAAAGAATATATTCTCTTTGCGGGTGTGTGTTATTCGCACAAGGTCTGATTCACGCCGGCCGGAGCACATTTTTCCATACCCAGCGAAGCCTTGGTCATAAGTTACGGTGGTGACTGCAGCTGGCTGGATTTCCGCAAGATTGCCTCACTCCAGGAAACGTGTTAAAGCCTCTCCTTTTTTTTTTCTTCGAAAGCAAGGTCCCACCCGTTTAGCCTTCCATTTCGGACCGGTTTTTGGCCTTCTTTTCTTCTTGGCACGGCCACACACAAAAACTTAATTGAGTCAGAAATCACAGTATTTTCTTTTGGTCGTGGGGGGTTCTGTGTGGGAAGTTTGGCTCAGTTATGTCATTGGTAGGGTTCAGAATGCTCTTTGATTGTAGGTGAACTATAAATCCCAAATTGGAAGGTCTGTTTTACCCAAATTCCACCAGTGTTCACATTTGGGTATATTGAGTATTCATGCCTAGTTTGGTCCTGATCCAAGATTGTTTGAGTCCACAGTGCTCTCTGGATATACCGTGTTTCCCCGAAAGTAAGACAGCGTCTTACTTTCTTTTGACCCCCAAAATCCCCACTACGGCTTACTTTCCCCTTGGCCGCCTCCTCCTCGGTCCCTTTCCCCTTGGCCGCCTCCTCCTCGGTCCCGCCTCCGCCTCCCCCGCCGCCGCCTCCCCCCCGCCGCCGCTTGCCGCCGCCGTTTCCCGCTGCCTACCTTCGCCGCACAGCCGGCCCCATGCCTGTGCCAGGAGCGCTTACGTCAGCGTGCCAGGAGCGCCTCGTCGAAGACGGCGCTCAGGGGTCCTACTGCCCATGCGCATGGGCAGTAGGACCCGAGGGTGCCTGCCCATGCGCTTCCTGGGCGTAGGACGAGGCGCCCTGGCGCAACTAAGCGCTCCTGGCGCCTGGCGCAGGCGTGGGGCCGGCTGTGCGGTGGCGGCAGGAGGCGGCAAGCGGCGCGGGGGAGGCGGGGCGGGGCGAGGCGGCGGGGGAGGCGGCGGTGGGGGAGGAGCGGAGGCGGAGGAGGCGGCGGAGAAGCGGGACCGAGCAGGAGGCGGGACTGAGTGACGCGGCGGCCGGGGTATGTCTTATTTTAGGGTACAGCTTACATTAGCTGACCCCCCTGACCCCCCCGATACGTCTTACAATCGGGGGTGTCTTACTTTCAGGGAAACACGGTAGGTGAACTATAACTCCAAAACTCAAGGTCAATGCCCACCAAACTCTTATAGCATTTTCTCTTGGTTATGGGAGTTCTGTGTGGGAAGTTGGTGTCTTTCTGCCGTTCCTGCCAGGATATCCATGTTGTGTTCATCGAAACAGGCCCAGGTTTCACACTGAGTGTATAAATACATTTTAAAACATATTAACTATACGTATTACTATGTTAGAGTGTCGGTTTTTTTGTCATTTTGGTTGGTGGTGTGCCCCAGGATCTTGTAAATGTAAAAAAATGTTTGTCCCAGTTCCATCATTGGTGGGGTTCAGAATGCTCTTTGATTGTAGCTGAACTATAAATCCCAGCAACTACAACTCCCAAATCTCAAGATCTATTTTCCCCAAACGCCACCAGTGTTCAAACTTGGGCATATTGATTATTCATGCCAATTTTGGTCCAGATCCATCATTGTTTACGGCCGCATTGCTCTCTGAATGTAGGTGAACTACAACTCCCAAACTCAAGGTCAATGCCCACCAAACCCTTCCAGTATTTTTCTGCTGGTCTGTGTGGGAAGTTTGGCCCAGTTCCATCGTTGGTGGGGGTCAGAATGCTCTTTGATTGTAGCTGAACTATAAATCCCAGCAACTACAACTCCCAAATCTCAAGATCTATTTCCCCCAAATGCCACCAGTGTTCATATTTGGGCATAATGAGCTTCGGAGAGCTTCTGTTCAACCATTTCAAACTCCCTGCTTGAGTGGTGATGGCACGATCGTCAGCATAGATCAGAGGTGGGCAGCCAACGCCCCTCGGGCCGGATGCGGCCCCACAGCCGATCCTGTCCGGCCCGGGGAGAAGGGGTGGGGGCGGGGCCAACAGGAAGGGGTGCCGCTGCCACCATCCCATCGCGGGCTCTGTGGGGCTTGTGTCGGCAGACAGGCCGGAGGAGCGGCGGCTTTGGAGTGCCTACCATCCCTGGAGGCGATCTGGGCCTGCAGCGGGAGCACTCGGCGAACTGCGGGGCTGATCGCCCTGGCGACCGGAAGACTTGATTGTCTTCCGGGTCGCCAGGACGACCAGCCGCCTCAGATCGCCGACTGCTCCTCCTCCAGGCCAGGATCGCCTCCAGGATGTCAGGCACTCCATAGCAGGGGCGATCAGCTGGGAACGGCTGGGGCGAGGCGGCGGCGGAGGCCTGCAGCCTCCGATCGCCTGCTGCTCTGCTGTGCTGTGCTGCGGCGGCGGCTGGGTCCGCTTTGCCATCCTCTGGGCTGGGTCCATTGGGCCATTCCATCTTGGGATCCTTCCTCTCTTGAGGATGTCAGCCTCCATCTTGGTTCGCACCTTGTCTTCTTGAATTTCATTTCATTTTAGTGGGTTTTTTTAAATTATAATAATTTTATTATAATAATGTAATAATATAATAAATAATATAATGTTATATTATAATTTCAATATATTATGTCTATATATACTGTAGTATATACTATAATATAATAATTATGATATTAATAATAATATATGAATATTTCTTGATATGTTAATATGCTAATATTAATGATGTGTAATATATAGTAAATATAGTAAATAAATAAATAAATTATGCAGATTAGAATGTAGTTCGGCCTTTAGGTGCGGCCCTCCGTAATATTTTTTGGCTCTCGTGTGCAGGGGCGGTCTAAGGTAATTTTAAATGGTAAGCGGACATTGTTTTGCCCCCCCCCCCCCATGTACATCAAATATACAATTATAATAGCGCAATACCATTAGTAGTATTATAGTGTATCAATGTACTGTATATATATATTATACCAGGGGTGCTCACACTTTTTCAGCATGGGAGCTACTGATTAAAAAACCAAGTCCCAAAGATCACCTACCCAGAAATGTAAAACGTATAACTATGTTCTTATTTATTTATTCATATTTATTATTCATTTTTATGTACCGCTCCTTCCAGCAGGCTCGGGGCAGTTTACATAAAATGAAGTTATAAATCATCAACATTTCAATTTAATAACAACAATATAAAACAGAGCATAAAAATACATCCAACCACCCCATTTCTCCCACACTGCCATATTACCACACATATTATCAGCCAGAAAGTAAGAAGAGAGGCTTTTGAACTGCAAGGCCATTTAATACTCAGCAAGGTAAACAAAGGGGCATGCATAAATACATCCAACCACCCCATTTCTCCCACAGTGCCATATTACCACACATATTATCAGCCAGAAAGTAAGAAGAGAGGCTTTTGAACTGCAAGGCCATTTAATACTCAGCAAGGTAAACAAGGGGCATTCAAAAATACATCCAACCACCCCATTTCTCCCACACTGCCATATTACCACACAGAGGCTGTTGAACTGCAAGGCCATTTAATACTCAGCAAGGTAAACAGGGGCATGCATAAATACATCCAACCACCCCATTTCTCCCACACTGCCATATTACCACACATATTATCAGCCAGAAAGAGAGAGGCTTTTGAACTGCAAGGCCATTTAATACTCAGCAAGGTAAAAAGGGGGCATGCAAAAATACATCCAACCACCCCATTTCTCCCACACTGCCATATTACCACACATATTATCAGCCAGAAAGTAAGAAGAGGCTTTTGAACTGCAAGGCCATTTAATACTCAGCAAGGTAAACAAGGGGCATGCATAAATACATCCAACCACCCCATTTCTCCCACAGTGCCATATTACCACACATATTATCAGCCAGAAAGTAAGAAGAGAGGCTTTTTGAACTGCAAGGCCATTTAATACTCAGCAAGGTAAACAAAGGGGCATTCAAAAATACATCCAACCACCCCATTTCTCCCACACTGCCATATTACCACACATATTATCAGCCAGAAAGTAAGAAGAGAGGCTTTTTTTTGAACTGCAAGGCCATTTAATACTCAGCAAGGTAAACAAAGGGGCATGCAAAAATACATCCAACCACCCCATTTCCCACACTGCCATATTACCACACATATTATCAGCCAGAAAGTAAGAAGAGAGGCTTTTGAACTGCAAGGCCATTTAATACTCAACCAAGGTAAACAAAGGGACATGCAAAATACATCCAACCACCCCATCTCCCACATTTCCATATTCCCAACATATATTTCTCAAGGAACAAAGCAAGCAGAGAGGCTTTGAGGTAAAAGGCCATTTTTAAACATTAAAAATAAACAAAGAGACATGCCACAGAACAATCAAGCACCCACCACCAAGTAAAAAGACCGACCTTTGAGATGCGGTAAGGAAATGACCCTAAAGCATCCTTCTTCTCCTCCTCTGTCGTTGCTCCCTATTTCCACGCCGCCAGCATGCGTGCCGCCTCAAGAGCTCACGAGAAGTCCAAGAGGCAGAATGGGCGCTTCTGCACATGCGCGTGTGGGCCAGCCATGCATCGCGTCATCCAGGCCCGCCCCCTTTGGTCTCCTACGACTCTGAGTGGCTGGAGAAGGACGGAGGAGGAGGAGGAATCCAAAAGAGGGAGCCCATTCTGCCTCTTGGACTTTGGACTGAGCTTTTGGAGGCGGCGTGTGAGCAGGGTGGGGAGGAGCAACGACGGAGGACTTCTTTGCAGCGTGCAGGGGGCACGTGAAGAGGACCAACAGCAAAAACCTGGTCAGGGGTCTGAAGATCACCAGGATGAGGCCCGAAGATCACCCTGGTGATCCCGATCACCATTCTGAGCACCCCTGTATTATACCATACTCATACTATATTATATCATAATTATATTATACTACATTACAATATAATTATAATATATTGACATTATAATATATAACAATCTATTATATGATTGTTATGATAAAATAATAAATAAAATTATTTACTTAAATAAAATTATCCTCTACTAAATATTTTCATTACTCCTATAAAACTCAAATAACCCAAAATAAAGTAAAATAAAATATTATATATTACTATTTTGTACAATACCACTATACTGCAATATTGTTTGTAATATTGCATGTAATATAAAATATATCATTATTCTATTGTTATATTGTATTTGTATTATATTGTATGACAATATTAAGCAGAACTGTATAATAATCAACAAGAAATGCAATGTAAATGCATCAAAATCAGAATATATTACCTACCACCCGTCCTCATAATCCATAGGAGTCTCCCATAAGTCCAAAATTAGGATCCCAATGTAAATGTAAATAGAAAACAGCCAAAATGTTCAAATGAGGTCGAACACAGGCAGCGCGGCCTGGGCAAACTTGGGCCCTCCCTCCCTCCCTCTAGGTGTTTTGGACTCCAACTCCCACAACTCCTCAGAGCCTCAGGCCCCTCAGGTCTAGACAGAAATCGAGCCGAAGAAAGGAAGGAGGGAGAGAAGGGGTCACAGAGGAGGAGGAGGAAAGCCCTTCTTTCATTCCCTCCACTTACACTTCCTTCACTGATTCTTTCTCCTTCCCGCAAACGCGCACGCGGTGGAGACAAAGGGAGGGGAAGCACCCCTGCCTGATAAGGGAGTTTGTTTACAGGCTTCTGGGCAAGGGAGCTACTGGGCATGCGCGGAGGTTTTCGCAAGATCTGCAGTTGCTCCTGCGCTCAACTTCAGCTCCAGAGCAACTGCGTCTCTGCGAAAACCTTTCGCATGATGCCCAGAAGCTGGCGTCGGAGCGCACAAGGCCGGGGTCAAAAAGCAGGCAGCTGCGGCACTGCCTGAGGAACATCGGCAGGGCCAGGATGGCGCCCCATGTGGCCAGGATGGCGCCCCCTTCCCAGATGGTGCCCTAGGCGGCCACTTACTTGACCTACCTGTAGGACCGCCCCTGCTCGTGTGGCCCCTTGGAAAAAATAATTGCCCACCCCTGGCATAGATGAAACTCTTTGTCACTTCTGGCATTTGTAGGGGTCACCACAACATGAGGAACTGTATTAAGGGGTCGCGGCATTGGGAAGGGTGAGAAACACATGACCTTGAGCACGGGTGCCCACACTTTTTCAGCATGCGAGCTACTTATAATAAAACCAAGTCAGAAAAATCTACCTACCTCCTCAAGGCTGGAGACGGGAGGGGCGTGGCTTGGTGCGGCCTGGCTCCGCCCCCTCTGGCTTCAGCTCTCCGAGCAGCTTCTCCAGGATTGAGGTGGGCAGTGCCAAGCCAGCCTTGTGCTAGCTATGTCACCACTGGCTTGGCATTGCCATCATCAAGCCTGGAGAAGCTGCTGGTAGAGCGGAAGCCAGAAGGGGACGGAGCCAGGCCGTCAAGCCCCTCTCCCTCCCCCCTGGCTTTGGGCTCAGCAGCTTCTCCAGGCTTGACGATGGCAGTGCCAAGCCAGCCTTGTGCTAGCTATGCCACCACTGGCTTGGCATTGCCATCCTCAAGCCTGAAGAAGCTGCTGGTAGAGCAGAAGCCAGAAGGGGGGAGCCAGGCCGTGTCGGCCCCCTCTCCCCCCCTCTGCTTTGGAGCTCCCAGCAGCTTCTTCCAGGCTTGACGATGGCAGTGCCAAGCCAGCCTTGTGCTATCTATGCCACCACTGGCTTGGCATTGCCATCCTCAAGCCTGGAGAAGCTGCTGGTAGAGCGAAGCCACAGGGGCGGAGCCTGGCCACGCCAAGCCCCGCCCCTTGCCCTCTGGCTTTGGAGCTCCCAGCAGCTTCTCCAGGCTTGACGATGGCAGTGCCAAGCCAGCCTTGTGCTAGCTATGCCACCACTGGCTTGGCATTGCCATCCTCAAGCCTGAAGAAGCTGCTGGTAGAGCAGAAGCCAGAAGGGGGACGGAGCCAGGCCGTGTCAAGCCCCTCTCCCTCCCCTCTGGCTTTGGAGCTCCCAGCAGCTTCTTCAGGCTTGACGATGGCAGTGCCAAGCCAGCCTTGTGCTAGCTATGCCACCACTGGCTTGGCATTGCCATCCTCAAGCCTGGAGAAGCTGCTGGTAGAGCGGAAGCCACAGGGGGCGGAGCCAGGCTGTGCCAAGCCCCGCCCCTCCCCCTCTGGCTTTGGAGTTTAAGGCACCTTCTCCAGGCTTGAGGATGGCAGTGCCAAGCCAGTGGTGACATAGCTAGCACAACGCTGGCTTGTCACTGCCACCCTCAAGCCTGGAGAAGCTGCTGGTAGAGTGGAAGCCACAGGGGGGCGGAGCCAGGCCATGCCAAGCCCCGCCCCCTCCCCTCTGGCTTTGGAGCACCCAGCAGCTTGTCCAGGCTTGAGGACGGCAGTGCCAAGCCAGCCTTGTGCTAGCAATGCCACCACTGGCTTGGCATTGCCATCCTTAAGCATGGAGAAGCTGCTGGGAGTGCCGAAGCCGGGGAGGGGGAGGGGCCCCCCTCTGAGAAGCGCCCCATCCTGGGATCGACCTCCTTCGTTCCTGGGATCGACTGGTCGATCGCGATCGACTTCCTGGGCAGCCCTGACCTAAAGCTTCGGCGACCTTCTGTTCAACCATTCCAACGCTCCCTGCTTGAGCGGTGATGGCACGATCGTCAGCGTAGATTCTGCCATTTGTAGGGGTCACCACAACACGAGGAACTGTATTAAAGGGAGAGAAACACTGCTTGGAACCTAGAACCTTTTGGTCGAATCGTTCCGTCTTAGAACATGGCAACCCCTGCAACAGAAGGTGATGGCAACGGTACCCGTTCTACCAACAGCCATATTTGTCATATGAGCAGATGACTATCTCCCTGCGCATACTTCTTTTAATGTTTAACTCTTCCATCTTGTTTTCCTTTCCACCCATTAGGCAATCTTGACCGGCGGCCGCATCCTCTCCTCCTTGTTTCCTAGCAACCGTCCCTCTTTCCGTCCGAGTCCTGGATGACCGTTGCGAAAAGCCGGCGGAAAGTCCATTGATGATCATCGGTAGTTGATTTACGGTTGATGACCGTAAATAGGTGGACCATCAAGAGGTCAGGATGGGACAGAAAGTGACCGGCGGCATCAAGACGGTGGATATGCGGGACCCGGCGTACCGGCCGTTGAAGCAAGCGCTTCAAGGCTTGGACTACTGCAAACCGGCCCGGCTGGACTTACTTTTGGACATGCCGTCCGCCTCCTACGAGGCCCAGTTGACGCACTCGTGGAACAACGACGACCGGTCGCTCAACGTCTTCGTGAAGGAGGACGACAAGCTCATTTTCCACCGGCACCCGGTGGCGCAGAGCACCGACGCCATCCGGGGCAAAGTGGGCTACACGCGGGGGCTCCACGTCTGGCAGATCACCTGGGCCATGCGCCAGCGGGGCACCCACGCTGTCGTCGGGGTGGCCACCGCCGAGGCCCCGTTGCACTCGGTGGGTTACACGACGCTGGTGGGGAACAACCACGAGTCCTGGGGGTGGGACCTGGGGCGCAACCGGCTCTACCACGACGGCAAGAACCAGCCTGGCAAGACCTACCCGGCCTTCCTGGAGCCCGACGAGACCTTCGTGGTGCCGGACTCCTTCCTGGTGGTGCTGGACATGGACGATGGGACTCTGAGTTTCGTGGTGGACGGGCAGTACATGGGGGTGGCCTTCCGTGGGCTGAAAGGGAAGAAACTCTACCCGGTGGTGAGCGCCGTGTGGGGCCACTGCGAAATCCACATGCGCTACTTGAATGGACTGGACCGTAAGTATTTGCGCTTTTAGTTTGAGATTGGAAAAACAAATATACCGTGTGCCAATGTATTGTCGAAGGCTTTGTTGAGTTTTCCGGGCTGTCTGGCCATGTTCCAGAAGCAATCTCTCCTAACATTTCACCCACATGTATGGCAGGCATCCTCCTGCCAGAGGGAATCCTTTGTTGGGAGGTGATTATCTGGCCTGAGGTCGGTTGGAAACTAGGAAAATAGTATTTATATATCTGTGGAGTGATATATTATATATCTTGTCTGTTTTGGAGTGGTAGGTAGTATTTAATGGCCTAGTGGCTTCTTACAGCCTGGGGAATCCTTTGTTGGGAGGCGATTAGCTGGCCTGAGGTCTGTTGGAAACTAGGAAAATAGTGTTTATATATCTGTGGAGAGATATATTATATATCTTGTCTGTTTTGGGTAGGTGCGAATGGTAGGTACTAATTAATGGCCTAGCATCTTCTTACTGCCTGGGGGAATCCTTTGTTGGGAGGCGATTAGCCGGCCTGAGGTCTGTTGGAAACTAGGAAAATAGTGTTTATATATTTGTGGAGAGATATATTATATATCTTGTCTGTTTTGGGTAGGTGCGAATGGTAGGAACTAATTAATGGCCTAGCATCTTCTTACTGCCTGGGGGAATCCTTTGTTGGGAGGCGATTAGCTGGCCTGAGGTCTGTTGGAAACTAGGAAAATAGTGTTTATATATCTGTGGAGAGAAAGAACTCTTGTCTGTTTTGGGTAGGTGCGAATGGTAGGTAGTATTTAATGGCCGAGCGGCTTCTTACTGCCTGGGGGAATCCTTTGTTGGGAGGCGATTAGCTGGCCTGAGGTCTGTTGGAAACTAGGAAAATAGTGTTTATATATCCATAGAGAGATATATTATATATCTTGTCTGTTTTGGGTAGGTGCGAATGGTAGGTAGTATTTAGTGGCCTAGCGGCTTCTTACTACCTGGGGGAATCCTTTGTTGGGAGGCGATTAGCTGGCCTGAGGTCTGTTGGAAACTAGGAAAATAGTGTTTATATATCTGTGGAGAGAAAGAGCTCTTGTCTGTTTTGGGTAGGTGTGAATGGTAGGTAGTATTTAATGACCTAGCGGCTTCTTACTCCCTGGGGGAATCCTTTGTTGGGAGGCGATTAGCTGGCCTGAGGTCTGTTGGAAACTAGGAAAATAGTGTTAATAAATCTGTGGAGAGATATATATCTTGTCTGTTTTGGGTAGGTGCGAATGGTAGGTACTATTTAATGGCCTAGCATCTTCTTACTGCCTGGGGGGAATCCTTTGTTGGGAGGCGATTAGCTGGCCTGAGGTCTGTTGGAAATTAGGAAAATGGGATGATGTCCAGGGTGGGAGAAAGAACTCTTGTATGTTTGAGGCAAGTATGAATGTTGACATTGGCCCTGTTAATTAGCATCCCAACAAAGGATTCCCCCAGGCAGTAAGAAGCTGTCCTTGAATCTGCTAGGCCATTAAATGCTACTTAAGGTGGCCAATTGAAACATTTGCACCTACTTCAAACCGACAACACTCAAAAACCGTGGGAATTCCAGACAAGAAACAATCATGGCCAGCTAATCACCTCCCTACAAAGTTTTCTCCCAGGCAGTAAGAAGCCGACCTTGAATCTGCTAGGCCATTAAATGCTAATTACGGTGGCCAATTGAAACATTTGCACCTACTTCAAACCGACAACACTCAAAAACCGGGGAATTCCAGACAAGAAACAATCATGGCCAGCTAATCACCTCCCAACAAAGGATTCCCCCAGGCGGTAAGAAGCCGACCTTGAATCAGCTAGACCATTAAATGCTAATTAAGGTGGCCAATTGAAATATTTGCACTTACTTCAAACAGACAACACTCAAAAACCAGGGAATATCAGACAAGAAACAATCAGGGCCAGGTAATCACCTCCCAACAAAGGATTCCCCCAGGCGGTAAGAAACCGACCTTGAATCAGCTAGACCATTAAATGCTAATTAAGGTGGCCAATTGAAATATTTGCACCTATTTCAAACAGACAACACTCAAAACCCGGGGAATTCCAGACAAGAACAATCAGTGCCAGCTAATCACCTCCCAACAAAGGATTCCCCCAGGCGGTAAGAAACCGACCTTGAATCAGCTAGACCATTAAATGCTAATTAAGGTGGCCAATTGAAATATTTGCACTTATTTCAAACAGACAACACTAAAAAAACCAGGGAATATCAGACAAGAAGCAATCGGGGCCAGCTAATTACCTCCCAACAAAGGATTCCCCCAGGCAGTAAGAAGCCGACCCTTGAATCTGATAGAACATTAAGGTGGCCAATTGAAATATTTGCACCTACTTCAAACAGACAACACTAAAAAACCAGGGAATTCCAGACAAGAAACAATCGGGGCCAGCTAATCACCTTCCAACAAAGGATTCCCCCAGGCAGTAAGAAGCCGACCTTGAATGTGCTAGACCATTAAGGTGGCCAATTGAAATATTTGCATGTACATCAAACAGACAACACTCAAAAAACGGGGAATTCCGGACAAGAAACAATCGGGGCCAGCTAATCGCCTTCCAACAAAGGATTCCCCCAGGCAGTAAGAAGCCGACCTTGAATGTGCTAGACCATTAAGGTGGCCAATTGAAATATTTGCATGTACATCAAACAGACAACACTCAAAAAACGGGGAATTCCGGACAAGAAACAATCAGGGCCAGCTAATCGCCTTCCAACAAAGGATTCCCCCAGGCAGTAAGAAGCCGAACCTTGAATCTGGTAGAACATTAAGGTGGCCAATTGAAATATTTGCACCTACTTCAAACAGACAACACTAAAAAAACCGGGGAATTCCAGACAAGAAACAAGCAGGGCCAGCTAATCACCTCCCAACAAAGGATTCCACAGTTATGGTGACTGGTGCTGTCTTTCCTCATTCCTTCATGGCTTTGTCGTCCCCTCCTTTCTATCCTTACGCTGCTCTATGTTGCAGGAATCCACCTTCTTCAGAACGGCCCCTGCTTATCTGCTCCCAGGGAGCTGAATTCCTGCTCGAGATAAGGGCTTTTTTGCGCTGAGTCAGATCGCCCGGCTGCGATTCAGCAAAACGCCCCTCTAATCTCTTCCTTCGCCCATCTGCCCCCAAGGCTGTCTTGTTCTTTTCTTCGATGTGTGTGGCATCTTGTTCCTGGGTTTATCCGAGTTGTAAATACAAAGGGGGAACATGTTGGGGTTTTCGGAGCCCTTTGCGTGCTTGGCAATCCTGATAGGAACAGGTCTAGAGTCGGAAGGAACCAAAACGACACTCTAACACAGTAATACATATAGTTAACATGTTTTTAAATGTATTTATACACTCAGTGTGAAACCTGGGCCTGTTTCCATGAACACAACATAAATATCCTGGCAGGAATGGCAGAAAGACACAAACTTCCCACACAGAACTTCCATAACCAACCGAAATGACACAAAATGACACTCTAACACAGTAATACATATAGTTAATATGTTTTTAAATGTATTTATACACTCAGTGTGAAACCTGGGCCTGTTTCGATGAACACAACATAGATATCCTGACAGGAATGGCAGAAAGACACAAACTTCCCACACAGAACTTCCATAACCAACCAAAATGACAGGAAATGACACTCTAACACAGTAATACATATAGTTAATATGTTTTTAAATGTATTTATACACTCAGTGTGAAACCTGGGCCTGTTTCGATGAACACAACATAAATATCCTGGCAGGAATGGCAGAAAGACACAAACTTCCCACACAGAACTCCCATAACCAACCAAAATGACACCAAATGACACTCTAACACAGTAATACATATAGTTAATATGTTTTTAAATGTATTTATACACTCAGTGTGAAACCTGGGCCTGTTTCGATGAACACAACATAGATAATATCCTGGCAGGAATGGCAGAAAGACACAAACTTCCCGCACAGAACTCCCATAACCAACCAAAATGACACAAAATGACACTCTTAACACAGTAATACATATAGTTAATATGTTTTTAAATGTATTTATACACTCAGTGTGAAACCTGGGCCTGTTTCCATGAACACAACATAAATATCCTGGCAGGAATGGCAGAAAGACACAAACTTCCGCACAGAACTCCCATAACCAACCAAAATGACACAAAATGACACTCTTAACACAGTAATACATATAGTTAATATGTTTTTAAATGTATTTATACACTCAGTGTGAAACCTGGGCCTGTTTCCATGAACACAACATAAATATCCTGGCAGGAATGGCAGAAAGACACAAACTTCCCGCACAGAACTCCCATAACCAACCAAAATGACACAAAATGACACTCTTAACACAGTAATACATATAGTTAATATGTTTTTAAATGTATTTATACACTCAGTGTGAAACCTGGGCCTGTTTCGATGAACACAACATAAATATCCTGGCAGGAATGGCAGAAAGACACAAACTTCCCGCACAGAACTCCCATAACCAAGAGAAAATGAACAGATTTTGTTCCACCTTGGGCTGGTCTATGGCTGCAGGTGGCAAGGCGGACTGTCGGCCGATCTCAATTATGGGGATCACTGGTAGTCGGCCGGCTCGTCACCGGGGCCGCTCCCCGGGGACCCTCGCCAGGACCCCAGAGACATCAATCGCCTCCGTCAAGGGCCCCAGGGGGTGCTTGTGGGCTCGGATGGAGAGTCCGGCAGTAGCAGCTGTTCCAGCATGACGGCCACAGGGGGCGTGATCGTGGCCTTTGGGGCAGGCAGGGGAGGCGGGGCTAAGGTCGGCTCGGCGCCATGTTGGAATCATCAGCCAGTGCCCTCTCCATCGGGGCCAGGGGAGCCCGGCGCCCCAATGCCTCCCACGGGCTCCACCACGGCACCGCCGCCACTCCCGGACGGAGCCCCCCTCTCCGAGAAGGGGTCATCCTCAGGGCACATCCGGCTGTTCTCCAGGAGCACAACTTGCGGGGCGCTCCTCAAGGTCCCCGCGCGCCACTCTTCCATTCGGTCTCCCGAGGCCGAAATGATCGGCGAGCGCGGGTGCGCGGGATGTAGGCGAACGACAACTCCCAAACTCAAGGTCATTGCCCACCACACCTTTCCAGTATTTTCTATCGATCATGGGAGTCCTGTGTGCCAAGTTTGGTTCAATTCCTCACTTGGTGGAATTCGGAATTCTCTTTGATTTTAGGTGAACTACAAATCCCAGCAGCTACAATTCCCAAATGACGAAATCACACACACCCTTGTGATACAATTATATTCCATGGGATTCCCAAAAATCAAAGTCTGAACGGGCGTAAATAGGTCAACCGACACAAACCAGATCAAAAAGCCGATCCTGCTTGCGCCCGCGTCTCGCACGCATTCCCCGACGGCAGAACTTCGACCAGTTAACATCCCCGATTCCCATTATTTGCTCAAAGGTCTGCCTGGCCAAACCAAACCAAGCCAGCTTGTTTGGCCTTCTCCTTGTTTGTCATGCGGTTTCGCTTGCGAAGATAATCTATCTGAACTAAACAAAGATGCCATTGTAGGCTTCCATACCAGCACATCGGCTGGTTGGAATATTACGGTTGAGGGAAAGAAACGATTTCATGTGACTACACGAAACTGTGGACAACAGCAAACGCCAACGAAACGAAGGATCTCGGGTGCTAGAACAACACAGTCGTGCTGGAGGACCAAGGGTGGACACGGGCAAACTTCAGGCCTATGGGTGTTTTGGACTTCACCTCCCAGAATTCCCAATGGCCTACGGGAATTTAGTTAACTAATAGGCCTGGGTAGGTTCATCGCGATGCTCGTAAAATCGGAATGAAGCCATGTAAGCAACCCGGAAGTGATTTTGCCATTTCGAAGCCATCGCCGCCATTTTCGGAAAGGAATCGTTTGGATGTGGATGGCTTCCCTTCGCGTCAGAACTGGGGCGGGACGCAGAGGGAAGCACATCCGCGTCCAAACTGGGTGTTTAACCAGCAGACTGGTTGGGAAACACTGCTCTAGTGCAGGGATGTCCAACTTCTACCGGCCCAGGGGCCTGAATTCCGGTCACTGATGATCTGGGGGGCCGTAGGGTCTGCCCCCGGCTCCGCCCCCGGCACTGCCCCGCCTCCGCCCTCTCCCCCGGCTCCGCCCCCGCCCCTGCATGCATACAGTCAAATATAATCTTTTACTGAGATAAAATGCAGGGATAACATATTAAATTATTTTAATTTAATATTAAATATATTTAATTCCATCCTCCCCTCTCCCCTTATTTTAATTTAATATTAAATATAATTAATTCCATCCTCCCCTCCCCCTTATTTTAATTTAATATTAAATATATTTAATTCCATCCTCCCCTCTCCCCTTATTTTAATTTAATATTAAATATAATTAATTCCATCCCCCTCCCCTTATTTTATTTTTAATTTAATATTAAATATATTTAATTCCATCCTCCCCTCTCCCTTTATTTTTATTTAATATTAAATATATTTAATTCCATCCTCCCCTCTCCCTTTATTTTTATTTAATATTAAATATATTTAATTCCATCCTCCCCTCTCCCTTTATTTTTATTTAATATTAAATATATTTAATTCCATCCTCCCTCCCCCTTATTTTAATTTAATATTAAGTATATTTAATTCCATCCTCCCCGCCACCGTATTTTAATTTATTATTAAATATATTTAATTCCATCCGTCCCTCGCCCTTTATTTTTATTTAATATTAAATATATTTAATTCCATCCTCCCCTCTCCCCTTACTTTTATATAATATTAAATATATTTAATTCCATCCTTCCCTCCCCCTTATTTTTATTTAATATTTATTCTAATTTAATATTAAGTATATTTAATTCCCTCCTCCCCTCTCCCTTTATTTTTATTTAATATTAAATATATTTAATTCCATCCTCCCCTCTCCCCTTATTTTTATTTAATATTAAATATATTTAATTCCATCCTCCCCCCCTTATTTTAATTTAATATTAAGTATATTTAATTCCATCCTCCCCTCTCCCTTTATTTTTATTTAATATTAAATATATTTAATTCCATCCTCCCCTCTCCCTTTATTTTTATTTAATATTAAATATATTTAATTCCATCCTCCCCTCCCCCTTATTTTAATTTAATATTAAGTATATTTAATTCCATCCTCCCCTCTCCCTTTATTTTTATTTAATATTAAATATATTTAATTCCATCCTCCCCTCCCCCTTATTTTAATTTAATATTAAGTATATTTAATTCCATCCTCCCCTCTCCTTTTATTTTTATTTAATATTAAATATATTTAATTCCATCCTCCCCTCTCCCCTTATTTTAATTTAATATTAAATATATTTAATTCCATCCTCCCTCTCCTTTATTTTTATTTAATATTAAATATATTTAATTCCATCCTCCCTCCCCTTATTTTAATTTAATATTAAGTATATTTAATTCCATCCTCCCTCTCCTTTTATTTTTATTTAATATTAACTATATTTATTTCCACCCTCCCTCTCCCCTTATTTTAATTTAATATTAAATATATTTAATTCCATCCTCCCTCTCCCCTTATTTTAATTTAATATTAAATATATTTAATTCCATCCTCCCTCTCCCTTTATTTTTATTTAATATTAAGTATATTTAATTCCATCCTCCCTCTCCCTTTTTATTTTTATTTAATATTAAATATATTTAATTCCATCCTCCCTCTCCTTATTTTAATTTAATATTAAATATATTTAATTCCATCCTCCCCTCTCCTTATTTTAATTTAATATTAAATATATTTAATTCCATCCTCCCTCTCCCTTTATTTTTATTTAATATTAAATATATTTAATTCCATCCTCCCCTCCCCCTTATTTTAATTTAATATTAAGTATATTTAATTCCATCCTCCCCTCTCCCTTTATTTTTATTTAATATTAAATATATTTAATTCCATCCTCCCCTCTCCCTTTATTTTAATGTATCCCATCTCCCCTTATTTCATCTTTAATTACTGTATATTTATTTTTATATTTAATACATGAGGGGAGATGGGGGGAGGGAATGAGGAGCCCCTGAGGAGCCCCCTGCTTCGGCCTACCTTTTCCAAACGCGCAGGATCCAGGAGTACCCGGACAACGAGAGAGAGGCGACGACCGACTGAGTCAAAGAAGGTCCTAATCGCGTCTGTGGGCCTCAGCGATCCAGTAGTAGAGTAGCCGAAGAGTATTGAGAGAATACGCAATCCACACGGGATTTCGTTGTCAACGGCGGCGTGATCTCGCGTTGACAGCGCGAAATCCCGTGGGATGCGTATTCTCGATACTTGCTCCAAACCCGGAAGTAGGTTTTATTTTTTATTTAAAAGCTTAGGGGGCCGTAGGGAAGGGGCTGGGGGGCCTTATACGCCCCGCTCTAGTGCAATGAAGTAGTTGGATTTTCAAGGAGTGATCAGTTGAAAGGTTGCCGGTTCGAATCTGGAGAGCGCCATGAGCTCCTGCTCATAACCCCAGCTTCTGCCAACCTAGCAGTTTGAAAACATGCATATGTGAGTAGATCAATAGATACCGCTCCGGAGGGAAGGTGTCTACGGACAACGCCGGCTCTTCGGCTTAGCAATGGAGATGAGCAACAACCCCCAGAGTCGGACACGACTGGACTTAAGATCAGGGGAAAACCTTGACCTTTACCGGACTTAAATATATATCTAAATAAATATTTCAGACACTACAAAGGTCATCTAGGCCAGTGTTTCCCAACAAGTGTGCCGTGGCACACTAGTGTGCCGTGAGCGATCACCAGGTGTGCCGTGGGAAATTGCGACCACCGATACCCTTTCTTCCCCCTCCTGCCGAACACTTTTCCTTCTCCACTCGGGCTCCCTTCTTCCCAGCCTCGCTCTGCTCGCTTTGCCTCGCTTTGCTCTGGGGGGAGTCTGCGCAGTAGCGCCCCGCATGGGTCACGCCTTCCTCCCGCCCCCCGCCCCTCCTGAACACGCTCACGCTGCCCGCTCGGATCAAAATGGCGGCAGAAGCGGCAGTGTAGAAAAAGTAGTCAGTGTTGGGCAGGAGGGGAAAGTAAGGGCACGAAGGGGAAGGGGGAGGAAGAGGTCTCTGTCGAAAGCTGGCATGGGCAAACTTGGGCCTTCCAGGTGTTTTGGACTCCAACTCCCACCATTCCTAGCAGCCTCAGGCCCTCTTCCTTTTCCCCTTCAGCCACTTAAGCAGGAAAGGGCCTCAGGCTGTTAGGAATGGTGGGAGTTGGAGTCCAAAGCACCCTGAGGGCCGAAGTTTTCCCATGCCTGTTTTGGGGACCTTAAAGTGGTGAGCCTCCTTCCAACATTGTGATTCTGGATAGAAAACAAACAACTACATAACATAACATTGTTTGAGTCCACAGTGCTCTCTGGGTGTAGGTGAACTACAACTTCCAAACTCAAGGTCAATTCCCAAGCAAACCCTTTCAGTACTTTCTGTTGGTAATGAGAGTTCAATAGGCCAAGTTTGATTCAATTCCATTGTTGCAAGAATTCAGGATGCTCTTTCTTTGTGTGTTAAGTATAAATCCCAGAAACTATAACTCTCAAATATCGAGGTCTATTTTCCCCAAACTCCATCTGTGTTCACATTTGGGCATATTGAATGTTCATGCCAAGTTTGGTCCTGATCCAACATTGTTTGAGTCCACAGTGCTCTCTGGATATAGGTGAACTACAACTCCAAAACCCAAGGCCAATGCCCAGCAAACTCTTATAGTATTTTCTCTTGGTTATGGGAGTTCTGTGTGGGAAGTTTGTGTCTCTCTGCCATTCCTGCCAGGATATCTATGTGGTGTTCATGGAAACAGGCCCAGGTTTCACTCTGAGTGTATAAATACATTCAAAAACATGTATTACGTATTACTGTGTTAGAGCAGTGTTTCCCAACTTTTTTTTTGAGCCGCGGCACACTTTTAACATTTAAAAAATCCTGGGGCACACCACCAACCAAAATGACACAAAATGACACTCTAACACAGTAAAGAACGGCTGGGGGTTAGTGGTCTGCTGGAAGCAGCTGCTGGGAGTGCCGAAGCCGGGGAGGGGGCGGAGCCAGGCTGCGCCATGCCCCACCCCCTGCCCCCGGCTTCAGCTCTCCTACAGGCTGTGCCATGCCCCGCCCTCCCTAGCTTCAGCTCTCCTACAGGCCGTGCCATGCCCCGCCCCTCCCCCAGCTTCAGCTCTCCTAGGGCCCCGCCATGCCCTGCCCCCTCCCCAGCTTCAGCTCTCCTACAGGCCGCGCCATGCCCCCTGCCCCTCCCCCAGCTTCAGCTCTCCTACAGGCCGTGCCATGCCCCCCCCTCCCCCAGCTTCAGCTCTCCCTACAGGCCGCCATGCTCCTGCCCCTCCCCCCAGCTGGCTCTCCTACAGGCGCGCCATGCCCTGCCCTCCCCCCAGCTTCAGCTCTCCTACAGGCCGCGCCATGCCCCGCCCCCTCCCCCAGCTTCAGCTCTCCTACAGGCCCCGCCATGCCCTGCCCCCTCCCCCCGGCTTCAGCTCTCCTACAGGCCGTGCCATGCCCCGCCCCTCCCCCAGCTCAGCTCTCCTACAGGCGCGCCATGCCCCGCCCCTCCCCCAGATTCAGCTCTCCCACAGGCCCCGCCATGCCCCTGCCCCCCCCCCCCAGCTCAGCTCTCCTACAGGCCAGGCCATGCCCTGCCCTCCCCCAGCTTCAGCTCTCCTACAGGCCGCCATGCCCTGCCCCTCCCCCCGCTTCAGCTCTCCTACAGGCCGCGCCATGCCCTGCCCCTCCCCCAGCTTCAGCTCTCCTACAAGCCCCGCCATGCCTGCCCCTCCCCCAGCTTCAGCTCTCCTACAGGCAGCGCCATGCCCTGCCCCTCTCCCCAGCTTCAGCTCTCCTACACGCCCGCGCCATGCCCCGCCCCCTCCCCCCCAGCTTCAGCTCTCCTACAGAGGAGGAGCATGAGCGGTGGACGGGCTTCAGTGGGTGGGGCTCCTCCGCGCGGCTTCAGCGAGCGAGGGGCGAGAGTCATGGTGGAAGTCACGGTGGATTAGAGGCTGGCTGGGGAAACGGCCGAAGGAGGCGGCGCCCCGGTCCCTTCTTCTTTTTCTTCTTCACTGCCCGGCCCTTCCTCCTCCCCCAGCAGCAGTTCGGCAGGAGGGGGAGGAGGGGGGCAGAGAGCTTTACCGCGGCACAGCAGGAGGTCTGTCACGGCACACTAGTGTGCCACGGCACACTGGTTGAGAAAGACTGAGTTAGAGTGTCATTTTGTGTCATTTTGGTTGGTGGTGTGCCCTAGGATTTTGTAAATGTAAAAAATGTGCCGGGGCTCAAAAAAGTTTGAAAAACACTCCAGCCCCATTGCCCGAGGGTATAGAAATATAGTAAATAAATAGTAAATAAATAAATTAAGTATATGGTTAATGGTATGTGCTTTTGTCTCTCTTCCTGCAGCCGAACCCTTGCCTCTCATGGACCTTTGCCGGCGAACAGTGCGCCTCACTTTGGGCAAATCTCGGTTGAATGAGATCCAGGACCTTCCGCTGCCGGAATCTCTCAAGAGTTACCTTCTCTACCAATGACGTCCATTTTGGGGCTAGAAGCAAACGCTGGAGGGAGGAAGCATCAATCGCGATGGGAGCGCCTGGAAGAGGATTTACGTGCTTTCCATGTTTCTACACATACTTTTCTATTTGGAGATCCACAATAGACACCACGTCGTTGGCTGTGCCAAATGAGATACTGGCCTTGATGCCCACCTTCTGGAGATTTGGGTTCTCTTGATTCTTCTGCCAGATCGACGCTCAACTCCATTGCTGGAAAGGAGAACGTGCTTTGGAGAAGTGCTACGGATATAGTATCCCACGCCTCGCCACGATCCGAAGGATTATAAAAACTGCTCTCTCCCCTGTAGACTTGCATGTTAGACAATACTGGAATACGCAGCCATCTGAAATGTCAACAGACCCTACCTGGTGTCCAGCATATTAACCATGCCTTCTCATGGGCATGAGACCATCGCCACTCATCATATTGAGGCTTGGAGATGCTTGGAGTCTCAAAATAACTCAGCTTTCTGGGTATTCACTTGAACCTGTCACTTGGGGGTGATGAGGGGGTATAATGTGATAAGCTTAGAATGGCACAAAGGCACCCCAAGTTTGGGTATGGGCTTCTCCTCCTCTAGCAATTTTTTCTAGGCTGATTTTACCTTGAGTTCTCTCTGGCATATTTTTGCTGCACTATAACACCCAGCAGTCCCAGTCTGGAGAGCGATGGGCAGGGCCTTGTAATCCAAATGAGTTTGCCATATATATCCAAGTACCATTGGGTACCTGGGCCTTATAATCCAAATGAGTTTTGCCCATATTGCGGTACCATTGGGTACCTGGGCCTTATAATCCAAATGAGTTTGCCATATCCGCGGTACCATTGGGTACCTGGGCCTTGTAATCCAAAGGAGTTTGCCATATCCACGGTACCGTTGGGTACCTGGGCCTTGTAATCCAAAGGAGTTTGCCATATTTGCGGTATGTTGGGTACCTGGGCCTTGTAATCCAAAGCTGAGTTGCCATATTTAAGTGTATGTTGGGTACCTGGGGCCTTGTAATCCAAAGGTTGCCATATCGCGGTACCGTTGGATACCTGGGCCTTGTGTCAAAGGAGGGTTTGCCATATCCGTGGTACCATTGGGTACCTGGGCCTTATAATCCAAATGAGTTTGTCATATCCACGGTACCATGGGTACCTGGGCCTTATATCTCAAATGAGTTTACATATGGTCAAGGTACCATTGGGTACCTGGGCCTTTATAATCCAAATGAGGTTGCCATATCCGTAGTACCATTGGGTACCTGGCCTTGTAATCCAAAGGAGTTTTTATATCCGCTGGTACCGTTGGGTACCTGGGCCTTGTAATCCAAAGGAGTTTGTTATATCCATTGGGTACCTAGTACCTGGGCCTTGTAATCAAAGGGTTTTGCTATCTCCACCCGTTACCGTCACCTGGGCCTTGTAATCCAAAGGGTTTGCCATATCCAGCGGTACCCTTGGGTACCTGGGCCTTGTAATCCGAAGGAGTTTGCCATATCCGCAGCACCATTGGGATATAAAACCTTTAGGCTTCGACCTAAGTCTTTTAAAATTTATAGAAAGTCCTTTGGAAACACTCCTCCATTGGGTACTGCAGTTAAAAAGGGCTTCTGCGCTATAACACCCAGCAGTCCTGGCCATGGGGGATGATGGGCCTTTTAATCCAAAGGAGTGTGCCAATATCCACGGTACCATTGGGCTTTGATCCATGAATGTGCCTCCGTTGGGTACCGCGGATACTAAACCTTTGGTGTTCGATCCATGAATGCCTCTGTTGGGTACCGCTGATACTAAACCTTTAGGCTTCGATCCATGAATGTGCCTCCGTTGCGTACCGCGGATACAGAACCTTCAGGGCTCGAACCATGAATGTGCCTCTGTTGGGTACCGCGGATACAGAACCTTTAGTTTTCGATCCATGAATGTGCCTCCATTGGGTACCGTGGAAACAGAACCTTTAGGTTTCGATCCATGAATATGCCTCCGTTGGGTACCGTGGATACAAAACCTTTAGTTTTCGATCCATGTATGTGCCTCTGTTGGGTACCGCAGATACAAAACCTTTAGTTTTCGTTCCATGAATATGCCTCCAATGGGTACTGCGGATACAGAACCTTTAGTTTTCGATCCATGTATGTGCCTCTGTTGGTACCGCGGATACA
>JARBWK010000017.1:13503993-13605090 GCA_030556195.1 Anolis apletophallus | reverse complement strand
ACACCACGTCCAGGTGTGGACCCATGGGCGAAACTACGCTGACTTTCGCGCCCGTTTCACAAAAGACGTAGCCGAGTTCGCAGACCAAAATAATAAAATAAAAAATAGAAACATTCCTTTGACATTTCTTTTAAAAGCCTTGTTTTGGTCAGATACCACTGCTTTGTTCTTCTGAAATCCAGTCTGGATTTAATAATAATAATAATTATTATTATTATTATTTATTTATTCATACCCCGCCACCATCTTCCCAAGGGGACTCGGGGCAGCGTACATGACGCCAAGCCCAATGACACATAATAACAACATCCCCTTCACCCTTTCCTTCTCCTTCTCTCCTTCCTTTTCCCTCCCTCTCCCTTCCTTCTTTCCTCCATTCTCCCCTTCCTTCCTTCCTTCCTCTATCTTCCTTCCTTCCTTCCTCTTCCTTCCTTCCTTTCTCCCCTTCACCCTTTCCTTCTCTCCTTCCTTTTCCCTCCCTCTCCCCTTTCTTCTTTCCCCCATTCTCCCTCTTCCTTCTTTCCTCTTCATTCCTTCCTTTCTCCCCTTCAGCCTTTCCTTCTCCTTCTCTCCTTTCTTTTTCCTCCCTCTCCCCTTCCTTCTTTCCTCCATTCTCCCCTTCCTTCCTTCCTTTCTCCCCTTCACCCTTTCCTTCTCCTTCTCTCCTTCCTTTTCCCTCCCTCTCCCCTTCCTTCTTTCCTCCATTCTCCCCCTTCCTTCCTTCCTTCCTTCCTCTATCTTCCTTCCTTTCTCCCCTTCACCCTTTCCTTCTCCTTCTCTCCTTCCTCTTCCCTACCTCTCTCCACTTCCTTCTTTCCTCCATTCTCCCCGTCCTTCCTTTTTTCTCCTTTCACCCTTTCCTTCTCCTTCTCTCCTTCCTTTTCCCTCCCCCTCTCCCCTTCCTTCTTTCCTCCATTCTCCCTCTCTTCCTTCCTTCCTCTTCCTTCCTTCCTTTCTCCCCTTCACCCTTTTCTTCTCCTTCTCTCCTTCCTTTTCCCTCCCTCTCTTCCCTTCCTTCTTTCCTCCATTCTCCCTCTCTTCCTTCCTTCCTTCCTCTTCCTTCCTTTCTTTCTCCCCTTCACCCTTTCCTTCTTCCCTCCTTCCTCTTCCCTACCTCTCTCCCCTTCCTTCTTTCCTCCATTCTCCCCTTCCTTCCTTTTTTCTCCCCTTCACCCTTTCCTTCTCCTTCTCTCCTTACTTTTCCCTCCCTCTCTCCCCTTCCTTCTGTCCTCCATTCTCCCTCTTCCTTCCTTCCTTCCTCTTCCTTCCTTTCTTTCTCCCCTTTACCCTTTCTTTCTCCTTCCTTCTATCCTCCATTCTCCCTCCCTCTTCCTTCCTTCCTTCCTTCCTTCATCTTCTATTCTTTCCCCCCAAGTCTTCCTTTCCTTCTCCTTCCTTTCTTTTCCCTTCATTATTTTACTTTTTCCTCACTCCCTTTTCCTTTCTTTTCCCCACCCTTTCCTTTCCTTGCCTACCTTCCCCTTTCCTTCTTTCTTTTCCCCTCCTTATCTCTCTCCTGCTTTTCTTCTCTTCCTTTTCCATAGTTCGTTCTTTTCTTTCTTCTTCTCCCTCCCTCCTTTATTTCATCTTTATTTATTTATTTATTTCCCCCTTCCTTCCTTTCGCCTTCTCTTCCTTCCCAGAGTCCTGAGCGTGCCTTTTGCAGAGCCAGGTCTGAAGAGTCCCCTCATTCTGCCGGGGGAATCCTTTTCTCATCGTATGTACGTATAGATTCACATTGAGTTGAATTCAGTCTTATAATATCTATTATATACAGGAGGTCTCGTCGTCGAACGACTGACAGAGACAGAGAAACCATCAACGAGACACCAAACTTGGCAACATAAATAGGCCTCAGGCAAGGTAGGTTTTTAGCAAAGAAACTCCCCCAAACCTAGAAGGCCCCCAAAACAACAATACAAAATAAACTACATTTCCCAGCATCCTCAGCGGCCACCAACAAATCTCCCAGCCTCTACATTCTGACCACATTCTGACCACATGATTGGTTGCCAGTGAGGGAGTATTTGCATAACGCCTCTACTGGCCAGCCAACATGAACATTCCGACCCATAATAAACTGTCAGAGGAGGATAAGGCAAAGGCCTGAGGCAGTCGCCAACACGAACACCCAATTCACTTCCCACAGAAAATGTAAACCCCTACAAATCACAAACCACGCCCAAAACTGACAGTAAGGCTTCATTAACTTGATTTCCCTGACTAGGCCTCACTTAATGGGATGCTGTTTAAGCTCTGAATTGACAGTAAGGCTTCATTAACTTGATTTTCCTGACTAGCCCTCAGCTCATGGGACATTGTGTATGGCCTGAATTGACAGTAACCTACCTTGGCACACAGAGCCCCTATGACCCACGCTACATTCTACTGCAGTTTGGAGGAGGGTGGACCATGGATGATGGGATTTGATGTACCTCTGTGGATTATGGGATTTGTAGTACTTTCAAACCCTTCATTCTCCACAGACCACTGTGGCCCAGAACCAAGACCGATAAAGACCCAACTTGGCACACAGTGCCCCCATGACCCACACTCCATCCAACTGCAGTTTAGAGGAGGACACACCATGGATGATGGGATTTCAAGTACCTCCACTCACTTCCAAAGTACCCCACCCGCACAAGCATCAACCTCTACATCAACACAGCAGACGGAAAGACACCACACATTGTATATCCACAAGCTATGCAGAACGCCAGCAACACCACACACCGACAACTCCACAGGACTTCAACATCCCACCCACCAGAACAACCCACAACGACACAGCCATGGCCCCACCAAGACCATAAGTACCATCAGTTCCAACCATTACATACTCAGACTTTCTCGCATCTCCTAAATAGGGCACATAACGGCGTGTTCCCAGTAAGACAGCGTCTTACTTTCTTTTTCCCCGAAAAGTCCCCCCGTCTTACTTTTTCGGGGTATGTCTTATATAAACCAAGACGTACCCGTCACACGCCGCCGCCGCTGCGCCATCACGCCCCCATCTTGGCCCCATCGGCCGTGCACACCTCCTTGACTCAGCTTTCTCTGCGGCTTGAAGGAAGGGAGGGGGAAAAGAGCAAGAGGCGTGGCGAAGCGGCGGTGCGTCAGAGTGACGCTCTGACACGGCGCCGCTTCACCACGCCCCTTGCTCTCTTCCCCCTCCCTTC
The DNA here is from genome assembly GCA_030556195.1 of Anolis apletophallus. NCBI lineage: Eukaryota > Metazoa > Chordata > Lepidosauria > Squamata > Anolidae > Anolis > Anolis apletophallus. The sequence goes on along the minus strand of JARBWK010000017.1, from coordinate 13,601,911 downwards.
CTTGGACGCCACGTCAGAGGCCTGGCAGAAAGGTGCGCCGCGGAGGGTGTGCCGCGGCCGATGGGTCGGTTGCGGTGGCGGCGACGACGAGGTACGGCTTACATTCGGGGTATGGCTTACATTACCGACCCCACTGACACCCCCGATACGTCTTACAAGCGGGGGTGTATTACTATCGGGGAAACACGGTAGTATTACATATATTCTATGGCTCTCACTGAAATAAATTTCCAAATATTTTGCTTTCATGGCTCTCTGGGTCCAAAAGGTTCCCGACCCCTGCTCTTGGATGTAGCTGATCTGGCCCTGAGTTAATGGAACGCAAGCTACGTTCGCCCTTTTAATTCCGGTTGCAGCCATTGTAGTTACACAAAGGCAGATGTTGCTTCTCCTCCATCCAAGCAAACCTGCTGTACAGCTGTTGCGTCTTGTGGTCTTGTTAGTCAGCCTGTGCGGTTGCGACATGTGAGACACTGAGGTTTGCATTGACTGAAACCGATTGTCAGTCTGCAATGGGTTTTCTTGAAGTTCAAAAAATTCTACAATAAGCTGCACCTTTTCCAGCCACTCTTTGAATGCTTACACACACACACACACATTTTGAACAGGATCTCATTTGCTTAAATTGTAGAACGACTGCTGGGGTAGACAGTCTTGGAGTGAGACAAGAAGCAAGTTGCTCTTAAGTCAGACCCGTGCCGAAGTGTGTCCAGACCATTGTGGACATGATTTCTCAATTCAGACTGAGGCACAGACAGCGGATGAGCTGTAAACCTTGGCCTGGCTGTATCCATTTCAATCCAGATACAGCAGCAGGGCGAGCAGAAACTCACCGTGCCCTAACCTAACCACCACCACCACCACCCCCCACGGCATGTTTGCTGCAAACTAGAACACCCTCCTCCCATTTTGGAGCAAGAAGGATGTGGTGACATCGTTGTGTGCCTTCAAAGTCGTTTCAAATCACTGCAGCCCTGCCGCCCAGGTATTTCTGGGCATGGATAGTTTGGAGGGGTTTTCTTTGCTTTCCATTGAAGCTGAGAGAGTGTGACTTGCCCAAAATGGGTCTTCTTGGCTGATACAAGACCCTCTGTGTAGGATAATTATTTTATTTATTTATTTATTTATTTCTGGCATTTTACCCCACTTTCTCAAAAACCCCGGGGGGGGGGGCGACGACTCCTCAAAGTGGCTTTCAAAAAGGCACAATTCGATGCCCACACAGTAAAACACAGTATAAAAACCCAACATTCAACAATAAAATACATTAAAATACAATATCCTACGCATTCATCTATTATATAAATGGGTTCACGTCATGTGATGTATACCTCAAACAAAGAAACCTTACAACGCAGAAACACAATACTTGCCAACAGAAATAGGCCTCAAGCAAGGTACGTTTTTAGCAAAGAAACTTTCCCCCCCAAAACCTAAAAGGCCCCCAAAACAATGAGTAAAATTAAAACTACGTTTACCAGCATCCTCCGGGGCAGCCAAAGACTCACCCAGCCTCTACATTCTGAACAACATGATTGGCTGCCAATAAGGGCGGATTTGCATAACTGCTGCACTGGCCAGCCAACATGAAAATTCCGATCCATATTAAACTGCCAAAACAGAATAAGGAAAAGGCCTGAGCCAATCCCCAACACAAACACCCAAATCACTTGCAATGAAAAATTTACACCCCAAAAATCACAGACCACGCCCAAAATTGACAGTAAGGCTTCATTAACTTGATTTCCTAACTAGCCTCACTTACTGGGAAGTTGCTTACGCTCTAAATTGACAGTAAGACTTCATTAACTTGATTTCCCTAACTAGCCCTCACTTACTGGGAAGTTGCTTACGCTCTAAATTGACAGTAAGACTTCATTAACTTGATTTCCCTAACTAGCCCTCACTTACTGGGAAGCTGTTTACGCTCTGAATTGACAGTAAGACTTCATTAACTTGATTCTCCCGACTAGGCCTCAGCTCATTGGACCTTGTGTATGGCCTGAATTGACAGTAAGGCTTCATTAACTTGCTGTTCCTAACTAGGCCTCAGCTCATGGGACATTGTGTATGGCCTGAATTTACAGTAACCTACCTTGGCACACAGAGCCCCGACCATGCATGATGGGACTTGAAGTACCACCATGGAAAATGGGATTTGTAGTACTTCAAAACCCATCATTCCCCACAGACCACTGTGGCCCAGAACCAAGACCGATAAAGACCCAACTTGGCACACCATGCCCCCCATGACCCACACTCCATCCAACTGCAGTTTAGAGGAGGGCACTGCGTGGATGATTGGGCTTTTCGCATCTCCTAAAAAGGGCACAGCAGCGCGTGCCGGGTACTGCTAGTTTATATTAAAAACAGTGTTCCGTCCATAAAAAGCATTGAGCTCTATTCATCAACTTTCATTAAATCCAATCTAAAATGCTGCCTTGTGCTAATGCGCAAACACCTGGTCCCATAGCCAGGCTTTTACTTGTTTCCTGAATGTCAGGAGGGATGGAGTTGATCGTATGTTGCTAGGGAGCACATTCCACAGACGGGGAGCCACCACCGAGAAGGCCCCCTCTCGTCCCCACCAACCGCGTTTGAGAAGTAGGCGGGAGCGAGAGCAGGGCCTCCCAGGAGGATCTTAAAGTACGAGGTGGGATGTAGCGGCAGATGCGTTCGGACAAGTAAGCTGGGCCAGAACCGTATAGAGCTTTAAAGGTCAACACCAGCACTTTGAATTGAGCTCGGAAGTGGACAGGCAGCCAGTGGAGCTGACACAACAGGGGGGGGGGTATGCTCCCTGAATGTAGCTCCCGTTAGTAATCTGGCTGCCGCCCGCTGGACTAATTGCAATTTTCGAACTGTCTTCAAAGGCAGCCCCACGTAGAGTGCATTTATTTTTATTTTATTTTATTTCTTCGACTTATTAGTCGCCCTTTCCCGTAGGCTCAGGGCGACTCACATTGTGGGAGTCGCAGAACAAGTAAAATCAGGGTAAAACAAAGCATAGTAAAATTGCTGTAACCAGCGCGCAAGCATGGTTTGGGCATGGTTTTATATACATAACCTAAGCACCCGAACGCCTGGGTGAAGAGGAGGGTCTTGCAGGCCCTGCGAAACGTTAGCAGATCGGCCTGCGCTCGGACTGTGGGGGAAGAGCATTCCACAGCACCGGCGGCGGCACTGAATGCCCTCCTCTGCGTTGAGGTCAGATGAACAGATCGCCGACTGGGCACCACCAGGAGGTTTTGGACTCGGATCGCAGTGGTCGTGGAGGACTGTAATGGGAGAGGCGGTCCCTTAGATACACTGGCCCCAGACCATTCAAGGCCTTAAAGGTTAAAACCAACACCTTGAAGGTGATCCGGTGCTCTATCGGAAGCCAGTGCAGTTCGCGCAGCACAGGCGTGATGTGGCAGCGAGATGGACAACCTGCCACCAGCCGCGTTGCTGCGTTCTGCACCAGCTTGAGCTTCCAGATCACCGACAAAGGAAGGCCAATGTAGAGGGCATTACAGTAGTCTAGTCTTGAGATGACCGTGGCTTGGACCACTGTGGCTAGGTCATGACGGGACAGGTAGGGAGCCAGCCTCCTCGCCTGTCGGAGGTGGTAGAAGGCCACTCCGCTGACGATGGGGATATGCTTCTCCATCAACAGCTCGGAGTCAAGCGTGACTCCTAGGCTCTTCACCGACGGGGACGGGTGGAGTGTTGCCCCGTCCAGGGTCGGAAGGCGGATCCCCCCTGTGCCCGGACGGCCCAGCCACAGGATCTCTGTCTTGTCCGGATTCACCTTCAACCCACTGGCTCGCAGCCATCCAGTGACGGCCTCAAGGCAGTGATGGAAATTATCGGGTACGGAGTCAGGCTGGCCCTCCATCCCCAGAATGAGCTGGGTGTCATCTGCATACTGGTGACACTCCAGCCCGAAGCTGCGTGCCAACCGGGCAAGTGGTCGGACATAGATGTTAAATAATAAAGGGGAGAGAATTGCCCCCTGAGGCACCCCACAATGAAGTGGGGTGCCCCCGGAGACAACTTCACCCCTTCTCACTCGCTGGGACCGGTTCCGGAGGAAGGAGGACAGCCAGCTAAGGGCTGACCCCCTCACCCCGGCCCCAGCCAGTAATCTATTCGGCATTGCAGTAATCTATTCGGGATATGACCAGAGCGTGGACGACCGTAGCCAGATCAGACTTCCCAAGGTACGGGTGCAGCTGGCGCACGAGTCTTAACTGTGCAAAAGCTCCCCTGGCCACCGCTGAGACCTGGGGCTCCAGGCTCAGCGATGAGTCCAGGATCACTCCCAAGCTGCGAACCTGCGTCTTCAGGGGGAGTGTCACCCCATCCAACACAGGCTGTAACCCTATGCCCTGTTCGGCCTTTTCGACTGACCAGGATTTTGTAAATGTAAAAAATGTGCTGCGGCTCAAAAAAGGTTGGGAAACACTGCGCTAGGGTATGGTGAGGTCTATAAACCGCCACCTGGCCAACTGTTTGGTCCTTTTGGCACAAAATGGAAAGGAAGAGCAGGGTCTGAGAGAGGGGAGGGGAAAGAGACAGAGTCGGGATTCTCATTTCCTGGATTGAAGAACTTTGGCTGACACACCGGCCTGTGAGTCACGCAAACACACACCGACACACACACAGCTTCAATGACACCAACCTATTTATAGATCCGGTCCCCTTTTATCGCCCAGTAAGGCTACGGTCAATGTCACCCAAGCAGACAGGAAAGGATAAACCAAAGGCCGCCTCTTTGTCCATTCACGGCAAAGCAGATGGGGCCAAAGGCTCCAGAGAAAAAAATAAATAACTTTCTATACCAGAATACAAATTTCACAATCTGATTAGAAGATGCACACTAATTTCAGTACCACCAACAGAAAAAAAAAAAAACCCACCTCATTTTAGAATGCATCTTAGAATCAAAGAAATGTGGTATTTATATCCCACTTTTATTTCTTGGCTTAAAACATAACATTTAAAAACAATGCAGTATAATAATAATAATAATAATAATAACTATCTAGTCCGTGAACTGCTTTTTGCTTATGATGCTTCCCTTGTCACCCTTTCAGAATCAGCCCTGCAGCGCCTCACATCCTGCTTTGCAACAGCTGCAAAGCTGTTTGGGCCGGAAGTCAGTCTGAAAAAAATGGAAGTCCTCTACCAGCCCGCACCACAGGAAGAACACCATCATCCCTACGTCAGCATAGGCACATCTGTGCTTCAGTCCGTTCAGCAGTTCACCTACCTGGGAAGTATCATCTCTTCAGACGCCAAGATTGATAAAGAGATAGATCACAGATTAGCAAAGGCATAGAGTGCATTCGGAAGGCTTCACAAAAGAGTCTGGAGCAACATGCACCTGAGGCAAAGCACCCAAATTAGTGTGTACAGAGCTATCGTACTGTCTATTCTCCTCTATGGGTCTGAAACATGGGTCACCTATTGCCAACACCTAGGACTCCTCAAACGCTTTCACCAGCGCTGTCTTCGCACAATCCTAAATATACACTGGACCGACTATGTGACGAATGTTGCTGTCCTTGAGCAAGCAGGGATCACCAGCATTGAGGCCATGCTATTGAGAACACAGCTGCGCTGGGCAGGGCACATCTCTAGGATGGAGGACCACCGCCTCCTAAAGATACTACTCTATGGTGAACTCGCCACGGGTCAGCGCAAGAGAGGCGCCCCAAAAAAGAGATACAAGGACTCCCTGAAACAACATTTTAGGCTCGGCCAGATTGATCACCAACAATGGTCCACCCTGGCCTCACATCGGGAGGCGTGGAGACGCACTGTGCACCATGATGTGGCCTCTTTCGAGAAGACACGCCGAATGGGTCTCGACAACGCAGAAAGAACCGCAACTTGGAAACGACATCACCCAAGGAGACTTTCTGCTGTGCTTTCTGCAACCGGACTTGCCTATCTCAGATTGGCCTTCTTAGTCATCAACGCGCTTGTAAAAAGCGTGGGATGAGTCCTTCCTAAGGATCTTCGTTCGCGAAGTAATGCTGAGAGTCCAGGGAATGAAAATACATCCTTCATATCAGATATTTACATAACGATTCATAACAGTAGCAAAGTTACAGAAATGAAGTAGCAACGAAAATAATGTGATGGTTGGGGGTCACCACAACATGAGGAACTGGATTAAGGGGTCGTGGCATTAGGAAGGTTGAGAAACACTGTACTACCGGTAGGAGAAGTAGAAGCTTGACAACAAGGGAAAGACATGTAAAAATGTAAACTATTCCACACATGGGCCAGCTACATTCTGCAAGCTACTGGTATATAAATATTTGCCTGTTAGAGAAGCTATATGCAATTTCCCCTCTATGGCATCAGCTCTCCTACGATGTCTGCATTCAGTATATGCGTTTGGGATGATGTTTGCAATCTAAGAACTACCAGCTGCGATAAGGTTGCACGGGCCCATCCAAACAGGTGCCTGCTAATCCAGGTTTTCCGGAGAAAAGCTTGTGAACTTGCGCGATGATGGAATCATGGGGAAAAGAGAAAAAGGGACGGGAGCCAAACGTCTGGATGGAAAACGTTTGTATCACCAGCACCTGGAGCCAGCCGGGGTTGAGTTTTCCCACCCGAAGATACCTCTGAGCCTTTAATTCCATCTAAGTAGAGTAGAAAAGAAACCCGGCTATTGATATACAAGGGTTGAATGAAAACTAATGCCTCTACCTTCGAAACTCCTCAACGGATGGCAGTACTGGTATGCGGCAGGTACTGGCTTGTTCAGTAGACTCTCCTCTACACTTCCATTCTGACGAGAATCCTTAGCACTGAATGGTTGTGTTGTTAAAGTGTGAAGTATGTCACCCTGCGCAGACGGTCGGTCAGTGTGACTTAACGTATGCGGCAGGTACTGGCTTGTTCAGTAGACTCTCCTCTACAGTTCCATTTTGGTGGGAAGCCTTCGCATTGGATGGTTGTGTTGTTAACGTGCGAAGTATGGAACCCTGCACAGATGGTTGGTCAATGCGACTTAACATACGTGGCAGGTACTGGCTTGTTCAGTAGACTCTCCTCTACAGTTCCATTTCAGCGAGAAGTCTTAGCATTGGACGGTTGTGTTGTTAACGTGCGAAGTATGGAACCCTGCGCAGACGGTCGGTCAATGCGACTTAACGTACGTGGCAGGTACTGGCTTGTTCAGTAGACTCTCCTCTACAGTTCCATTTCAGCGAAGTCTTAGCATTGGGCCGGTTGTGTTGTTGCGTCGCGAGTATGGAACCCTGCGCAGACGGTCGGTCAATGCGACTTAACGTATGCGGCAGGTACTGGCTTGTTCAGTAGACTCTCCTCTACAGTTCCATTTCAGCGAGAAGTCTTAGCATTGGACGGTTGTGTTGTTAACGTGCGAAGTATGGAACCCTGCGCAGACGGTCGGTCAATGCGACTTAACGTATGCGGCAGGTACTGGCTTGTTCAGTAGACTCTCCTCTACAGTTCCATTTCAGCGAGAAGTCTTAGCATTGGACGGTTGTGTTGTTAACGTGCAAAGTATGGAACCCTGCACAGACCGTCGGTCAATGCGACTTAACGTACGCGGCAGGTACTGGCTTGTTCAGTAGACTCTCCTCTACAGTTCCATTTTGGTGAAGAAGCCGCATTGGATGGTTGTGTTGTTAAAGTGCGTAGTATGGAACCCTGCGCAGACGGTCGGTCAATGCAACTTAACGTACGTGGCAGGTACTGGCTTGTTCAGTAGACTCTCTTCTACAGTTCCATTTCAGCGAAGTCTTAGCATTGGACGGTTGTGTTGTTAACGTGCGAGTATGGAACCCTGTGCAGACAGTCGGTCAATGCGACTTAACGTATCACGGCAGGTACTGGCTTGTTCAGTAGACTCTCCTCTACAGTTCCATTTCAGCGAGAAGTCTTAGCATTGGACGGTTGTGTTGTTAACGTGCAAAGTATGGAACCCTGCACAGACCGTCGGTCAATGCGACTTAACGTACGTGGCAGGTACTGGCTTGTTCAGTAGACTCTCCTCTACAGTTCCATTTTGGTGGGAAGCCTTCGCATTGGATGGTTGTGTTGTTAAAGTGCGTAGTATGGAACCCTGCGCAGACGGTCGGTCAATGCGACTTAACGTACGTGGCAGGTACTGGCTTGTTCAGTAGACTCTCTTCTACAGTTCCATTTCAGCGAGAAGTCTTAGCATTGGACGGTTGTGTTGTTAACGTGCGAAGTATGGAACCCTGTGCAGACAGTCGGTCAATGCGACTTAACGTATGCGGCAGGTACTGGCTTGTTCAGTAGACTCTCCTCTACAGTTCCATTTCAGCGAGAAGTCTTAGCATTGGACGGTTGTGTTGTTAACGTGCGAAGTATGGAACCCTGTGCAGACAGTCGGTCAATGCGACTTAACGTACGTGGCAGGTACTGGCTTGTTCAGTAGACTCTCCTCTACAGTTCCATTTTGGTGGGAAGCCTTCGCATTGGATGGTTGTGTTGTTAAAGTGCGTAGTATGGAACCCTGCGCAGACGGTCGGTCAATGCGACTTAACGTACGTGGCAGGTACTGGCTTGTTCAGTAGACTCTCTTCTACAGTTCCATTTCAGCGAGAAGTCTTAGCATTGGACGGTTGTGTTGTTAACGTGCGAAGTATGGAACCCTGTGCAGACAGTCGGTCAATGCGACTTAACGTACGCGGCAGGTACTGGCTTGTTCAGTAGACTCTCCTCTACAGTTCCATTTCAGTGAGAAGTCTTAGCATTGGACGGTTGTGTTGTTAACGTGCAAAGTATGGAACCCTGCACAGACCGTCGGTCAATGCGACTTAACGTCGCGTGGCAGGTACTGGCTTGTTCAGTAGACTCTCCTCTACAGTTCCATTTTGGTGGGAAGCCGCATTGGATGGTTGTGTTGTTAAAGTGCGTAGTATGGAACCCTGCGCAGACGGTCGGTCAATGCGACTTAACGTACGTGGCAGGTACTGGCTTGTTCAGTAGACTCTCTTCTACAGTTCCATTTCAGCGAGAAGTCTTAGCATTGGACGGTTGTGTTGTTAACGTCGCGAAGTATGGAACCCTGTGCAGACAGTCGGTCAATGCGACTTAACGTACGCGGCAGGTACTGGCTTGTTCAGTAGACTCTCCTCTACAGTTCCATTTCAGTGAGAAGTCTTAGCATTGGACGGTTGTGTTGTTAACGTGCAAAGTATGGAACCCTGCACAGACCGTCGGTCAATGCGACTTAACGTACGCGGCAGGTACTGGCTTGTTCAGTAGACTCTCCTCTACAGTTCCATTTCAGCGAGAAGTCTTAGCATTGGACGGTTGTGTTGTTAATGTGCAAAGTATGGAACCCTGCACAGACCGTCCAGTCAATGCGACGACTTAACGTCTGTGGCAGGTACTGGCTTGTTCAGTAGACTCTCCTCTACAGTTCCATTTGGACAAGCAGTCTTCGCATTGGACGGTTGTGTTGTTAACGTGCGAAGTATGGAACCCTGTGCAGACGGTCGGTCAATGCGACTTAACGTACGTGGCAGGTACTGGCTTGTTCAGTAGACTCTCCTCTACAGTTCCATTTGGGCGAGAAGTCTCAGCATTGAACAGTTATGTTGTTAAAGTGCGAAGTGTGGAACCCTGCACAGGCGGTCGGTCAATGCGACTTAAGCAACATGCAGTCATTGAATTCTTGACAGCAGAAGGTGTCACTCCAAAGGAGATTCATCAGAGAATGCAAGCTGTTAATGGTGATTGCGTTGGTCTGAGTACTGTGTGTCGTTTGGAGTGACGCCTTCTGCTGTCAAGAATTCAATGACTGCATGTTGCTTAAGTCAATGTTTCCCAACCAGTGTGCCGTGGCACAGTAGTGTGCCGTGAGAGATCATCAGGTGTGCCGTGGGAAATTAGATTCTAATCTATCTGATGTCATGTATAAAGTTTGCTACTCTGTCTCCGGAACCTCAGCGCGCAGGTCCCTGTTTCCGGGAGGGCCGCGCAGTAGGGCGGACCTGTTTGGGCCCGTTCCCTTCCATTCCGCTCTGGCGGGGAGCACTTCCAGTCCAGTCCAGCCCAGCCCAGCCCTGATGGCGCTATGCAAGGTGTGAGTCAGAGAGCAGCAGAGCCCAAGCGCTGAAGGCAGGCAGGAGAGCAGCCGAGGGGCAGGTAGGCAGGCAGGCAGGGAGTCAGCCAGCTAATGGGGGAAAGGAGGGAAGGGAACTCGTGGGAGAAATATGGGTCCCCCAAAGGCCATCCAGCCTGACCCCCTTCAGCCAAGCAGGAAGGCACCACCCAAGCCCTCCCGACAGATGGGCATGGAGACTTTGGCTATACATTAAGGCAGGCAGCATCTTTATTAAGGGCTTGGAAGAAGGTTTAGACTGGATATGGTCAAACTTGGGCCTTCCTCCAGGTGTTTTGGACTTCAACTAATATTGTGATATAATTGTTATAATACAATGTGGTATGTAATTGTTGTACTGTGACAATGACATAGTATGTTGTATTTGATATTATAGAAATATACATATATTGTGTATACATATAACATTGATAATGTTGTAATGTACTGCAATATAATAATAATAATATACTATATAACTATATATTTTGTGTTCATCGAAACAGGCCCAGGTTTCACACTAAGTGAGTGTATAAGTACATTTAAAAACATATTAACTGTATGTATGACTGTGTTAGAGTGTCATTTTGTGTCATTTTGGTTGGTGGTGTGCCCCAGGATTGTGTAAATGTAAAAAAATGTGCCACGGCTCAAAAAAGGTTGGAAAGCACTGGTTTAGTCATATTGAACGACCGTACTTTGCACTTTAAGAACAAAACTGTTCAATGCTGAGGCTTCCTGCCAAAATGGAACTGTAGAGGAGAGTGTACTGAACAAGCCAGTACCTGCCGCATACCAGTACTGCCGTCTGTTGAGGAGTTACGAAGGTGGAGGCATTACTTTTCATTCAACCCTCATAGGAATCCTAAGGCTTCCTGCCAAAATGGAACTGTAGAGGAGAGTCTACTGAAAAAGCCAGGACCTGCCGCATAGCAGTACTGCCATCCGTTGAGGAGTTACGAAGGTGGAGGCATTACTTTTCATTCAACCCTTGTAGTTTGCAATGATCTGACTTAAGCACAGATGTGCCTATGCTGACGTGAGGATGATGGTGTTCTTCCTGTGGTGCAGGCTGGTAGAGAACTTCCATTTTCTTCAGGGTAATGATCTGACACACTGGCTATATCTGCATGTCACATTAAACCACGGATAATGTTAGCCATGATTCAAAGTTTTAGTTATGAACCATCTGTTGACAGGGGCGGTCCGACGTATATGCGAAGTAAGCGGCCGCGTAGGGCGACAACCTCTGGGAAGGGCGCCATCTTCTGGGAAGGGCACCGCCGCGCCGCCGTAGCAAACCTCCCTGCTGCTGCGTTGGCTTCAGCGCCTGGCCTGCAGGAGCTTCTGGGCATGCGCGGAGATTTTCGCACATGCGCAGTGGCCCGAGCTGAAGTTGAGCTCCGAGCCACTGCGCATGCCCAGAAGCTCCTGCAGGCGCAGAAGCCGAAGCCTGCAAACACGTCATGTCAGCACTCCGTCTGTATTCGGCACGCAGGGGGCGGAGGCAAAGGGAGAGGCTTAACCTGTCCATTTGCCTCCGCCCCCTGCGTGCCGAATACGGACGGAGTGCTGGCGTGACGTGTTTACAGGCTTCGGCTTCTGCATCTGCAGGCGCGTCGGGGCCTGCGCAGAAGCTCCTGCAGGCGCCGAAGCCTGTCAACACGTCACGGGACGCAATTGGGCAGGCAGGGGCGGAGACAAAGGAGAGGGGCGGAGACAAAGGGGCGCCAAAGTAATGTTCGCTACCATATAAAATAGCTTTAGACCGCCCCTGTCTGTTGAGGAGTTACGAAGGTGGAGGCAGGGGTGGCTGAGAGGGACATGCCACTCAGTGCTGAAACAGAACTACTCACATAGAGCAGTGTTTCCCAACCACTGTTCCGTGGCACACTAGTGTGCCGTGAGCGATCACCTGGTGTGCCGTGGAAAAACCTCTCTTCCCCCCTTTCTTCCCCCTCCTGCCGAACTCCTGCTGCTGCTGCTTGGGGGAGGAGGAGGAGGAGGAAGGTAATGAGAGTTCAATATGCCAAGTTTGGTTCAATTCCATTGTTGCAAGAGTTCAGGATGCTCTTTGATTGTGTGTTAACTATAAATCCCAGAAACTGTAACTCCCAAATGGCAAGGTCTATTTTCCCCAAACTCCATCTGTGTTCACATTTGGGCATATTGAGTATTCATGCCAAGTTTGGTCCTGATCCAACATTGTTTCAGTCCACAGTGCTCTCTGGATATAGGTGAACTACAACTCCAAAACCCAAGGTCAATGCCCACCAAACTCTTCTAAGTGTTTTCTCTTGCTTATAGGAGTTCTGTGTGGGAAGTTTGTGTCTTTCTGCCATTCCTGCCAGGATATCTATGTTGTGTTCATCGAAACAGGCCCAGGTTTCACACTGAGTGTATAAATACATTTAAAAATGTATTAACTATATGTATGACTGTGTTAGAGTGTCGTTTTGTGTGTCTTTCTGCCATTCCTGCCAGGATATCTATGTTGTGTTCATCGAAACAGGCCCAGGTTTCACACTGAGTGTATAAATACATTTACAAACGTATTAACTATATGTGTTACTGTGTTAGAGTGTCGTTTTGTGTGTCTTTCTGCCATTCCTGCCAGGATATCTATGTTGTGTTCATCGAAACAGGCCCAGGTTTCACACTGAGTGTATAAATACATTTAAAAACGTATTAACTATATGTATTACTGTGTTAGAGTGTCGTTTTGTGTGTCTTTCTGCCATTACTGCCAGGATACCTATGTTGTGTTCATCGAAACAGGCCCAGGTTTCACACTGAGTGTATAAATACATTTACAAACGTATTAACTATATGTATGACTGTGTTAGAGTGTCGTTTTGTGTGTCTTTCTGCCATTCCTGCCAGGATATCTATGTTGTGTTCATCGAAACAGGCCCAGGTTTCATACTGAGTGTATAAATACATTTACAAACGTATTAACTATATGTGTTACTGTGTTAGAGTGTCATTTTGTGTCATTTTGGTTGGTGGTGTGCCCCAGGATTTTGTCAATGTAAAAAATGTGCCACGGCTCATAAAAGGTTGGGAAACACTGACATAGAGCATACCCTTGCCCAGAAAAGTGAAGCAACATAGGATCCCTTGTGAGGAAGGTGCTCTGGATTGTGAGTTCACATGACTCTGACTTCTATTTTTCACATATCCCCAGTGTCGAGCTTATATAATAAATGTAAAGTATGGGTGAGACCGAAGACCTGGCCCGGGTGTATTGAGGCCAGCCACCCGCCCGTTTGATTCCCTGACTCTTTCTCACAGCTGTAGGGGTTCATTAGTGGGAAAAAGAAGCCGCTGGCCCCAGACACAAGAAGCATTATTTAGTCTAGAGACTCTCAAAGGAAGTATCCGTTTGCACGTGAAACATCTCTGGAATTTCTCCCTCTCTGGCCCGATGGCTTTCACACACAATCGTGCCTCTATCCGGACCTCAAACTGCCCTGGTTAGGGACAGGGTCACTTTCATTTGATCCCGGTGGTTAAAAACGGATTTTCTCCTTGGTTTCTGTGCTCCACTTCCTATTTTGCATGGTCCCCAGTTTCAAATATTTGGAGCAGGATGCCTAAAATTCACAGCGTCACCTGAATTCAGAAATCAATAAATACAATGCCTGCTGATTCCTTTAATGGCTGGGCAATTACCTATAGGAGTGTTTCCCAACCAGTGTGCCGTGAGCGATCCTCAGGTGTGCCGTGGGAAATGGGAACCTCCAAGACCCTTTCTTCCCCCTCCTGCCGAACACTTTTTCTTCTCCACTCGGGCTCCCTTCTTCGCAGCCTCGCTCTGCTTGCTTTGCCTCGCTTTGCTTTGGGGCAAGCCTGCGCAGTAGCGCCTGCATGGGTCAGGCCTTCCTCCCTCCCCCCTCCCCTCCTGAACACGCTCACGCTGCCCCCTCGGATCAAAATGGCGGCAGAAGCGGCAGCGTAGAAGAAAAAGTCAGTGTTGGGCAGGAGGGGGAAGAAAGGGCGCGAAGGGGGAGGGGGAGGAAGAGGTCTCTGTCCAAAGCTGGCATGGGCAAACTTGGACCTTCCAGGTGTTTTGGACTCCAACTCCCACCATTCCTAGCAGCCTCAGGCCCTTTCCCTTTCCCTCCCTCAGCCACTTAAGCAGGAAAGGGCCTCAGGCTGTTAGGAATGGTGGGAGTTGGAGTCCAAAGCACTCGGAGGGCCGAAGTTTTCCCATGCCTGTTTGAGGGACCTTAAAGTGGTGAGCCTCCTTCCAACATTGTGATTCTGGATAGAAAACAAGCAACAACATAACAGAACATTGTTTGAGTCCACAGCGCTCTCTGGGTGTAGGTGAACTACAACTTCCAAACTCAAGGTCAATTCCCAAGCAAACCCTTTCAGTACTTTCTGTTGGTAATGAGAGTTCAATATGCCAAGTTTGGTTCAATTCCATTGTTGCAAGAGTTCAGGATGCTCTTTGATTGTGTGTTAACTATAAATCCCAGAAACTGTAACTCCCAAATGTCAAGGTCTATTTTCCCCAAACTCCATCTGTGTTCACATTTGGGCATATTGAGTATTCATGCCAAGTTTGGTCCTGATCCAACATTGTTTTAGTCCACAGTGCTCTCTGGATATAGGTGAACTACAACTCCAAAACTTGAGGTCAATGCCCACCAAACTCTTATAGTATTTTCTCTTGGTTATGGCAGTTCTGTGTGGGAAGTTTGTGTCTTTCTGCCATTCCTGCCAGGATATCTATGTTGTGTTCATCGAAACAGGCCCAGGTTTCACACCGAGTGTATACATACATTAAAAACATATTAACTATATGTATGACTGTGTTAGAGTGTCATTTTGTGTCATCTTGGTTGGTGGTGTGCCCCAGGATTTTGTCAATGTAAAAAATGTGCCGCGGCTCAAAAAAGGTTGAAAAACACTGATCTACAGTTCCATTTTGACAGGAAGCCTTAGCATTGAACGGTTGTGTTGACAAAGTGCAAAGTATGGAACCCTGCATGAGACGGTCAGTCAATGCGACTTCAGCAACGTGCAGACATTGAATTCTTGACAGCAGAAGGTGTCACCCCAAACGACACACGGTACACAAACCAACACAATCAGCATAAACATCTTGCATTCTCTGATTAATCTCCTTTGGAGTGACACCTTCTGCTGACAATAATTCAATGTCTGCATGTTGCTTAAGTCACATTGACCAACCGTCTGCACAGGGGTCCATACTTCACACTTCAACAACACAACCGTTCAGTGCTAAGGATTCTCGTCAGAATGGAACCGGGGCCGGAGTCGCGGCCTGTGCCACACAAGGCCGCCCGGACTAAACGCCCCGGGCGGGGCCTCTTGCGGGGCCGGGCCGGCGTGATGCACAAGGCGCCGCCGGAAGTCCCGCCCTAGGGCGACTCACGCGGCTTTCCTTCATGCCGCCCGCCGCACCGGCGCCACTTTTTCCCTCAGTGAAGGGAGGAGGTGCGCCGGTGTGAGCGCGGTGGTGGGGAAGCCACGTGAGTCTCCCTAAGGCGGGACTTCCGGCGGCGCCTTAAGGGCATCACGCCGGCTGGCTCGCCCCTCCTCCCTTCAGTGAAGGGAGGGGGCGAACCGGCGAGAAGGAGAAGGCACCGCTGGAAGTCCCACCGCTAGGGCAACTCACGCGGCTTTCCCCACCACGCCCCGCTCGTGTTTGGGGCACGGGCGAGCGGGGCGGCAGTGGGGAAAGCCGCGTGGTCTCCCCTAAGGGCAGGACTTTCGGCGGTGCCTGTGCGTCACGCCGGTTCCGCCCCTCCCTTCACTGAAGGGAGGAGGGGCGGAGCCGCTGCCGGCATGACGCACAAGGCGCCGCCGGAAGTCCCGCCCTTATGGAGACTCACGCGGCTTCCCCCCGCCGCCGCATCGGGCGCACCTCCTCCCTTCACTGAGGGAAGGAGTGGCGCCCGCTGCGTCAATCGCCCTAGGGGTGGCGGGACGTCCCCCCGGCTCCTTGTCCTGCGGGCGGGCGCCACTCCTTCCTTCACCCCTTCCTTCAGAGCCGGAAATGCCGCCCCCAAAATCCGCCGCCCGAGGCCATGGCCTAGTCTGGCCTTATGGGTAATCTGGGCCTGAATGGAACTGTAGAGGAGAGTCTACTGAACAAGCCAGTACCTGCCGCATACCAGTACTGCCATCTGTTGAGGAGCTACCAAGGTGGAGGCATTACTTTTCATTCAACCGTCGTACAATATTTCAGATTGCTAATCAGCTCTGCTGATCAAAATTTTGATAGCAAAAACGGTTACGACAGTGCACAAGAGGAACTAAAGACCTGCGCAAGCATGAGTTGGAACAGGTGAGAGTCTACCTTTGGTGCCTTCTTCACTGAGAATGGTCCTGGCAGTTGGCCCTTCAGGAAGATTGCATGGCTTTTCCAGTCAGAGCAGATACAGAAACGCTGACGCCGTCATCTGTGCCTCCAGGATTCTCTCTCTGGGTTTTCAAATGGGTCTACCGCTGTCTTCCTAACCAAGACGATGTCTTTCTCTGTTTTTGTTTCTCTCGGCGTTACTTCGCGAACGAAGATCCTTAGGAAGGACTCATTCCACGCTTTTTACAAGCGCCTTGATGACTAAAAAGGCCAATCTGAGATAGGCAAGTCCGGTTGCAGAAAGCACAGCAGAGAGTCTCCTTGGGTGATGTTGTTTCCAAGTTGCGGTTCTTTCTGCGTTGTCGGGACCCGTTCGGCGTGTCTTCTCGAAAGAGGCCGCAGCCTTGTGGATAGTGCGTCTCCATGCCTCCCGATGTGAGGCCAGGGTAGACCATTGTTGGTGATCAATCTGGCCGAGCCTGAGATGTTGTTTCAGGGCGTCCTTATATCTCTTTTTGGGGGCGCCTCTCTTGCGAGTTCACCATAGAGTAGTATCTTTGGGAGTCGGTGGTCCTCCATCCTAGAGACGTGTCCTGCCCAGCGCAGCTGTGTTTTCAATAACATGGCCTCAACGCTGGTGATCCCTGCTTGCTCAAGGACAGCAATATTCGTCACATAGTCGGTCCAGTGTATATTGAGGATTGTGCGAAGACAGCGCTAATGAAAGCGTTCGAGGAGTCGTAGGTGTTGGCGATAGGTGACCCATGTTTCAGACCCATAGAGGAGAATAGACAGTACGATAGCTCTGTACACACTGATTTTGGTGCTTTGCCTCAGGTGCTTGTTGCTCCAGACTCTTTTGTGAAGCCTTCCGAATGCACTCTATGCTTTTGCTAATCTGTGATCTATCTCTTTGTCAATCTTGGTGTCTGACGAGATGATGCTTCCCAGGGAGGTGAACTGCTGGACGGACTTAAGCACAGATGTGCCTATGCTGACGTGGGGATGACGGTGTTCTTCCTGTGGTGCGGGCTGGTAGAGGACTTCCGTTTTCTTCAGGCTGACTTCCAGCCCAAACAGCTTTGCAGCTGCTGCAAAGCAGGATGTGAGGCGCTGCAGGGCTGCTTCTGAATGGGCGACAAGGGCAGCATCGTCGGCAAAAAGCTGCTCACGGACTAGATAGTTTAGAGTCTTTGTGCGAGCCCTCAGACGGCTTAAGTTGAACTTGTTCAACTTAAGCTATATATATATATATAGTATATGTATAAAATGTATTTAATATCTTTACATTTATTTAAAGCTATCGTTTAAATGTTTAATATATTTAAAGTAATTAAATTAATTTAATATATCATTTATTAATTTGATTTTTCCCCCTCAGCCTGTGTTTCCCTCACACGACGCTTTCAAATTTCCCGCTTTTTTTGCACCTCCCGCCCCCACTCCCTCGGCCGGGCCTCCCATTGGTCCTCTGCCCTGCCCGTCACAAATGTCGCTAGGCCATTGGCTGCAACTCCATCCTTGCCAACTGAGGTATTTTTCCTCAGGGTTAAAAAACCGTTTTATTTAACGGTTTTGCCTTGCCCCGCCCTTTCAGCCCAGCCTCCCATTGGTCTCCTCTCCCGCCAGTCACAAACGTCGCGAGGCCATTGGTTATAAACTCAGCCTTGGCACCTGGTATGCCAAGCCGTTCCATTTAACTTGTTTGCTTTGCCCCGCCCCCGCTCCTTCAGCTGAGCATCCCATTGGTCACTTCCCCCGCCAGTCACAAACGTCGTGAGGCCATTGGTTATAAACTCAGCCTTGGCGCCTGGTATGCCAAGCCGTCCCATTTAATTTGTTTGCCTTGCCCCGCCCCCGCTTCCTCAGCTGAGCCTCCCATTGGTAAACTTCCCCGCCAGTCACAAACGTCGCGTGGCCATTGGCTATCAACTCAGCCTTGGCACCCGGAATGTTTGTTTGCTTTGCCCCGCCCCCGCTTCCTCAACTCAGCTTCCTATTGGTCACTTTCCCCGCCAGTCACAAACGGCGCGAGGCCATTGGTTATAAACTCAGAATAGATACCTGGTATGCCAAGCCGTCCTATGTAACTTTTATCCTTGGCCCACCCCCGCTCCCTCAGCTGAGCGTCCCATTGGTCGCCTCCCCTGCCAGTCACAAACGGCGCGAGCTGATTGGTTATAAACCCAGCCTTGGTTTTTCCCAGGTTTCAAAGCCGTCCTATTTAACTCCCAGGCAGGAAGCAGCCAGGCTTTGAAGCTGCAAGGCCATTCGATGCTAATCAAGTTGGCCAATGGCAACATTGACACTTGCCTCCAAGCAACAGACCAGAGTTCTTCCTCCCATCCTGGACATCCCAATAAAGGATTCCCCCCCCCAGGCAGGAAGCAGCCAGGCTTTGAAGCTGCAAGGCCATTTGATGCTAATAAAGGGGGCCGATTACAACATTCACACTTGCCTCCACTCCTTCCACAACGCATTGAATATCCTTGCAGCTTCAAAGCCTGGCTGCTTCCTGCCTGATTTCATAGCATAGCTAAAGTGGACTCGAGTGTACTAGATCTAAATGTATTAAATTTACTTAACATAATTAAATGCATGCAATACATCATTTAAATATGTTTATCTATTTAAATTTGTTTATTTAATATATCATTAATGTATTTTATTAATTTATTATTATCTGTATATTTATTATTATTAATTCTGAGTGTGTATTAAAATGTATTTAATATAATTAAATGTATTTAAATATATTTAATATATTATTTATGATTATGTATTATTATTTATTTTTATTTATTATTATTATAATATTTTTATAATTCTATTATTATTATTTTAATAATATTTTCTTAAATAAAATATTTATTTAATAATATTTTATTTCATTATATATTATTATTTATTTATTTTTATTATTTATTTTATGTCTTTATATATTAAAAATGCTTAAAATGTATTTAATACAATTATATGTATGCAATACATCGTTTAAATATATTTATTATATTATTTATTAATATTTATAATTATTAATTAATATTATTTTTATAATATGTTTATAATTCTATTATTATTATTTTAATATTTATTTAATAATATTTTACTATATTTTATTATTATTTTATTTCTTTATATATTTAAATGCTTAAAATGTATTTAATATAATTAAAAGTATGCGATACATCGTTTAAATATATTTATTATATTATTTATTAATATTTATAATTATTAATTAATATTATTTTTATAATATGTTTATAATTCTATTATTATTATTTTAATATTTATTTAATAATATTTTATTATATTTTATTATTATTTTATGTCTATATATTTAAATGCTTAAAATGTATTTAATATAATTAAATGTATGCAATACATCGTTTAAATATATTTATTATATTATTTATTATTATTTGTTAATATTTATAATTATTAATTAATATATATTTATAATATGTTTATAATTCTATTATTATTTTAATATTTATTTAATAGTATTTTATTATATTTTATTATTATTTTATGTCTATATATATATGCAACTAGCTGTATCTGGCACACGTTGCTGTTCCCTATTTAGGAGATGCGAGGAAGTCTGAGTATGTAAGGGTTGGAATTGTTGTTAGTTATGGTGTTGTTGGGGCCATGGCTGTGTCGTTGTGGGTCGTTCTGGTGGGTGGGATGTTGAAGTCCTGGGGAGTTGTCGGTGTGTGGTGTTGCTGGCGTTCTGCAGAGCTTGTGGATATACAATGTTTTTTGTCTTTCCGTCTGCTGTGTTGATGTAGAGCAGTGTTTCTCAACCTGGGGGTCGGAACCCCTGAGGGGGTCGCGAGGGGGTGTCAGAGGGGTCGCCAAAGACCATCAGAAAGCATAGTATTTTCTGTAGGTCATAGGAGTTCTGTGTGGGAAGTTTGGCCCAATTCTATCGTTGGTGGGATTCAGAATGCTCTTTGATTGTAGATAAACTATAAATCCCAGCAACTATAACTCCCAAATGACAAAATCAATCCCGCCCAACCCACTATTAAAATTAGGGAGTATCAGATATTTGTGCCAAATTTGGTGCAGATATTTGGTGCAGTTACGATTCATGCTGACCCCCGAGGACCTGCGCAGGCGGTGAGTGAGGCTCCTGTAACTCCCAAATGTCAAGGTCTATTTTGCCCAAACTATGTTCACATTTGGGCCTATTGAGTATTCATGCCAAGTTTGGTCCTGATCCAACATTGTTTGAGTCCACAGTGCTCTCTGGATATAGGTGAACTACAACTTCCAAACTCAAGGTCAATTACCAAGCAATCCCTTTCAGTACTTTCTGTTGGTAATGAGAGTTCAATCTGCCAAGTTTGGTTCAATTCCATTGTTGCAAGAGTTCAGGATGCTCTTTGATTGTGTGTTAACTATAAATCCCAGAAGCTGTAACTCCCAAATGTCAAGGTCTATTGTCTCCAAACTCCACCAGTGTTCACATTTGGGCATATTGGGTATCCGTGCCAAGTTTGGTCTAGATCCATAATTGCTTGAGTCCATAGTGCTCCTTGTATGTAGGTGAACTACAGCTCCAAAACACAAGGTCAATGTCCACCAAACCCTTCCAGAATGCTCTTTGATTATAGGTGAACTATAAATCCCAGCAACTACAAGTCCCAAATGACAAAATCAATCCCGCCCACCCCACTATTAAAATTAGGGAGTATCAGGTATTTGTGCCAAATTTGGTGCAGATATTGACGTTCCGATTCATAACAGTAGCAAAATTACAGCTATGGAGTAGCAACAAAAATAATTTTATGGTTGGGGGTGACCACAACATGAAGAACTGTATTAAGGGGTCATGGCATTAGGAAGGTTGAGAAACACTGATGTAGAGGTTGATGCTTGTGTGGGTGGGGTATTTTGGGTGTTTGTGTGTGTTTGTAGAGTAACAGTGCAGTGTTGTGTTGTGGTTGGAGTATAGGTGGAGTTGGTTTTTGTTTGTGGTGGTGGTAGGTGTTGTGTGTGCGGGGTCCTGTAAGGTTGGGGGATGGGTTGTGATAGGAAGTTGTGTTGTGTTGTGTGGGTAGGAATTGCTGGAGTATTGTGCCTGGGACGTGTGTGTATTTGGAGGTGTGTGTGGTGGTGAGTAGTGAGTGCAGTCCTGGGTTTTGTGTTGGGGAAGTTGTCAGGTATTTGTGGGGTGTATTTTGTGTGTGTTGTGGTGACATAGTTGTCTTAGTCTGGCTGTGTGCTGGTTGTGATGTGGAGGGGGTGTTGCTTTTGCCAGTGGTGTTTGTTGTGAATTTTGGTTGGGGTGGGTTTTTGTGTTGCATGATTTTTTTTTTTGTGTGGGTTTTGCAAGTTTGTGTTATTCTGGGGTATGTGTTTGTCAGTGGTGCCTGTGTCCCTGGTGCCCTATTTGTCTCCCTCCTAGAGCTTGGCCTTGACAGTTTAACCCACAAACACCAACTGACTAAACTCAAATCACTCAGCATTCTATCCTAGCCTTGGCTGGCTCCGCCCACCGTTACTATGGTAACTCAACCTCCCTGCATTTTGTGTGGGCCGATGTTGGCCAATGGGTTTCGCTGGCGGCCGCAGAGGATGCTGGGAAATGTAGTTTTTTATCGTTGTTTTGGGGGCCTTCTAGGTTAGGGGGGGAAAGTTTCTTTGCTAAAAACCTTCCTTGCCTGAGGCCTATTTTTGTTGCCAATTTTGGTGTCTCTGCCTTGGAAGGTTTCTCTGCCTCTGGCAGTCGTTCGATGACGGGTCTTCCTTTATATATATATAGATTTAAATGCTTAAAATGTATTTAATATAATTAAATGTATGCAATACATAGTTTAAATATATTTAATATATTATTATATATTATTTATTATTTATTATTACATTTATAATATGTTTC
The DNA here is from genome assembly GCA_030556195.1 of Anolis apletophallus. Lineage (NCBI taxonomy): Eukaryota > Metazoa > Chordata > Lepidosauria > Squamata > Anolidae > Anolis > Anolis apletophallus. The sequence continues at coordinate 13,579,570 of JARBWK010000017.1, read as the reverse complement.
TAATTCTATTATTATTATTATTTTAATAATATTTTATTAAATAAAATATTTATTTAATACTATTTTATTTTATGATATATTATTTTTATTATTATTTATTTATTTATTTTATTTTATGCCTTTATAGATATCTATTTAATTGCTTAAAATGTATTTCATATAATTTATTAATTTGTTATATTACTTTATTAATTTAATATTATCTCTATATTTATTATTAATTATAATAATTATAGTAATAAATTTGTAAACAGAGGCTGGACGGCCATCTGCCGGGAGTGCTTTGAACGCGATCGTCCTGCTTCTTGGCAGATTGGGATTGGACTGGATAGTCCACGAGGTCTCTTCCAACTCTATGATTCTATTCTATGTTTCCAGAGTTGTGCTGGAGGTCATCTCTGGGTCATCTCTGGGGAGGGATCAGACTGTGTATTCAAAGAACAGGGTGGACTGGATGGCCTTTGGGTGTCCCTTCTGATTCTATGTCTCCCTGATGTCCTCCAGGAAAAGTCAACAGGAGGCGAGGCCCCCGAAGACGTCCACCACCTCGGAGTCTGTTGAATGCGGCCTATTCAGCAGCTGCACACGCACACACGCTCGCAGTGCTATAAATACCATGAATGCGTCTAGACTGTGTCTCAACTTGGACCTTTGATATTAGAAAGGTTCACGGCGCGGGGGGCGCTTCCTGGACCGCTTTGCGAGACGACGCCAAAGGCACAACCAAACCCAGTATTTACAGTTGGTCATGGGAGTGTTGTATACCAAATTTGGTTCCATTCCATCGTTGGTGCAGATCAGAATCCTCTTTGATTGTAGAACTATAAATCTCAGCGACTACAACTCCCAAATGTTAAGGTCTATTTTCCCCAGACTGCACCAGTGTTCACATTTGAGCACATTGAGTATTTATGCCAAGTTTGGTCCAGATCCATCATTGTTGGAGTCCACAGTGCTCTCTGAATGTAGGTGAACTACAACTTCCAAACTCAAGGTCAATGCCCACCAAACCCTTCCAGTATTTTCTGTTGGTCATGGGAGTTCTGTGTGCCAAGTTTGGCCCAATTCCATCGTTGATAGGGTTCTGAACGTTCTTTGATTGTAGGCGAACTAGAAATCCCAGCAACTACAACTCCCAAATGTCAAGGTCTATTTTCCTCAGACTGCACCAGGGTTCACACTTGGGATCCATCATTGTTTGAGTCCACAGTGCTCTTTGGATGTAGGTGAACTACAACTCCCAAACTCAAGGTCAATGCCCACCAAACCCTTCCAGTATATTCTGTGTACCAAGTTTGGTTCAATTCCATCGCTGGTGAGTTCAGAATGCTCTTTGATTGTAGGTGAATTATAAATCCCAGCAACTACAACTCCCAAATATCAAGGTCTATTTTCCCCAGACTGCACCAGGGTTCCCATTTGGGCATATTGAGTATCCATGCCAAGTTTGGTTCAATTCCATCGTTGGTGGGGTTCTGAACGTTCTTTGATTGTAGCCGAACTAGAAATCCCAGCAACTACAACTCCCAAATGTCAAGGTCTATTTTCCTCAGACTGCACCAGGGTTCACACTTGGGCATATTGAGTATCCGTGCCAAGTTTGGTCGGGATCCATCATTGTTTGAGTCCACAGTGCTCTCTGGATGTAGGTGAACTACAACTCCCAAACTCAAGGTCAATGCCCACCAAACCCTTCCAGTATATTCTGTGTACCAAGTTTGGTTCTATTCCACCGTTGGTGGGGTTCAGAACGCTCTTTAAATGTAGGTGAACTATAAATCCCAGCAACTACAACTCCCAAATGCAAGGTCTATTTTCCCCAGACTGCACCAGGGTTCACACTTGGGCATATTGAGTATCCAAGCCAAGTTTGGTTCAATTTGTTGGTGGGGTTCTGAACGTTCTTTGATTGTAGGTGAACTATAAATCCCAGCAACAACTCCCAAATGCAAGGTCTATTTTCCCCAGACTGCACCAGGGTTCACACTTGGGCATATTGAGTATCCATGCCAAGTTTGGTTCAATTCCATCGTTGGTGGGGTTCTGAACGTTCTTTGATTGTAGGTGAACTATAAATCCCAGCAACAACAACTCCCAAATGCAAGGTCTATTTTCCCCAGACTGCACCAGGGTTCACACTTGGGCATATTGAGTATCCAAGCCAAGTTTGGTTCAATTCCATCGTTGGTGGGGTTCTGAACGTTCTTTGATTGTAGGTGAACTATAAATCCCAGCAACTACAACTCCCAAATGTCAAGGTCTATTTTCCCCAGACTCCACCAGCGTTCCCCTTTGGGCATATTGAGTATCCGTGCCAAATTTGGTCGAGATCCATCATTGTTTGAGTCCACAGTGCTCTCTGGGTGTAGGTGAACTACATCTCCCAAACTCAAGGTAAATATAGTAGCAAATAATATAAAATATTATATATATATATATATAGTATTGATTATAGTATTACTAATAATACTGCAATATAATAATATATAATACTACTACTCTGCTATGCTAATAATGTAATATATACATATAATATTAATATAATGTAATACGATATAATACTAATAATACAATACAATAAGATATAATAGTAGTAATAATAATACTAATAATAATATGATACAATATAATGCTAATAATAATAATACAATAATATATAATAATAGTAATAATAACGCCAATATATATTATTTGAAATCCACGAAACAGCGAGCCCGCAATAAGCGAACTGCGAAGTAGCGAGGGAACGCTACTTCCTGGCATGATGTGTGTTGTAATTCACCCGAAACCTTATCCAAAAAAATCCAAAATAATATTAAATATATTACGTAAAAAGTCATAAGGAATCTGCAGTTTCTTCAAATGTGTTGGGACTACAACACACATCATCTACACACCGCGTTTCTTGGACTCATATGATGTCTGGGTGTTAATGGCCGGCCTAGGGAAGAAAATAAATGTGTTTCCTCTGCTTTAGTCCCATCAGTCACATGAATCTGTCTGTCAAGAGGCCCAAAAGGCAAGGTGTGTTTCAGGCATTGCCCAGCAACCACCAAACAAGCCTTGCAGCCCTGCTAAGAAAAACTCTTCCTTAGCTGGAAGATGGGAATTGGGATTTGTAGTCCTTTGCTGCCCCCTTGTGGCTGCTGGGAGCATTTCCAACCACATAATATAATATAATTAGTATAATCTATTATACACGCGACTATACTTAATGACAGGGAGAAAAGTGTACCTTTAGCTATATATATAAAGGTAAACGTATCCACGCTTTAGGTTTCGCTATCCATGATAACGAATTTCTCTATCTGCGGTGCGGATTTTGCTATCCGCGGTGCAGATTTCGCTATCCGCGGTGTGGTCTTCGCTATACGCAGCACTGATTTCACTATCCACGGTGTGGATTTCGCTATCTGCGATGTGGATTTTGCTATCCGCAGCACTGATTTCACTATCCGCGGTGTGGATTTTGCTATCCACGGTCCTGATTTCACTATCCGTGGTGCAGATTTTTGCTATCCATGGTACTGATTTTGCTATCCGCGGTGCGGATTTCACGATCCGCTGTGTGGATTTAGCTATCCGCGGTGTGGATTTCGCTATCTGCAGCACTGATTTCACTATACGCGATGCAGATTTCGCTATCCACGGAACTGATTTCACTATCCGCAGTGCAGATTTTACTATCCACGGTACTGATTTCACTATCCGCAGTACAGATTTTACTATCCACGGTACTGGTTTCACTATCCGCAGTGCAGATTTTACTATCCACGGTACTGATTTCACTATCCGCAGTGCGGATTTCGCTATCCACAGCAGTGAGTTCACTATCCGCAGTGCAGATTTTACTATCCACGGTAATGATTTCACTATCCCCAGTGCGGATTTCGCTATCCACAGCAGTGAGTTCACTATCCGCAGTGCAGATTTTACTATCCACGGTACTGGTTTCACTATCCCCAGTGCGGATTTTGCTATCCACAGCAGTGAGTTCTCTATCTGCAGTGTGGATTTAGCTATCCACAGAACTGATTTCACTATCCACGGTGCGGATTTACCTATCCGCAGCACTGATTTCACTATACGTGGTGCGGTTTTTTGCTATCCACGGTACTGATTTCACTATCCGCAGTGCGGATTGCACTATCCACGGTACTGATTTAACTATCCGCGGTGCGGATTTCGCTATCCACAGCAGTGATTTCAATATCCGCGGTGTGAATTTAGCTATCCGCAGCATAGATTTTGCTATCCGCAGCACTGATTTCACTATCCGCGGTGCGGATTTCTTAATCCGCAGCACTGATTTCACTATCCGCGGTGTGGATTTTGCTATCTGCAGCACTGATTTCACTATCCACGGTGTGGATTTAGCTATCTGCGGCGTGGATTTTGCTATCCGCAGCACTGATTTCACTATCCGCTGTGCAAATTTTGCTATCCGCAGCACTAGTTTCACTATCCGCAGTGCGGATTTAGTTATCCGCAGTGTGGATTTTGCTATCCGCAGCACTGATTTCACTATCCGTGGTGTGGATTTTGCTATCTGCAGCACTGATTTCACTATCCACGGTGTGGATTTAGCTATCCGCAACGTGGATTTCGCTATCCGCAGTACTGACTACACTATCAGCGGTGTGGATTTCGCTATTTGCAGCACTGATTTCACTATCCGCGGTGTGGATTTAGCTACCTGCGGCATGGCTTTTGCTATCCGCAGCACTGATTTCACTATCTGTGGCATGGATTTCTCTATTCGCAGCACTGATTTCACTATCCGCGGTGATTTGTATGCGGCATTATTGCTATCGGCAGCACTGATTTCACTATCCGCGACATGGATTTCGCTATCCGCAGCACTGATTTCACTATCCACAGTGGTTGGTGCTCATTTCCATTTAGAAGCTGGAGAGCTGGCATTGTCAGGGGGAAAACGAAACTTCTCTCCCGGCCGAAGAGGCCTTGCTCACACGACAGTTTGACCGAACAGGGCGAGGGACGTTCTTCCCTCTTTGCAAAACCAGGTCAAGGTTCTGACAAACATCCAACGAGCAGGAAGCGAACTTTGCGCTTGGATGAAGCAACCGGTCCCTTCTTGACCCCTTCGATTTTACGTTCTTCCTCCTACTGAGGATTATTTTTCTCAGAAGGGGAGAAGCAGCAACGTCCTGTCAAGTGGCAACAATGACGGCCATCTTATCAGATCTCTGTGAATTCTGATTCACAGAATAAGTCGGAACTGTCCCTGACAAATGCCCCAATAACCCTGTTTTGACTCTAACCACCCCTGCGGATACAGAGACCCCCATATCTACAGGGTTTCCTCGATATCCGCGGATCAAGTCGGAACTGTCCGTCAAGTGCCCCAATAACCCTGTGTTGGCTCTAACCACTCCCACGGATACGGACACCCCATATCTGCAGGGTTTCATCGATATCCGCGGATCAAGTCGGAACTGTTCCTGTCAAATGCCCCAATAACCCTGTGTTGACTCTAACCACCCCTGCGGATACGGGGGTCTCCATATCTGCAGGGTTTCATCGATATCCGCAGATCAAGTCGGAACTGTTCCTGTCAAATGCCCCAATAACCCTGTGTTGACTCTAACCACCCCCGCAGATACGGGGGTCTCCATATCTGCAGGGTTCCCCTGATATCCGCAGATAAAGTCAGAACTGTCCCTGTGAAATGCCCCAATAACCCTGTGTTGACTCTAACGATCCCTGTGGATACGGAGACCATATCTGCAGGGTTTCATCGATATCCGCGGATCAAGTCGGAACTGTTCCTGTCAAATGCCCCAATAACCCTGTGTTGACTCTAACCACCCCTGCGGATACGGAGACCCCCATATCTGCAGGGTTTCATCGATATCTGCGGATCACTTGTGTACTTCTTCCCTTCCCCATGGATATCTATTTAACTACCCATTCGCAGGGTTCCTTCAATATCCACGGACCCTTGGGTTTTGTATTGAATACGTTATGCTTTATATCTCAACTAGCTTGGGGACCCGGCGGTGCACGGGTCATTTGAGAAGTGCAGCAGGATGTAGAGTGGGTCATGGGGGCTCTCTGTGGCACGTTTGGTCTTGATCCATCATTATTGGGAGTTGCAGTGGTATCATGAAATTACTGAAGGTAGTGGAAGTCCCATCATCTCTGGTCCACCCTCCCCCAAAGTGGAGTAGGATGTAGATTGGGTCATGGGGGCTCTGTGTGCTAAGTTTGGTCTGTATTGGTGAATGGATGAGGGATGCATTGTTTTTAGGTAGTGAGTGAAGGTACTTCAAGTCCCATCATCTGTGGTCCGTCTCACACAAAACAGCACCAGGATGTAGAGTGGGTCATGAGGGCTCTGTGTGGCAGTTTTCGTGTTGATCAGTCATAGGATTAGGTTTGTAGCAGTCTTGGGAAGTGAGGGAAGGTACTGCAAGTCCCATCATCCATGTTCTGCCCCCCTCCAAACTTCAGTAGTATGTAGAGTGGGTCACTGGGGCTCTGTGTGCCAAGTGTGGTCTTTATCAGTGTTTGTTGGGGGCCACAGTGGTCTCTGGGAACAGAGGGGTGTGAAAGTACTACAAATCCCATCATCCATTGTCAGTCCTCCCCCGAACCTCACCAGGACGTGAAGGCAGTCATAGGGGTTATGTATGGCAAGTTTGGTCTCGATCAGTGATTGGATGAGGGTTTCAGCGAACTTGGGAAGTGAGTAGAGGCATTTCAAGTCCCATCATCCATGGTCCACCCTCCTCCAAACTGCACCAGGACGTAGAGTGGGTCATGGGGGCTGTGTGTGCTAAGTGTGGTCTGTATTGGTCCTTTTTGGTGGCCTCAGTGGTCTGTGGGAACCAAAGTGTTTGAAAGTACTACAAATCCCATAATCCGTGGGTCATGTCCCCGAACCGCACCAGGACGTAAAGGGGGTGAGGGGGGTTATGTGTACCAAGTTTGGTGCAGGTCCATCACCCGCGCTGGTCGCTGTGGCCTGTGAAAGTGGCAGCCACATATCCGCCCTCCCGCCCTCCCGCCCTCCGCACACATACATACATACAAACATTCTGTTTTATAAAGGTATACAGATATAAAATCCTTTTGGAGAAATGTGCAACCAACCCAATAAATAAATAAATATCCATGGGGATGAGAAAACGTACAAAAGTGATCTGCGGATATCAAGGAAATCCTGCAGATATGGCGTCTCCGTATCCGCGGGGGTGGTTTGAGTCGGAATATTGAGGCGAATATTGGATTTTAGCATTTTTGTCTCACCAGGTGCACAGACCCACAGGGTGACCTGTCGCCAGTGACAATAACTTCATATAGGGAATCAGTATCCACGCTTCAAGTTCCGCTATTCGTGATAACGAATTTCTCTATCCGCGATGCAGATTTCGCTATCTGCGGTGCGGATTTCTCTATCCACGGTGCAGATTTTGCTGTCCGCAGTACTGATTTCACTATCCGCGGTGTGGATTTCGCTATCCATTGTACTGATCTCATTATCGGCGGTGCAGATTTCATTATCCGCAGTGCGGATTTTGCTATTCACTGTACTAATCTCACTAGCCACGGTGCGAATTTCACTATCCACTGTACTGATTTCACTAACTGGTGCACGGATTTCACTATCCGTGGTGTGGATTTAGCTATCTGTGGCATGGATATCGCTATCCGCAGCACTGATTTCACTATCCGCATTGGGGATTTTGCTATCCGCAGTATGGATTTCTCTACCAGCAGTGCGGATTTAGCTATCTATTGTACTGATCTCACTATCCGCAGTGCGGATTTCATTATCCTCAGTGTGGATTTCTTTATCCACTGTACTGATTTCACTATCTGCTGCACGGATTTCATTATCCGCGGTGTGGATTTAGCTATCCATGGCGTGGATATCTCTATCCGCAGCACTGATTTCACTATCCGCAATGTGGATTTTGCTATCCGCAGCATGGATTTCACTACCAGCAGTGCGGATTTAGCTATCCATTGTACTGATTTCACTATCCGCAGTGCAGATTTCACTATCCGCGGTGCAGATTTTGCTATCCTCAGCACTGATTTCACTATCCACGGTGCAGATTTCTCTATCCGCGGTGCAGATTTTGCTATCCACGGTGCGGATTTTGCTATGCAGCACTGATTTCACTATTCGCGGTGTGGATTTCACTATCCATTGTACTGATCTCACTATCTGCGGTGCAGATTTCTCTATCCGCGGTGCAGATTTCGCTATCCACGGTGCGGATTTTGCTATCTGCAGCACTGATTTCACTATCCGCGGTGTGGATTTCACTATCCATTGTACTGATTTCACTATCCACGGTGCGGATTTCTCTATCCGCGGTGCAGATTTCACTATCCGCAGTGCAGATTTCACTATCCACTGTGTTGATTTCACTATCCGCAGCGGATTTCACTATCCGTGGAGTGGATTTAGCTATCCACGGCGTGGATATCGCTATCCGCAGCACTGATTTCACTATCCGCAATTTGGACATCGCTATCCGCAGCACTGACTTCACTATCCGCGATTTGGATTTAGCTATCCGCAGCATGGATTTCACTACCAGTAGTGCGGATTTAGCTATCCATTGTACTGATTTCACTATCCGTGGTGCAGATTTCACTATCCGCGGTGCAGATTTCATTATCCGTGGTGCAGATTTCACTATCCGTGGTGCAGATTTCACTATCCGCGGTGCAGATTTAGCTATCCTCAGCACTGATTTCACTATCCGCGGTGCAGATTTCACTATCCGCAGTGTGGATTGTGCTATCCGCAGCACTGATTTCACTATCTGCGGTGCGGATTTAGCTATCCACTGTACTGATCTCACTATCCGCGGTGCAGATTTCACTATCCGCAGTGCGGATTTCACTATTCACTGTACTGATTTCACTATCTGCGGTGCGGATTTCACTATCCACGGCGATTTCACCCTAATTGCCTGACTGTCTTGCAGTAAGAACCATGGACTTTGACTGTTTGCTGAATTGTTTAAACTTTGTCTGTGTCTGGCCATATCTTTAGCCTATGCATTTGTCAACACATGTAAACAGATTGCAAGATAACTCTATAACCTTTGAGGGGCTCAAGGCAAAGCAGGGTGGGTTTTCCTTTCCGAGGCCTTTGCAAGCCCCTCATTGCTGTTGTTGCTGTTTTTATGGTCACGGGCTCGAGACAAAGCAGGGTGGGTTTTCTTTTCCGAGGCCTTTGCAAGCCCGTCCCCAAGGTTTTCTAGGTCACGGGGCCCACGTGGCCTCTCTCTCTTTTCCCAAATGCCAGCGTCCAAAATAACCCGCCGGTGGCGCATCATGTGTCCCAGGACTGACCGAAGGCCCACTCTCCATCCAGAACATGAAAGCGATGGGTCTATGGCAGGTGTTTGCTTAAGGGCTTTGCGAAACAGATTGGGTTGCCAAAGGCTGCCCTGGTCATCATACCTTTAGGTCGCAGCTGTCCATGTGAACCAAGGCACATGCATTTCCTAACTCACAGTTTGCCCACATTAGAAAAACCCCCCAAAAACCCGTAATATAGTGATAGATAAAAATAGCCACACTGTTTAATCAGTAAATTAAAAATAGCGACGATGCTGTTTATTTAATAGACTGGATCCGCCAATGAAGGCAGACTTCTAAGAATCAATGCTCCTGGAATTTTGAATATTAGAATGTTGAGGCCGGCCAATTGGAAACCATATGTAAATTAGAAGGTCACAATAGATTGCGGGTGGGGCCAGGCACCACCTGATATATTACACACACATGTGTGTGTGTGCGCTTTGTGTATATATGTTGTGTCTATCTGTCTATCTATCTATCTATCTGGTGCTGGTCATAGACCGTAATGTGTGCGTGTGTGTGTTTATATATTTATATATGTATGCTAGATAGATAGATAGATAGATGCAATAATCATATTGTAATATAATAATAGTAGTATAGTAAATATGGTGCTACTGATAATAATATAGTACAATATAATACTGTGTGTATATATTATATTATATTTTATTAGCTACTATTATTATAATTATATTATATTATATTATTCATATATTATATTGCTATATTATTACTTATTTATATATTATATTATTAGCTACTATATTCTACTATATATATTTATATTAGTAATTTGCATTTTTATATATTATATTATTAGCTACTATGTATATTATATTATACATACATTATATTATTATATTATTAACTACTATATTTATATATTATATCATTAGGTAATATATTTTATTATATATATTTATATTAATTTATATTTTTATATATTATATTATTAGCTACTATGTATATTATATTATATTATGTATACATTATATTACTATATTATTACCTACGATATTTATATATTATATTTTTTATATATTATTTTATTAGCTACTATATTTATATAGTATATTATATTATTAGCTACTATATTCTACTCTATATATTTATATTAGTAATTTGTATTTTTATATATTTTATTATTAGCTATGTATATTATTATAATATTATTATATTATATATATTATATTACTATATTATTACCTACAATATTTATTTATTATATTATTAACGACTTGTTTTATATATTATATATTATATTATATTTTAGCTACTATATTTATGTTATATATTATATTATATTATTAGCTACTATATTCTACTATATATATTTATATTAGTAATTTATATTTTTATATATTATATTATTAGCTATGTATAATATTATAATGTTATTATATTTTCTGTATATATTATATTTCTATATTATTACCTACCATATTTATATATTATATTATTATATTATTATCTACTATATTTATATATTATATTATTAGCTACTATAGTCTAGTATATATATTTATATTAGTAATTTATATTTTTATATATTATATTATTAGCTATGTATATTATTATAATATTATTATATTATATATATTATATTACTATATTATTACCTACATATTTATTTATTATATTATTATATTATTAACTACTTGTTTTATATATTATATTATATATTATATTATATTTTAGCTACTATATTTATGTTATATATTATATTATATTATAAGCTACTATATTCTACTATATAATTATTAGTAATTTATATTTTTATATATTATATTATTAGCTATGTATATTATTATAATATTATTATATTATATATATTATATTACTATATTATTACCTACCATATTTATTTATTATATTATTAACGACTTGTTTTATATATTATATATTATATTATATTTTAGCTACTATATTTATGTTATATATTATATTATATTATTAGCTACTATATTCTACTATATATATTTATATTAGTAATTTATATTTTTATATATTATATTATTAGCTATGTATATTATTATATTATTATATTATATATATTATATTGCTATATTATTACCTACCATATTTATATATTATATTATTATATTATTATCTACTATATTTATATATTATATTATTAGCTACTATAGTCTAGTATATATATTTATATTAGTAATTTATATTTTTATATATTATATCATTAGCTACTATGAATATTATTATATTATTATTATATTATATATATTATATTACTATATTATTACCTACTATATTTATTTATTATATTATTATATTATTAACTACTCGTTTTATATATTATATTATATATTATATTATATTTTAGCTACTATATTTATGTTATATATTATATTATATTATAAGCTACTATATTCTACTATATAATTATTAGTAATTTATATTTTTATATATTATATTATTAGCTATGTATATTATTATAATATTATTATATTATATATATTATATTACTATATTATTACCTACCATATTTATATATTATATTACTATATTATTATCTACTATATTTATATATTATATTATTAGCTACTATAGTCTACTATATATTTATATTAATAATATATATTATATAGCTACTATGAATATTATTATATTATTTATTATACTATTATATTATTATCTACTATATTTATATATTATATTATTAGCTACTATAGTCTACTATATATATTTATATTAATAATTTATATGTTTATATATTGTATTATTACCTACCATATTTATATATTATTTATTTATTTATTATATTATTATCTACTATATTTATATATTATATTATTAGATACTATAGTCTACTATATATATTTTTATATTAGTAATTTATATTTTTATAATTATTTTATTAGCTACCATGTATATTATTATATTTTTATCATATTATATTATTATATTATATATTATTATGAGCTACTATATTCTACTATATATATTTATATCATATTATTTAAATATTATATTATTATATTTACCATATTATATTATATTATTTAAATATTATATGATATGATATGAGGAGCTCCCCTCTTCTCCTCTCCTGCCTTGTTGATCCCTTCTGAAGCTAGAATCCCATTCATTCATTCATTCATTCATTAAAAAACAGAACAAAAGAGAGCTGGGAGTAGCCCCGCCCACCCCCTTAGCAACGCCAGCCCCGCCCCTTGGCAACGCCGGCCGTCCCTTTCTGAAATCATCCCTCGCCACGCCCCCGCGCGCGCGGCCAATCGGAAGCGACGCCGGCGACACGCCCCCTCCGAGCCTCGGAGCCGCGTCGCGTGACCGGCTTGGGCTGCCCCCCGCGCATGCGCAGTGCGGCCCGGTGCCCCAGAAGCCGGGAGGAGAGCCTGAGGGAGGCCGCAGAGGAGGAGGAGCAGCAGGGCTACTACCCTCAAGATGGCCGGGAGCGCCCCGGAGAAGAGCACCCTGCTCCACCTCTTCGCAGGAGGGTGAGCCCCCACAGCCCCACCCACCCCCTCCTCCTGCCATTCATTCATTCATTCCCCTCAGGACTTGGGTGAACTACAACTCCCAGAAAGGGAGGCCCAGTCCCCTCCAAACCCCTCCAGTCGACAGATTGAGGCCTAACAAGTCTGTGTGCCAAGTTTGGTCCAGATCCATCACTGTTTGGGTTCACCATCCTTCCATTGCAGGTGAACTATAAATCCCAGTGAACTATACATCCCAAATCAAGGTGAATTCCCTCCCCCAAAGGCCTCCAGTATGTGTTGCTGGTTACAAGGACTCTGTATGCCAAGTTTGGTCCAGATCCATCATTGTTTGGGTTCACAGTGCTCTTCCATTGCAGGTGAACTATAAATCCCAGTGAACTATACATCCCAAATCAAGGTGAATCCCTCCCCCCAAAGGCCTCCAGTATGTGTTGCTGGTTATAGGGACTCTGTATGCCAAGTTTGGTCCAATTCCATCGTTTGGGTTCACAGTGCTCTTCCATTGCAGGTGAACTATAAATCCCAGTACCTAGAACTCCAAAATGTCCAGGCCAATCCCCCTCAAAACCCACCAGTATTCAAATCCGGGCCTATTGGGTACGCATGCCAAGTTTGGTCCAGATCCATCATTGTTTGGGTTCACCATTCTTCCATTGTGGGTGAACTATACATCCCAGTGAACTATACATCCCAAATGAAGGTGAATTCCCCCCAAAGGCCTCCAGTATTTGTTGCTGGTTATAGGGACTCTGTATGCCAAGTTTGGTCCAATTCCATCATTGTTTGGGTTCACAGTGTTCTTCCGTTGCAGGTGAACTATAAATCCCAGTACCTACAACTCCAAAATGCCCAGGCCAATTCCCCTCAAAACCCGCCAGTATTCAAATTCGGGCCTATCGGGTACGCATGCCAAGTTTGGTCCAGATCCATCATTGTTTGGGTTCACCATTCTTCCATTGCAGGTGAACTACAAATCCCAGTGAACTATACATCCCAAATCAAGGTGAATTTCCACCCAAAAGGCCTCCAGTATGTGTTGCTGGTTACAAGGACTCTGTATGCCAAGTTTGGTCCAGATCCATCATTGTTTGGGTTCACAGTGCTCTTCCATTGCAGGTGAACTATAAATCCCAGTGAACTATACATCCCAAATCAAGGTGAATCCCCCAAAGGCCTCCAGTATGTGTTGCTGGTTACAAGGACTCTGTATGCCAAGTTTGGTCCAGATCCATCATTGTTTGGGTTCACCATCCTTCCATTGCAGGTGAACTATAAATCCCAGTGAACTATACATCCCAAATCAAGGTGAATCCCCCCCCCTCCCCAAAGGCCTTCAGTATGTGTTGCTGGTTATAGGGACTCTGTATGCCAAGTTTGGTCCAATTCCATCGTTGTTTGGGTTCACAGTGCCCTTCTATTGCAGGTGAACTATAAATCCCAGTACCTACAGCTCCAAAATGCCCAGGCCAATCCCCCGCAAAATCCGCCGGTATTCAAATTCGGGCCTATTGGGTATGCATGTCAAGTTTGGTCCAAGTCCATCATTGTTTGGGTTCACAGTGCTCTTACATTGCAGGTGAACTATAAATCCCAGTGAACTATACATCCCAAATCAAGGTGAATTCCCCCCAAAGGCCTACAGTATTTTTTGCTGGTTATAGGGACGTTGTATGCCAAGTTTGGTCCAGATCCATCATTGTTTGGGTTCTCTGAATGTAGGTGAACTACAACTCTCACAAATGAAAGCGAATTTCCCCCAAAGCACTTCAGTATTTTTTGCTAGTTATAGGGACTCCGTGTGTCAAGTTTGGTCCAGATCCATCACTGTTTGGGTTCACCATTCTTCCATTGCAGGTGAACTATAAATCCCAGTGAACTATACATCCCTACAACTCCCACAAATCAAAGTGAATTTCCCCCAAAGTCCTCCAGTATTTTTTTGCTGGTTATAGGAACTCTGTATGCCAAGTTTGGTCCAATTCCATCCTTGGTGGAGTCCAGAGTACTTATTCATTGCAGGTGAACTATAAATCCCAGTACCTACAACTCCAAAATGCCCAGGCCAATCCCCCTCAAAACCCGCCGGTATTCAAATTCGGGCCTATCGGGTACGCATGCCAAGTTTGGTCCGGATCCATCGTTGTTTGGGTTTCACAGTACTCTCTGGACATCGGTGAACTACAACTCCCCTAAATCAAGCTGAATTTCCCACTATGCAAGTCATTCCCCTCATACCCCTCCGGTAGCTTGAGCCAGTCATGGGGGTTCTGTGTGCTAAGTTTGGTCCAGGTCCGTCATGGGTGGAGATCACGTTTCTCTGGTTGTGGGTGAACTACAACTCCCGGAAAGGAAGCTCAGTTCCTCCCTCCCTCCCAAAACCCCTCCAGTGATGAACTGTTAAGATATCAGGTATGTGTGCCAAGTTTGGTCCAGTTCCATCCTTGTTTGGGTTCACAGTGGTCTCTGGATGTAGGTGAACTACAACTCCCCCCAAATCAAGGTGAATTTTCCCCAGAGATCTTCAGTATTCAAATGTGGGCCTATCTGGTATGCATGCCAAGTTTGGTCCAGTTCCATCATCGTTTGGCCCAATTCTATCGTTGGTGGGGTTCTGAATGCTCTTTGATTGTAGGTGAACTATAAATCCCAGCAACTACAGCTCCCAAATGTCAAGGTCTATTTTCACCAAACTCCACCAGTGTTCACATTTGAGCATATTGAGTATTCGTGCCAAGTTTGGTCCAGATCCATCACTGTTTAAGTCCACAGTACTCTCTGGTTGTAGGTGAACTACAACTCCTCAACTCAAGGTCAATGCCCACCCAACCCTTCCAGTATTTTTTCTTGGTTATGGGAATTCTGAGTGCCAAGACTGGTTCAATTCCATTGTTGGTGGAGTTCAAAATGCTCTTTGATTGTAGGTGAACTATAAATCCCAGCAACGACAACTCCCAAAGGTCAAGGCATACCCCCCCCCCCCCAATGCCACCAGTGTGCACATTTGGGCATATTGAACATTCATGCCAAGTTTGCTCCAGATCCATCAGTGTTTGGATTCACAGTGCTCTCTTGATGTAGGTGAACTACAACTCCCACAAATGAAAGTGAATTTTCCTCAAAGACCTCCAGTATTTGTTGCTGGTTATAGGGACTCTGTATGCCAAGTTTGGTCCAATTCCATATTTGGCGGAGTTCAGGTTGCTCAGTGATTGCAGGTGAACTATACATCCCAGTACTTACAATTCCAAAATGTCCAAGCCAATTACCCTCAAAACCCACCAGTATTCAAATTTGGGCCTATTGGGTATGCATGCTAAGTGTGGTTCAGATCCATTGTTGTTTGTTTACATAGTGCTCTCTGCATGTAGGTGAACTACAACTCCCCCAAATCAAGGTGAATTTCCCCCAAAGACCTCCAATACTTGTTGCTGGTTGTAGGGACTCTGTATGCCAAGTTTGGTCCAATTCCATCCTTGGTGGAGTTCAGAGTGCTCAGTGATTGCAAGTGAACTATACATCCCATTTGAGAAATTGGAGAAGTTTGTGTATTGTAAACATATCGCCGGCATGACTTGGTCTGGGAATTTATTTATAATATAATACATTGTATACAGTATATATATATATAATATTGATAATATTAATAGTGTAATAGAATATAATACTACTACAAATAATATGATATTATAATTATATATTTTATTTTACATGTAATATTACTAATAATATTACAGTATAAATGTATAGTACAATATAATTATATATAATACGGATATTATTATTATTTATTTATTTATGCCATTGATATGAGCGGTTTACAAGCAAAATGTAAATACAATATATTATATTATTGCCATAGTGCAATATTAATATTATTTATTACATTGTACTATAACATATTGTAATATAATGTTATATTACATGTAATATAAAATATATATTATATTATTGTATTATTATTATATTATATATATTAAATAGTATACATTATATTGTAATATAATATCATAATATTCGCTCTCGGCATGACTTCGGGAACGAAGATTCTTAGGAAGGACTCATCCCACGCTTTTTACAAGCGCGTTGATGACTATAAAGGCCAATCTGAGATAGGCAAGTCCGGTTGCAGAAAGCACAGCAGAAAGTCTCCTTGGGTGATGTTGTTTCCAAGTTGCGGTTCTTTCTGCGTTGTCGAGACCCGTTCGGTGTGTCATCTCGAAAGAGGCCGCAGCATTGTGAATAGTGCGTCTCCATGCCTCCCGATGTGAGGCCAGGGTGGACCATTGTTGGTGATCAATCTGTCCGGGCCTGAGATGTTGTTTCAGGGAGTCCTTATATCTCTTTTTGGGGGCGCCTCTCTTGCGCTGACCCGTGGCGAGTTCACCATAGAATAGTATCTTTGGGAGGCGGTGGTCCTCCATCCTAGAGACGTGCCCTGCCCAGCGCAGCTGTGTTCTCAATAGCATGGCCTCAACGCTGGTGATCCCTGCTTGCTCAAGGACGGCAACATTCGACACATAGTTGGTCCAGTGTATATTTAGGATTGTGCGAAGACAGCGCTCGAGGAGTCGTAGGTGTTGGCGATAGGTGACCCATGTTTCAGACCCATAGAGGAGAATAGACAGTACGATAGTTCTGTACACACTGATTTTGGTGCTTTGCCTCAGGTGCTTGTTGCTCCAGACTCTCTTGTGAAGCCTTCCGAATGCACTCTATGCCTTTGCTAATCTGTGATCTATCTCTTTGTCTATCTTGGCGTCTGAAGAGATGATGCTTCCCAGGGAGGTGAACTGCGGAACCGGACTTAAGCACAGATGTGCCTATGCTGATCTGGGGGTGATGGTGTTCTTCCTGTGGTGCGGGCTGGTAGAGGACTTCCCTTTTCTTCAGGCTGACTTCCAGCTCAAACAGCTCTGTAGCTGCTGCAAAGCAGGATGTGAGGCGCTGCAGGGCTGCTTCTGAAGGGGCAACAAGGGCAGCATCGTCGGCAAAAAGCAAAAATCATATATTACATGTAATATAAAATATATAATATTATATATTATAATATAATATATAATATTTAATATATATAATATATTATTATAATAATGCCCGCTTTGTGCTGGTCTGTGACCGTAATAAAGTTTTGATTGATATTATAATATATATATATATATATATTATATTAAACATTATATATTATATTTTAATATAATAATACATGTAATATAAAATATATAATTTTATATTATTATATTATATATTATATGTATTAAATATTATCTATATATATAAAGGAGGACCCATCATGGAACGACCGTCCTAGGCAGAGAAACCTTACAAGGCAGAGACACCAAACTTGGCAACAAAAATAGGCCTCAGGCAAGGAAGGTTTTTAGCAAAAGCAACACCCCCTCCACATCACAACCAGCACACAGCCAGACTGAGACAACTATGTCACCACAACACACACAAAATACACCCCACAAATACCTGACAACTTCCCCAACACAAAACCCAGGACTGCACTCACTACTCACCACCACACACACCTCCAAATACACACACGCCCCAGGCACAATACTCCAGCAATTCCTACCCACACAACACAACTTCCTATCACAACCCATCCCCCCAACCTTACGGGACCCCGCACACACAACACCTACCACCACCACAAACAAAAACCAACTCTACCTATACTCCAACCACAACACAACTCTGCACTGATACTCTACAAACACACACAAACACCCAAAATACCCCACCCACACAAGCATCAACCTCTACATCAACACAGCAGGCGGAAAGACAAAAAACATTGTATATCCACAAGCTACGCAGAACGCCAGCAACACCACACACCGACAACTCCACAGGACTCCAACATCCCACCCACCAGAACAACCCACAGCAACGCGTGCCGGGTACAGCTAGTATTATATATATTTCTCTCTCTCTCTCTCTCTCTCTCTCTCTCTCTCTCTCTCTCTCTCTCTCTGTGTGTCTCTATATCTGTGTCTACCTATTTCTCTCTCTATAACTTCCTCTGTTTGTCTGTCTCTCTATCTATCCTATCTTTATCTATCACTGTCTCTCTCTGTGTATATTATTCTCCATCACACTCTCTATCACTCTCTCTCTGTGTGTCTCTCTATATCTGTGTACTCACTCTTTCTCTCTGTGTGTATCACCCTGCCCTCTCTCTCTATGTACCACTCCCACTCTCTCTCTATTCCACTCTCTCACTCCCTCCCTCCCTCTCTCCTCCCCTCTCCTCCTCTCTCTCTCTCTCTTTGTGTCTCTGTCTCTTTCTCTCTGCTGCCCCCCTCTCTATCTCACTCTCCCCTCTCTCTGTCACTCTCTCTCAGTCTCTCACTCCCCCTCTTTCTCTCTCTCTCTCTCTCTCTCTCACTCCCCCCTCTCTCACTCCTGCCCTCTCTCTCTCTCTCACTCCCTCTCTCACTCTCTCTCAGTCTCCCCTCTATCCTCTCCCCTCTCTCTCTCTCTCTCTCTCTCACTCCCCCCTCTTTCTCTCTCTCTCTCACTCTCTCTCACTCCCCCTCTCTCACTCCTCTCCCCCTCTCTCTCTCACTCCCCCCTCTCTCTCTCTCTCACTGCTGCCCCTCTCTCTCCCCGTCTCCCCTCTCTCACTCCTGCCCCTCTCTCTCTCTCCCTCCTCTCTCTCACTCTCCCCCTCTCTCTCTCACTCTCTCTCACTCCCACTCTTTCTCTCTCTCTCACTCTCTATCACTCCCCCCTCTCACTCTCTCACTCCTGCCCTCTCTCTCTCACTCTCTCTCACTCCCACTCTTTCTCTCTCTCTCTCACTCTCTCTCACTCCCCCCTCTCTCACTCCTGCCCTCTCTCTCTCTCACTCCCCCCTCTCTCACTCTCTCACTGCTGCCCCCCTCTCTATCTCACTCTCCCCTCTCTCTGTCACTCTCTCTCGGTCTCTCACTCCCCCTCTTTCTCTCTCTCTCTCACTCTCTCTCACTCCCCCTCTCACTCCTGCCCTCTCTCTCTCTCACTCCCCCTCTCACTCTCTCACTGCTGCCCCCCTCTCTCTCCCCCCGTCTCCCTCTCTCACTCCTGCCCCCTCTCTCTCTCCCCCATCTCTCTCACTCACTCCCCCCTCTTTCTCACTCTCTCTCTATTACTCACCCTTTCTCTCTGTTGTGAAGTTCCGGCTCTCCTGGGGAGAAGTGCTCCATGGGACTAGACTTCCCAGAAGGCCCCGCAGTGCTATTTCCGGCCGCGGAGGTTTCTGGGAAGTGTAGTTCGGCGCCCCCGAGTTGCTCCGGACGGGGACGGCGGGTGGCGCCGTTCCTGCTTCCTTGAGGGGCTGGCGGACCCGGGGGCCGCGGCTGGCCCCGGGTGGTGTGGGTGGTGTTGTGGGCGGCTGTTCCGCGGCCTCCTCGCTCGCTTCCCAGGTGGTCCCGGTGGCGCCCGAGCGGGCCGGGAACGGCAGGGAGACGGGCGAGGAGGCCGAGGAGGAGGGGGCGACAACACCGGCCAGAGCACCCGGGCGGAGGAGCAGCGCGCGGGTCTGTAAACCCCTGGAAGGCGACGGAGGAGGGCGAGAAGGCAGCGGAGGAGGCGGGAATGGCGGCCGCGTGATCCGGCTCCGTGAGGTTTTTTGGGGGCTGTTTTTGGGGGGTTAAAGGTAGGGAGGTGGGCTGCGAAGGTCCTTGTGAGTGAGGAGAGAGGGCGACGGGATGGGTTTGTGGGTTGGGGGTGTGAGTGCGCCCTGCGATTGCCCTCCCGGTCTCCTGCGCTTGTGGCCAGCGCAGAATGGGATGCAATGGGCGGGTTTGGGGTTGTTTTGGGGGCGTTGGAAGGTAGTTAGTTGGGATTTTTTGTGCTATGTATGTACCTTGTGGTCTGGGGGAATGTGTGTCGTGGGATTTGTGTTTCTGGGGCGTATAGTTTGGCCGTGCATAACGGACATCCCACGACCACTCGATTTTTATATATATAGATAGATAATATAATATTACATGTAATATAAAATAGATAATTACAATATATTATTATTAGTAGTATTCTATGGTATTACATTATAATATTATCAGTATTATATGTATATATATTATATATGCACAGAGACTTTGCATGGTTGTCGACTCCTCTCTTTGTCGGGCGAATACGGAAGCAGAGCCGATTTATCTCGGTTCCAAATCAATATTTGTTCTGTTGACAAAGCTCATATTCCCAATGGAAGGGGAAATCTCCTCATTGGCCTTTATCAACAGACCTATGGAGTGCCGAACGAGGTCACCCTCTTCTTTCCTTTGGCCTCTTTAATCTTTCTTGTGCTGGGAATGAGGTTCCTTTCCCTCCTATCTGCCTTTTGAATGCATAATTGTTATATTCTCGGCACACCGCGTTTTCAGCCGTTGCTCTTTTGTTCCTCCGACTTGGCTCAAGAAGAGGAAAGACGTCTGATTTTGGGAGCAGTTGTGGTCCGTCTTCGTGGGGGGACTGTTATTGTTTATTTCCTTTCCATGAAAACAATGTGCAGCTGGGATCTACATCGGTTTGCGCGGGGATGCTTCCTTGCAGGGTGAACTACAACTCCCACTATGGCGAGTCGGTCCTCTCAAACTCCTCCAGGACGTTGAGTCAGTCATGGGGGTTCTGTGTGCCAAGTTTGGTCCAGGTCCGTCATGGGTGGAGGTGACGGTTTCCCTGGTTCTGGGTGAACTACAACTCCCACCATGGTGAGTCGTTCCCCTCAAACTCCTCCTGGATGTTGAGTCAGTCATGCGGGTTCTGTGTGCCAAGTTTGGTCCAGGTCCGTCATCGGTGGAGGGCACGGTTCCCCTGGTTCTGGGTGAACTACAACTCCCAGAAAGAAAGGACTGTGTGATTTTTTAAAATTATCATTATTATTATTATTATTAGAAACACAACACGATGAGTACACAGCAAACGAGATCACGTTGCTGGTTGTTGTATTGGATCACACGTCGGACACTTCCCAAGTGTCTAGGACTGTGTGATGTATTATTATTATTATTCTATATTCATAATAATACGACATCACACAGCCCTAGACACTTGGGAAGTATTATTATTATTATACAATATTCATAATACTACATCACACAGCCCTAGACAATTGGGAAGTATTATTATTATAAATATTATACTGTATTCATAATAATACTACATCACACAGCCCTAGTCACTTGGGAACTATTATTATTATTATACTATATTCATAATAATACTACATCACACAGCCCTAGACACTTGGGAAGTATTATTATTATTATACAATATTCATAATAATACTACATCACACAGCCCTAGACAATTGGGAAGTATTCATAATAATACTACATCACACAGCCCTAGTCACTTGGGAAGTATTATTATTATTATACTATATTCATAATAATACTACATCACACAGCCCTAGACAATTGGGAAGTATTATTATTATAAATATTATACTGTATTCATAATAATACTACATCACACAGCCCTAGTCACTTGGGAACTATTATTATTATTATACTATATTCATAATAATACTACATCACACAGCCCTAGACACTTGGGAAGTATTATTATTATTATACAATATTCATAATAATACTACATCACACAGCCCTAGACAATTGGGAAGTATTATTATTATAAATATTATACTGTATTCATAATAATACTACATCACACAGCCCTAGTCACTTGGGAACTATTATTATTATTATACTAATATTAATAATAATACTACATCACACAGCCCTAGACACTTGGGAACTATTATTATTATTATACTATATTCATAATAATACTACATCACACAGCCCTAGACACTTGGGAAGTATTATTATTATTATACTATATTCATAATAAT
The DNA here is from genome assembly GCA_030556195.1 of Anolis apletophallus. Classification (NCBI taxonomy): domain Eukaryota; kingdom Metazoa; phylum Chordata; class Lepidosauria; order Squamata; family Anolidae; genus Anolis; species Anolis apletophallus. The sequence continues at coordinate 13,556,884 of JARBWK010000017.1, read as the reverse complement.
ACTACATCACACAGCCCTAGACACTTGAGATGTATTATTATTATACTATATTATTATTATTATACTATATTAATAATAATACTACATCACACAGCCCTAGACACTTGGGAACTATTATTATACTGTATTATTATAATACTATATTCATAATAATACTACATCACACAGCCCATGACAATTGGGAAGTATTATTATTATAAATATTATACTGTATTCATAATAATACTACATCACACAGCCCTAGACACTTGGGAAGTATTATTATTATTATACCATATTATTATTATACTATATTCATAATAATACTACATCACACAGCCCTAGACACTTGGGAACTATTATTATTATACTGTATTATTATAATACTATATTAATAATAATACTACATCACACAGCCCTAGACATTTGGGAACTATTATTATTATACTGTATTATTATAATACTATATTCATAATAATACTACATCACACAGCCCTAGACAATTGGGAAGTATTATTATTATAAATATTATACTGTATTCATAATAATACTACATCACACAGCCCTAGACACTTGGGAAGTATTATTATTATACTATATTATTATTATACTATATTCATAATAATACTACATCACACAGCCCTAGACACTTGAGATGTATTATTATTATACTATATTATTATTATACTATATTAATAATAATACTACATCACACAGCCCTAGACACTTGGGAACTATTATTATTATACTGTATTATTATAATACTATATTCATAATAATACTACATCACACAGCCCTAGACACTTGAGATGTATTATTATTATACTATATTATTATTATACTATATTAATAATAATACTACATCACACAGCCCTAGACACTTGGGAACTATTATTATTATTATTATTATTATACTATACTCATAATAATACTACATCACACAGCCCTAGGCATTTGGGAACTATTATTATTATACTATAATATTATTATAATACTATATTCATAATAATACTACATCACACAGCCCTAGGCATTTGGGAACTATTATTCTTATTATAATACTATATTATTATTATAATACTATATTCATAATACTACATCACACAGCCCTAGACACTTGGGAACTATTATTATTATATTATATTCATAATAATACTACATCACACAGCCCTAGGCATTTGGGAACTATTATTATTATACTATATTATTATAATAATAATACGATATTCATAATACTACATCACACAGCCCTAGGCATTTAGGAACTATTATTATTATACTATATTATTATAATAATAATACGATATTCATAATACTACATCACACAGCCCTAGGCATTTAGGAACTATTATTATTATACTATATTATTATTATAATACTACATCACACAGCCCTAAGCATTTGGGAACTATTATTATTATACTATATTATTATTATAATACTATATTCATAATAATACTACATCACACAGCCCTAGACACTTGGGAACTATTATTATTATATTATATTCATAATAATACTACATCACACAGCCCTAGACACTTGGGGAAGTGTCCGGCATGTGATCCAGTACGGCATTGTAATCTTGTTTGTTGTGGGCTCATCTTGTTGTGTTGAAAATAATAATAATAATAATATATGTATCAGCGAATATCGCGTGGAGATCGGAGCAGGGTGGCCTTTTGCAGTTGACAGATGGTACTTTTGTCAGCGCCGATTGTTTTTAAGCCCAGACCAAGGTCTTTAGGCACTGCGCCCAGTGTGCCGATCACTATTGTGACCACCTTGACTGCCTTGTACCAGAGTCTATTATTATTATTATTATTATTATTATGGCTCTATAGTTGCCCCCCGTACCTCTGGAAAAAAGACTTCTCCTCGGGCTAACACAACCACCCTAAGGGGATGATAAGCATCGTCGTATGACACATATGGCAGGTTTCACCGTCTTTGAAATATGATGCTTTGTGTTCCGTCTAGTCTTTTCGTCAGGGCTCATGTTTCCCCGAGTGACGGAAGGACTGACGTGTGTCCGTTTCGTGTGCTTGGATGTCTTGCAAATACTGGAATCCCCGCGCAAGGACTTCCGTTGCTTCGAGCTCCTTGGTGTCTCGAGGGACTGCACGCCGCAACACAACGGAGAATTAATGATATTGCTGGACGGCTTTGCGCAGGCTATTGTTCTCTGAGCGGGGTCTTTTTTTTGCAGCACACTGCTTTCTGCAAACCATGGCCAAGATCTATGCGCGGGGGAATGCTGACAGGGCAGCTATCGATGGCCGCAATGCACAGCGTTTGGGGGAATCGGTGCTCTTTCCAAATACTAGAGCAGTGTTTCCCGACCTTTTTTGAGCCGCGGCACACTTTTTACATTTACACAATCCTGGGGCACACCACCAACTAAAATGACACAAAATGACACTCTAACACAGTAATACATATAGTGAATATGTCTTTAAATGTATTTGTACACTCAGTGTGAAACCTGGGCCTGTTTCGATGAACACAACATAGATATCCTGGCAGGAATGGCAGAAAGACACAAACTTCCCACACAGAACTCCCATAACCAAGAGAAAATGCTATAAGAGTTTGGTGGGCATTGACCTTGAGTTTTGGAGTTGTAGTTCACCTGCATCCAGAGAGCACTCAAACAATGTTGGATCATGACCAAACTTGGCATGAATACTCAATATGCCCAAATACGAACACAGATGTAGTTCAGGGGAAATAGACCTTGACATTTGGGAGTTACAGTTTCTGGGATTTATAGTTAACACACAATCAAAGAGCATCCTGAACTCTTGCAACAATGGAATTGAACCAAACTTGGCATATTGAACTCTCATTACCAACAGAAAGTACTGAAAGGAACTGACCTTGAGTTTGGAAGTTGTAGTTCACCTATATCCAGAGAGCACTGTGGACTCAAACAGTGTTGGATCAGGACCAAACTTGGCATGAATACTCAATATGCCCAAATGTGAACGCAGATGGAGTTCAGGGGAAATAGTCCTTGACATTTGGGAGTTACAGTTTCTGGGATTTATAGTTAACACACAATCAAAGAGCATCCTGAACTCTTGCAACAATGGAATTGAACCAAACTTGGCATATTGAACTCTCATTACCAACAGAAAGTACTGAAAGGAACTGACCTTGAGTTTGGAAGTTGTAGTTCACCTACATCCAGAGAACACTGTGGACTCAAACAATGTTGGATCAGGACCAAACTTGGCATGAATACTCAATATGCCCAAATGTGAACACAGATGGAGTTTGGGGGAAATAGACCTTGACATTTGGGAGTTACAGTTTCTGGGATTTATAGTTAACACACAATCAAAGAGCATCCTGAACACTTGCAACAATGGAATTGAACCAAACTTGGCATATTGAACTCTCGTTACCAACAGAAAGTACTGAAAGGGATTGCTTGGTAATTGACCTTGAGTTTGGAAGTTGTAGTTCACCTACATCCAGAGAGCACTGTGGACTCAAACAATGTTGGATCAGGACCAAACTTGGCATGAATACTCAATATGCCCAGATGTGGACACAGATGGAGTTTGGGGAAAATAGACCTTGACATTTGAGAGTTACAGGAGCAGGAGCCTCACTCACCGCCTGCGCAGGTCCTCGGGGGTCAGCGGGGCGGCGATCTCAGTGCCGGTGAAGCAGGCAGGAAGGAAGGCGACGGCAGCGGGCAGGGAGCCGGAGGGAGGCCGAGAGTGGTTTCGCGCACACCGGGGAGGAGGGCGGGGCGAGGCCCTGCGGGGAGCCGTTCTCCCGGTTTGCGGCTCCGCCGTGCTTGGTGGAGCCGCAAACTAGGAGAAAGGCTCCCCGCAAGGAACAGGCCCTGCCTGGGAGCCGGGTTTGGCCGGCATGCGTCTCGCGTCAGGCTCGGTGGAACGGTGAACTGGGAGAAAGGCTCTCCGAGGTGCCCAGGCCCTCCCTTGGAGCCATTCTCCCTGTTTGTGACTCCACTGAGCCCGGCGGAAGATGCAAGACGGCCAAACTTGGCTCCCAGGCAGGGCATCATGAAATTACTGAAGGTACTGCAAGTCCCGTCATCTGTGGTCTGTCCTCCTCTCAACTGCTGGTTGGAACTAATGAGTATGAAACAATATATATCAGTATACTTGTAATTCATACAGACATAACAATGTAACATGACATATATAACAAGAACATGAGCGCCTTGAGATTACATGTAAAGTTATGATTGGTTACAAGTTTGTCTACAGTAAGCAGTATATAGCATTATTATCGGTCAACACATTTAACAAAATAAGGGTCCATAAGGAGGGAGGTGATTCACCGCAAAATGATATTGGAAAACAGTTCGAAGGCATGCGGCAGTCCCCGCTAATGTTGCGCGGCAAGGGAACAGTCGCGGCCGGTGGGAGCGACGCTGCTGAGGGGAGAGCCTGCCGAGGCCGGAAAGGAGCCTGGGTCGCCAATTGAAGTGAAGTTTACCTGTCGTGTCAGTCTGGTGAGAGCTCAGTAAACCCACAGGTAGGAAGGAGAGCCGGACAGAGCCGACGGCTGAACTCCTGGCGCCAGCTGTCCGTGACGTTGGGCGCGCCGTATTTCCAGGTGCATCAGGTCATGAGCCAGTGGTGCCAATGGAAGTCATCATCCAGCCTGACTGATCACTTCCATTGGCACCCTTTGATTCATGATACCTGATAATACTTGGAAATAGCGACGCGCCCCGAGGAAGCGTCCACGGACACGAAAACGGCATACCAACTTGGCGCCAGGAGATTATTCAGCCGTTCGGCTCTGTCCCGGCTCTCCTTCCTACCTGTGGGGTTTACTGAGCTCACCAGGGCCCCCACGGCACGACAGGTCGCTTCACTTCACCCGCTTGCTTTGCGGCTCCCTTCCGGCACCTCCGGCAGGCTCTCCTCAACGCGGTCGCTTCCACCCGGCGCCGCGGCTTGAGTACCCTTGCCGCGCAACATTGCGGGGGGGGACCTTTTCGCATGCACCGCCTTCCTGAACTGTTTTCCAATTATCATTTACGGTGGAATCACCTCCCCTCCTTATGGACCCTTATTTTTGTTAAATGTGTTGACCGATAATAATGCTATATACTGCTTACTGTAGACAAACTTGTAACCAATCATAACTTTACATGTAATCTCAAGGCGCTCATGTTCTTGTTATATATGTCATGTTACATTGTTATGTCTGTATGAATTACAAGTATACTGATATATATTGTTTCATACTCATTCGTTCCAACCAGTTGTTATAGTATTTTGCATGACCACTGAGCTTGTTACACCCACCTGTGATTCTCCTTTTGTTTCCTTGTTAGCCCAGAGCTACCCCCCTTTTTTCTTTTGGTTTACTCCTCTCAACTGCACCAGGATGTAGAGTAGGTCATGGGGGCTCTGTGTGGCAAGTTTGGCCTTGATCCATCATTATTGGGAGTTGCAGTGGTGTCATGAAATTACTGCAAGTCCCATCATCCATGGTCCATTCCACTTAGAACTGCAGCAGGATGTAGAGTGTGTCATGAGTACTCTGTGTGGCAAGTTTGGGCCTGGTCTGTCATTTGTAGCAGCTACAGTTTTCTGTGGGAAGTGAATTGGGTGAAGGTACTGCAAATCCCATCATTTGTTGCCCATCCTGGCCTAAACCACACCAGGTTGTAAAGTGGGCCATTGGGCCTCTGTGTGCCAAGTTTGGTCCTGATCTGTCATTGGTGTGGGCCACAATGCTCTAAGGAATTGAGTTAAAGTACTGCAAGTCCCGTCATCCATGTTCCATCCTCCACTCAAACTGCACCAGGATGTGGAGTGGGTCTGGGGGGTTCTGGGTGCCAAGTTTGGTCTTGTTCTGTCATTGTTGGGAGCCGCAAAGTGTTTTGGCCTTAAACTCCCACCATGCCTGACTGCCTCGGGCCTTTTCCTTACCCCCCTCTGCCACTTTAGAGTGTCGGAATGTTGGTGGTGCTGGCCAATCAGAGGCGTTATGCAAATAATCCCACAGTGGCAACCAATCAGAAAGCAGGCACATATCCACAAACACCTCCGCATACATACAAACATTCTCTTTTTTTTATATGTATATAGATTACTAATAATATTGCACTATAATAGAATATAGTAGCTACTAATAATATAATATAATAAATAATATAATAATATGAATATAGTAGATAATAATATAATAATAGTATAATATATAAATAATATAATACAATAATATAAATATAGTAGCTAACAATATATTAATATTATATATAAATCTATTATATAAAGGGGTTCCCGTCATGGAACGACAGTCCCAAACAGAGAAACCTTACAACGCAGAAACACCAAACTTGCCAACAGAAATAGGCCTCAAGCAAGGTATGTTTCTAGCAAAGAAACTTTCCCCCCCAAAACATAAAAGGCCCCCAAAACAACGAAAAAAACTACATTTCCCAGCATCCTCCGGGGCTGCCAACGACTCTCCCAGCCTCTACATTCTGACAACATGATTGGCTGCCAATATGGGCGGATTTGCATAACTCCTGCACTGGCCAGCCAACATGAACATTCCAACCCATAATAAACTGTCAGAGGAGGATAAGGCAAAGGCCTGAGGCACAAACACAAACACCCAATTCACTACCCACAGAAAAATCACAGACCACGCCCAAAATTGACAGTAAGGCTTCATTAACTTGATTTCCCTAACTAGCCCTCACTTACTGGGAAGCTGTTTACGCGCTAAATTGACAGTAAGGCTTCATTAACTTGATTCTCCCGACTAGGCCTCAGCTCATTGGACATTGTGTATGGCCTGAATTGACAGTAAGGCTTCATTAACTTGATTCTCCCGACTAGGCCTCAGCTCATTGGACATTGTGTATGGCCTGAATTGAGAGTAAGGCTTCATTAACTTGATTCTCCCGACTAGGCCTCAGCTCATTGGACATTGTGTATGGCCTGAATTGACAGTAAGGCTTCATTAACTTGCTGTTCCTGACTAGGCCTCAGCTCATGGGACATTGTGTATGGCCTGAATTTACAGTAACCTACCTTGGCACACAGAGTTTCCGACCATGCATGATGGGACTTGAAGTACCACCATGGAAAACGGGATTTGTAGTACTCAAAACCCATCATTCCCCACAGACCACTGTGGCCCAGAACCAAGACCAATAAAGACCCAACTTGGCACACCATCCCCCCCAGGACCCACACTCCATCCCACTGGAGATGAGAGGAGGGCACACCGTGGATGATTGGAGTTTCTCGCATCTCCTAAAACAGTGCTGTCCAACTTCTACGGGGTCCAGGGCCGGATAAGAGGTCACTGATGACCTAGGGGGCCGCTCGGCCCCGCCCCCAGGCCACGCCCCCAGGCCCCGCCCCCTCCTAAAATGGCCGGAAAAGGGCAGAAGGCGGCGCCAAGAGCAGCGCGTCACAGGCCTGGCGTGACGCGCTGCCCCTTCATGCCGTTACCCTCCTTTTCGGTGCCCCCTCCTAGGGGGGAGCCGCCGGAAGGCGGAAAGGAGGGCAGCGCGTCACGCTAGCAGGCCTGTGACGCGCGCTCTTGGCGCCGCCTCTCTCTCCCTTTTCGCGGCCCCGCCCAGGTAGGGGGGGTGCCAAAAGGAGGAGTAGCTGCTCTCTTCCTCCTCCCTGCCCCGCCTCCCCCTCCCCCGGCCCCGCCACCATTTTTTTAAAAAAAAATCAATTTTTTAAATTTAAAAATGGCGGCTGAGGGCATAGGTGGGGCCGTGTCCAACAGGCTACGGGGCCGGATTCGGCCCCGGGGCCACCAGTTGGACAGCCCTGTCCTAAAAAGAGCACAGCAACGCGTGCCGGGTACAGCTAGTATAATATATAAATAATATATATAGTGTATAATCTATAAGACCTTCAGCTTTCTCTACCAAAGCGGTTCCTAAGACCATCAGAAATATATGTATCTGGTGGTCTTTGGCGACTGCTCTGAAACCCCCTCCCGACCCCCCGACCCCCCAGGGGCCGCGACCCCCAGGTTGAGAAACGCTGTCGTAGATCATATTGTTTCTTCTGGCACCAGGGAATGGGCATATTGGTATACTGTTATTAGGACTATCAACCTCGCGTCTTCGGGTCTTCCAGCTCTCTTCCTTCCTCGGCTTTTGTTTCTGGCGTCTCAATTCCCGCGTGACCCCAAAGAGTCACTTCGTCCGAAGGATCTATAAAAAGCGCGCGGCAGGAGAAGAAGAAGGGCTTAGTCACGGGAGCGTCTTTGTGCCTCTTTTCCTAATGGAGATAATCTCATAGCCGGGATGAGGTCAGAGTTGCCCGATTGGAGCCGGTCCTCAGAGCGGGAACTTATGTAACCGGCTCTTCGGAGAGTTCATTTGCGGGTTGAATGGGTTGTGAGTGTTTGGGTGTGTTTCAATGTATGGAAGAGAGATGTGACTGTCGATTTATGGCCGCCTCGTGAATTTCGTAGGGTCTTCTTTAAGCAAGAAATACTTAGTTGTGCGTTGTCTTACTCTTATGCAGTGCTTCTCAACCTTCCTAATGCTGTGACCCCTTAATACAGTTCCTCATGTTGTGGTGACCCCTAACCATAGCGTTATTTTCATTGCTACTTCATCACTGTGTTTTTGGGGAGGGGGGTTGATTTTGTCATTTGGAAGTTGTAGTTGCTGGGATTTATAGTTCACCTACAATCAAAGAGCGTTCTGAACTCGCCAACAATGGAATTGAACCAAATTTGGAACACAAAACTCCCATGACCAACAGCAAATACTGGAAGGGTTTTGTGGGCATTGACCTTGAGTTTGGGAGTTGTAGTTCACCTACATCCAGAGAGCACTGTGGACTCAGACAATGATGGATCTGGACCAAACTTGGTACGAATACTCAATATGCCCAAATGTGAATACTGATTAGGCTGGGCAAAACAGACCTTGACCTTTGGGAGTCGTAATTGCTGGGATTTATAGTTCACCTACAATCAAAGAACATTCTGAACTCCACCAAGGATGGAATTGAACTAAACTTGGCACACAAAACTCCCATGACCAAGGCATTGACCTTGAGTTTGGGAGTTGTAGTTCACCTACATCCAGAGAGCACTATAGACTCAACAATGATGGATCTGGACCACACTTGACACGAATCCTCAATATGCCCAAATGTGAACACTGTTGGAGTTTCGGGAAAATGGATCTTGACATTTGGGAGTTGTAGTTGCTGGGATTTATAGTTCATCTACAATCAAATAGCCCCTTGCACCCTACCAATGATAGAATTGGGTCAAACTTCCCACACAGAATCCTCATGCCTTGAAGGAACTAACTGGCGCGAGCCTCCATCCCACCTCACACACTCTCGCTCACCCACACATGCGCATCATGCTGCCATGCGCCAAGCACGCCTGCTCTCCCCTCCCCGCTTGGAGTCTCAGAAACAGCTCTCCCCTTGGCTGGGAGGCCTGCCAATCACAGCAGAGGAGAGCTTTGGGTGGGAGAATTCGCAGTCTGATTCCAAAAAGAAAGAGAAGAAAAAGCAGAGAGATCTTCAGCCTTCTCTGCCAAAGGGCTTCCTAAGACCATCAGAAATATATGTTTTCTGATGGTCTTTGGCGACCCCTCTGAAACCCTCTCGTGACCCCCCTGGGGGTCCCGACCCCCAGGTTGAGAAACACTGCTCTTATGTATCATATTTCTTTGGTTCTAATCTATCTATGTATATAATAAAAGAGAATGTTTGCGGACGTCCGGAGGACGGGAGGTGCAGAGGAATATGTGCCAGCATTTCGATTGGTTGCGACTGTGGGATTATTTGCATAAAGGACACTGATTGGCCAGCCTCAGAACTCCAACAATCTAAGGCACCAGACAGAGGGCATTGGTTGCCACTGAGGAACTATTTGCATAACGGACTCTGATTGGCCAGCAAAACAGAATGCAACTGAATGCTTGAGTTAGCCAAATGACAGGTTTTTTCCCCCGTTGGAAATGGAATGTTCATTTTCTGGGAGGCATTTTCTTCCGGGCAGTTCCGTGATACATTTCGAACTGCTGGGTGAGCAGAAGCTGGGCTGACGGTTGGGAGCTCGGGCTTGAACTGTCAACCTTCTGATCGGCAAGATTTTCTGCAACTGGTGCTTTAACCCGCTGTGCTAAAGCCTGGCCTTAATTGACAAAAGAGATCCACTCTAGGCAGGCATTTTCTAAGAACTCTAGGTCAGAAGCTGGGTAGTTCGGGCTTGAACTGTCAACCTTCTGACATTTTCTGCAGCTGGTGCTTTAACTGCTAGGTGAGCAGCAAGCTGTAGGCTGACATTTCGAACTGTTGGGAGCTCGGGCTTGAACTGTCCACCTTCTGATCGGCAAGAATTTCTGCAGCTGGTGCATTAACCAGCTGTGCTAAAGCCTGGCCTTAATTGACAAAAGAGATCCTCTCTAGGCATTTTCGAAGTCTTCCGGGTAGTTCCGTGATACATTTCGAACTGCTAGGTGAGCAGAAGCTGGGCTGACGGTTGGGAGCTCGGGCTTGAACTGTCAACCTTCTGATCGGCAAGATTTTCTGCAGCTGGTGCTTTAACCCGCTGTGCTAAAGCCTGGCCTTAATTGACAAAAGAGATCCCCTCTAGGCATTTTCTAAGTCTTCCGGGCAATTCCGTGATACATTGGTTTTTGTTTCTTTCCCAAACCTCAAGGTCTATTTTCCCCAAACTCCATATGTGTTCATAGTTGGGCATATTGAGTATTCATGCCAAGTGTGGTCCAGATCCATCATTATTTGCGTCCACAGTGCTCTCTCTGGGTGTAGGTGAACTACAACTTCCAAACTCAAGGTCAATTCCCAAGCAAACCCTTTCAGTACTTTCTGTTGGTAATGAGAGTTCAATAGGCCAAGTTTGGTTCAATTCCATTGTTGCAAGAGTTCAGGATGCTCTTTGTTTGTGTGTTAACTATAAATCCTAGAAACTGTAACTCCCAAATGTCAAGGTCTATTTTCCCCAAACTCCATCTGTGTTCACATTTGGGCATATTGAGTATTCATGCCAAGTTTGGTCCTGATCCAACATTGTTTGAGACCACAGTGCTCTCTGGGTGTAGGTGAACTACAACTCCAAAACCCAAGGTCAATGCCCACCAAAGTCTTATAGCATTTTCTCTTGGTTATGGGAGTTCTGTGTGGGAAGTTTGTGTCTTTCTGCCATTCCTGCCAGGATATCTATGTTGTGTTCATCGAAACAGGCCCAGGTTTCACACTGAGTGTATAAATACATTTAAACACATATTAACTATATGTATGACTGTGTTAGAGTGTCATTTTGAGTCATTTTGGTTGGTGGTGTGTCCCAGGATTTTGTAAATGTAAAAAATGTGCCGCGGCTCAAAAAAGGTTGGGAAACACTGCCATAATTGACAAAATAGATCCTCTCTAGGCATTTTCTAAGTCTTCCAGGAAGTTCCGTGATACATTTCGAACTGCTAGGTGAGCAGAAACTGGGCTGACGGTTGGGAGCTCACCCCAACCTGTCCTTGAACTGTCAACCTTTCGATTGGCAAGATTTTCTGCAGCTGGTGCTTTAACCCGCTGTGCTAAAGCCTGGCCTTAATTGTCAAAAGAGATCCCCTCTAGGCATTTTCTAAGTCTTCCGGGCAGTTCCGTGATACATTGGTTTTGGTTTCTTTCTGCTATTTGATGCTCGTTGTTTTGCTCGTTGGCCTTCCCAGGTGTGGCGGGACGGTCGGCGCCATCTTCACCTGTCCGTTGGAAGTCATCAAAACGCGGCTCCAGTCGTCCAAGTTGGCCTTCCGGGCCGTCTATTATCCTCAGGTCCAGCTGGGGACCATCAGCGGCGAAGGAGTGGTCCGGCCCACATCTGTGTCCCCGGGACTTATCCGGGTTCTGAAGTGAGTATGGCTTCCTTCAACGCGGGCTCGTCGTGTTCGTCTCAACCATCGTGATAGTCTCAACCATCGCGAACTTGTGAGATTGACCTTTGGGGTTATGAGCGGCCCCGAATCCATTGTTTGGGTTCATAGTGCGATCTAGGTGTAGGTGAGCCACAACTCTCTCGCTCTTTCCTTCCAGGTCCATTTTGGAAAAAGAAGGTCCGAGGTCGCTTTTCCGGGGCCTGGGGCCGAACCTGGTCGGCGTCGCTCCCTCGAGGTAAACAAACCCCAATCGAGAGAAGTTCCTTGAATTTTGAAATATTTCACGATTTAAATCTCTGTAATGTCGCGAGAAAAGCAATGTTGGGGTTGAATATTGTTGGAAATAGCAACCTTCTATACAAGCCTCCTACACGAGTAACGTGTTTCCCCGAAAGTTAGACAGCGTCTTACTTTCTTTTGACCCCCAAAATCCCCACTACGGCTCACTTTCGGGGTACAGCTTACATTAGCCGACGGTACCTGCCGTACCCCGAAAGTAAGCCTTTCCCCTTGGCCGCCGCGTCACTCGGTCCCGCCTCCTCCTCGGTCCCGCCTCCTCCGCCTCCGCCGCCCGCCTCCGCCTATCTCCGCCACCGCCCTCCGCCTACCTCCGCCTCCCCGCCGCCTACCTCCGCCGCCGCCGCGCAGGCCGGCCCCACGCCTGCGCCAGGCACGCCTGCGTCACCGCGCTAGGGCGTGCCTGCGTCACCGCAGTAGGTCCCGCCTAGCGCGGTGACGCAGGCGCGCCTAGTGTGGTGGCGCAGGCGTGGGGCCGGCTGTGCGGCGACGGAGGCGGGTGGCGGGGAGGCGGAGGTAGGCGGAGGGCGGCGGCGGGCGGCGGCGGCGGAGGAGGAGGCGGGACAGAGGAGGCGGAGGAGGAGGCGGGACCGAGTGATGTGGCGGCTGGTGGTACGTCTTATTTTCGGGGTATGGCTTACATTAGCCGACCCCCCTGACACCCCCGATACATCTTACAATCGGGGGTGTCATACTTTCGGGGAAACACGGTAATTTGTTCAGGCCCGGATTTACCCCTTTTGCCCCTGGGGACACTTTCCACTGCCCGGCAGCGGGCCCGGGGGCTTCCCTTCCTTCCTCCTCCTCTTCGCTCACGTCCTTGAGTCAAGGAAGGAAGGGAAACCCCCGGGGCCGCTGCCGGGCAGTGGAAAGAAGGAATGTGTGTGTGTGTGGGGAGGGGGGCACGGTAGAGGCTGGTTTGGGGGCGTAATTCCGAAATGTGGCCTAGGGCGCCAAAAGGGCTTAATCCGGGCCTGAACAGTCCCAGATCTGTATTACTAAAACAGACCGTCCCTACTGACTTCTAAAAATGGAGTCTGAGTCCTGAACAGTCCCAGATCTGATCACATGATCTGCAGCCCCTCCCACAACATAGAGTTAAGGAAAACGGCATATCAATACACACCTATACAATACAGTACGCATTTTGAATTATATACAAACAAATTCAGGCCCGGATTACCCGTAAGGCCAGACTAGGCCATGGCCTAGGGGCGCAAGGCCAGGGGGGCCCAAAAATCACGGGCCAAAAAAAAAAAGTTGAAACCTTCCGCTGCCTCTGGGACGTCTCCCCGCCTCCATTCACAGAGCCTGAAGAGGAGGAAGGGGGGAGGAGGGCAGCAGAGGAAAGGAGGGGCGGGTGCCCGGCCCGCGCATGCGCTTTTGGTGCGCGAAGGCGAGCCACGAGGGAGCTTCCACTTCCGTAGCCTTCTCCCTTCCCAGCCTCCTCTTGGCGGAAAGCGAGGGGCGGGCGCCCGACCCGTGCATGCGCTTTTGGAAAGAAAGAATGTGTATGTGGGGGGCACGGTAGAGGCTGGTTTGGGGGCGTAATTCCAAAGTGTGGCCTAGGGCGCCAAAAGGGCTTAATCCGGGCCTGAACAGTCCCAGATCTGTGTTACTAAAACAGACCGTCCCTACTGACTTCTAAAAATGGAGTCTGAGTCCTGAACAGTCCCAGATCTGATCACATGATCTGAACAGTCCCAGGAGGAAAGCCCCGCCCCTGGGGCCACTTCTGGGCATGTGCGGCAGCGGCCCCGGGGGCTTCCCTTCCTTCCTTGACTCAAGGACGCGAGCGAGGAGGAGGAAGGAAGGGAAGCGGGGGCTTCCCTTCCTTCCTCCTCCTCGTTCGCTCGCCCTCCTTCCTTGACTCTCTCAAGGAAGGAGGGCGGGAGGAGGAGGGAAGCCCTGCCCCCGGGGCCGCTGTGGGCTTCCCTTCCCTCCTCCTTGCTCGCGTCCTTGACAAGTCTGTGCTGGGCTCTCGCCATGGCCTCTTTGGCCCAGAGGGGGGGTGTTCGGCGTGGGTAGGGGGGGACGCTCGTTCTCCACTTTTGGAGCCACGAGGGAGCTTCCACTTCCGTAGCCTTCTCCCTTCCACGCCTCCTCTTGGCGGAAAGCCAAGGAAGGAGGGCGCGAGTAGGAGGAGGCGGAGGGAAGCCCCCGGGGCCGCTGCCGGGCATGCGCGCACGGCATCCAGGAACATGGCGGAAGAGGCACTCGCCTGGCACCCTCCTGCTGCGCATGCCCGGCAGTGTCCCTGGGGGCTTCCCTTCCTTCCTCCTCTTCCGCCCTTGCTCCTTCCTTGAGCGAAGGAAGGAGGGCGCGAGCGAGGAGGAGGACGAAGGAAGGAAGGGAAGCCCCCGGGGCCCTCCTGCCGCGCATGCCCGGGGGCTTCCCTCTGCCTCTTCCTCCTGCCCTTCTCCTGGAGAGAGTCAAGGAAGGAAGGAGGGCGTGAGTGAGGAGGAGAAAGGAAGGGAAGCTCCGCCCCCGGGGCCGCTGCCGCGCATGCCCGGCAGCGGCCCCGGGGGCAGGGCTTCCATCCGCTGCCTCCTCCTGCCCTCCTTCCTTGAGAGTCAAGGAAGGAGGATGCAAGCGAGGAGGAAGGAAGGAAGCCCCGCCCCAGGGCCGCTGCCGCGCATGCCTGGCAGTGGCCCTGGGGCAGGGCTTCCTCCGCCTCCTCCTCCCACCCTCCTTCCTTGAGAGTCAAGGAAGGAGGATGCAAGCGAGGAGGAAGGAAGGGAAGCCCCGCCCCAGGCCGCGCCGCGCATGCCTGGCAGTGGCCCCGGGGCAGGGCTTCCATCCGCCGCCTCCCACCCTCCTTCCTTGAGAGTCAAGGAAGGAGGATGCAAGCGAGGAGGAAGGAAGGGAAGCCCCGCCCCCAGGGCCGCGGCCGCGCATGCCTGGCAGTGGCCCCGGGGGCAGGGCTTCCATCCGCCGCCTCCTCCTGCCCTGCTTCCTTGAGAGTCAAGGAAGGAGGATGCAAGCGAGGAGGAAGGAAGGGAAGCCCCGCCCCCCAGGGCCGCTGCCGCGCATGCCTGGCAGTGGCCTCGGGGGCAGGGCTTCCATCCGCCGCCTCCTCCTGCCCTCCTTCCTTGAGAGTCAAGGAAGGAGGATGCAAGCGAGGAGGAAGGGAAGGGAAGCCCCGCCCCAGGGGCCGCGCCGCGCATGCCTGGCAGTGGCCCCGGGGCAGGGCTTCCATCCGCCGCCTCCTCCTGCCCTCCTTCCTTGAGAGTCAAGGAAGGAGGATGCAAGCGGGAGGAAGGAAGGGAAGCTCCGCCCCGGGGCCGGTGCCGCACATGCCCGGCAGTGGCCTCGGGGCAGGGCTTCCATCCGCCGCCTCCTCCTGCCCTCCTTCCTTGAGAGTCAAGGAAGGAGGATGCAAGTGAGGAGGAAGGAAGGAAGCCCCGCCCCCAGGGCCGCTGCCGCTCGCATGCCTGGCAGTGGCCTCGGGGCAGGGCTTCCATCCGCCGCCTCCTCCTGCCCTCCTTCCTTGAGAGTCAAGGAAGGAGGATGCAAGAGTGAGGAGGAGGAAGGAAGGGAAGCCCCGCCCCCCAGGGCCGCTGCCGCGCATGCCTGGCAGTGGCCTCGGGGGCAGGGCTTCCATCCGCCGCCTCCTCCTGCCCTCCTTCCTTGAGAGTCAAGGAAGGAGGATGCAAGCGAGGAGGAAGGAAGGGAAGCCCCGCCCCCAGGGCCGCTGCCGCGCATGCCTGGCAGTGGCCTTGGGGGCAGGGCTTCCCTCCGCCTCCTCCTCCCACCCTCCTTCCTTGAGAGAGTCAAGGCTTCCCTCCGCCTCCTCCTACCCGTGCCCTCCTTCCTTGGCTTTCCGCCAAGAGGAGGCGGGGAAGGGAGAAGGCGACAGAAGTGGAAGCTCCCTCGTGGCTCATCTTCGCGCACCAAAAGTGGAGGACGAGCGTCCCCCTCCTACCCACGCCGAACACGCCCCCTCTGGGCCAAAGAGGCCCCGGCGAGAGCCCAGCACAGACACTTCCGGCTCCATTCGCACCCTATGATTCCATCTAACCTCATGGGCGCCCAGGACATGATGGTAGCTGTCCTCACAGGAAGCCGGGCGCGAGGAGGAGGAGGAAGGAAGGGAAGCCCCGCCCCTGGGTCCTGGGACCTAGGAGGGCGATGGCGAGAGGGGGGGTGCCATTCCCTCCTCCCCTACCCCCTCGCAGCGCTCTCCCCCACCCTACCCCGAGAGAGGCACACATCACCCTCCTAGGTCCCAGGACCCGGGGGCGGGGCTTCCCTTCCTTCCTCCTCCTCCTCGCGCCCGGCTTCCTGTGAGGACAGCTACCATCATGTCCTGGGCGCCCATGAGGTTAGAGGGAATCACAGGGTGCAAATGGAGCCGGAAGTGTGTGTGCTGGGCTCTCACCGGGGTCTCTTTGACCCAGAGGGGGCGTGGCCGGCGTGGGGAGGAGGGGGGTGCTCGTCCTCCGGCTGCGTCACAGGGGTGCACGTGTGCGTGCCGGGCGTCGCGGTGCATGTGCAGGAGGGGGCTTTGGGAAGCGACCGAGCCGGCTCAAAGGCGGCGGAGGAGGAGGCCGAGGAGGAGCGCGGCGGCACCGCCATGAGGGCCGGACGGTGAGAGAGGGCCGCCCCAGACCCCAAGGCCTCGCCCCCACATGGGGAAGGCGGAGAAGGGAGGCCAGGGAGGGAGCCTGCCGCTGAGCTGAGGGGCCTTCAGGCCGGGCCTTGGTCCTCCTCACTAGGCCTCGCAGGGGCGTTCGAACTCAGACCCCCTTGCAGCGCAGTCCCCCACCCTACCCCGAGAGAGAGAGTCATCTCCATGCCGCGCGTTGCGGTTTTGTTTTGTTTTTGTTTTGGTCCGTGTGAACTGCGCCCCCTTTGGCTTGCGCCACCTACGCCATGGCCTAGGGTGGCCTCATGGATAATCCAGGCCTGACTGTTCAGGACTCAGACTCCATTTTAGAAGTCAGTAGAGACAGTCTATTTCAATAGATCTGACATTCCGTCTTATCTGATGCTCTTAATAATTAATAATAATAATTAGTAATATTTAATAATAATAGGTAATAATGTCTTATTGAAACACAAGACTCGCCAAGGACTCCCCATCGAATTACCCCCGATTTTGCCAAACTTGTGGTTCGAACTCCGACCCCGTTCTCTCCTGTCCTTGGCAGGGCGGTCTACTTTGCCTGTTACTCCAAAGCCAAGGAGCAGTTCAACAGCGTCTTCGTGCCAAACAGCAACATCGTCCACATCTGCTCCGCGGGATCGGCAGGTTCGTGACCGCGGTCCGAGACCTGGAGCAACTCCCATTCGCATCCGGTTACACAAGCTTTGTTTTTCCTCTCGAGCCAGCGAGCCCTTTGGAACAAACAAGTGTTATGTTAGCCTTTTATGTAACTTGGCCGGGGGAGAGGTGTTCCCTTTTCAGAACGCTGCCGAGGAAACTGGGTCAGGTTGAGGTGTCCAGTGGGACATAATGGTCCGGGGATGTTTTTAATCCTGGACTGGCTTGATTTTTCAGACTCTCTTCAGATAGGAAGGAAGGATCATAGAGTTGGAAGGGGCCCCCAAAGTCCATCTAGTCCAGTGTTTCTCAACCTGGGGGTCGGGACCCCTGGAGGGGTCACGGGGGGGTGTCAGAGGGGTCGCCAAAGATCATCACAAAACACAGCATTTTCTGTCAATCATGGGGTGTGTGTGTGGGAAGTTTGGCCCATTTGTATCTTTGGTGGAGTTCAACAGGCTCTTTGATTGTAGGTGAACTATAAATCCCAGCAACTACAACTCCCAAATGTCAAGTCTATTTTCCCCAAACTCATATTGATATTCATGCCAAGTTTAGTCCAGATCCATCATTGTTTTGAGTTGACAGTTCTCTCTGGATGTAGGTGAACTACAACTCCAAAACTTAAGGTCAATGCCCACCAAACCCTTCCAGTATTTTCTGTTGGTCATGGGAATTCTGTGTCCCAAGTTTGGTTCAATTCCTCCATTGCTGGGGTTCAGAATGCTCTTTGATTGTAGGTGAACTATAAATCCCGGCCACTACAACTCCCAAATGTCAAGTCTATTTTCCCTAAACTCGACCAGTGTTCACATTTGGGCATATTGATATTCATGCCAAGTTTAGTCCAGATCCATCATTGTTTTGAGTTGACAGTTCTCTCGGGATGTAGGTGAACTACAACTCCAAAACTTAAGGTCAATGCCCACCAAACCCTTCCAGTATTTTCTGTTGGTCATGGGAATTCTGTGTCCCAAGTTTGGTTCAATTCCTCCATTGCTGGGGTTCAGAATGCTCTTTGATTGTAGGTGAACTATAAATCCCGGCCACTACAACTCCCAAATGTCAAGTCTATTTTCCCTAAACTCGACCAGTGTTCACATTTGGGCATATTGATATTCATGCCAAGTTTAGTCCAGATCCACCATTGTTTTGAGTTGACAGTTCTCTCGGGATGTAGGTGAACTACAACTCCAAAACTTAAGGTCAATGCCCACCAAACCCTTCCAGTATTTTCTCTTGGTCATGGGAATTCTGTGTCCCAAGTTTGGTTCAATTCCTCCATTGGTGGGGTTCAGAATGCTCTTTGATTGTAGGTGAACTATAAATCCCGGCCACTACAACTCCCAAATGACAATCTCTCCCTCCAATCCCACCAGTATTCAAATTTGGGCATATTGGGTATCTGTGCCAAATTTGGTCCAGTGAGTGAAAATACATCCTGCATATCCGATATTTACATTACGATTCACAACATTAGCAAAATCACAGTTGTGAAGTAGCATTGGAATAATTATATGATTGGGGGTCACTACAACATGAGGAACTGTATTAAGGGGTCGCGGCATTAGGAAGGTTGAGAACCACTGATCTAGTCCAATCCCGATAGATAGATAGACACATAAATAGGTGATAGAAAGATGGATAGATACAGGTCCGGATTAACACCTTTTTGCACCCTAGGCCACACTTTGGAATTACGCCCCCTCTACTACCGGCACTGGAAGTTGTTGTTTGGGATCCATGAAGGGAGCGTGGGGCCCAAGATGCGCCTGCCTTTCCTTCCTTCCTTCGTCGCCCGGGGGCTTGGGGGCCGTGGCGGGGTGGCCATCTGCCAGGGCTGATTAGGATCCCTGCGCCCCAGGGAGGGAGAGTAGTGGGAGAGGCCTAGGGGGCCTCTTCCTTCCTTCGGGGGGGGGGGGGGGCTGGAGATAGAGAGGCCAAAGGCAGGCCCAAGCCGCGCTTGCCTTTCCTTCCTTCGTCGCCCGGGGGCTTGGGGGCCGTGGCGGGGTGGCCATCTGCCGGGGCTGATTAGGATCCCTGCACCCCAGGGAGGGAGAGTAGTGGGAGAGGCCGGGGGGCTCTTCCATCCTTCGGGGGGCTGGAGATAGAGAGAGGCCAAAGGCAGGCCCAAGCCGCGCTTGCCTTTCCTTCCTTCCTTCGTCGCTTGGGGGCCGTGGCGGGGTGGCCATCTGCCAGGGCTGATTAGGATCCCTGCGCCCCAGGGAGGGAGAGTAGTGGGAGAGGCCGGGGGCCTCTTCCTTCCTTCCGGGGGGCTGGAGATAGAGAGAGGCCAAAGGCAGGCCCAAGCCGCGCTTGCCTTTTCCTTCCTTCCTTCGTCGCCCGGGGCTTGGGGGCCGTGGCGGGTGGCCATCTGCCAGGGCTGATTAGGATCCCTGCGCCCCAGGGAGGTAGAGTAGTGGGAGAGGCCTGGGGGGCCTCTTCCTTCCTTCGGGGGTGGAGATAGAGAGAGGCCAAAGGCAGGCCCAAGCCGTGCCTGCCTTTCCTTCCTTCGTCGCCCGGGGGCTTGGGGGCCGTGGCGGGGTGGCCATCTGCCAGGGCTGATTAGGATCCCTGCGCCCCAGGGAGGGAGAGTAGTGGGAGAGGCCTGGGGGGCCTCTTCCTTCCTTCCGGGGGGGGAGGGGGGCTGGAGATAGAGAGAGGCCAAAGGCAGGCCCAAGCCGCGCTTGCCTTTCCTTCCTTCCTTCGTCGCTTGGGGGCCGTGGCGGGGTGGCCATCTGCCGGGGCTGATTAGGATCCCTGCACCCCAGGGAGGGAGAGTAGTGGGAGAGGCCTAGGGGGCCTCTTCCTTCCGGGGGGGCTGGAGATAGAGAGGCCAAAGGCAGGCCCAAGCCGCGCTTGCCTTTCCTTCCTTCCTTCGTCGCTTGGGGCCGTGGCGGGGTGGCCATCTGCCGGGGGCTGATTAGGATCCCTGCACCCCAGGGAGGGAGAGTAGTGGAGAGGCCTAGGGGCCTCTTCCTTCCTTCCGGGGGCTGGAGATAGAGAGGCCAAAGGCAGGCCCAAGCCGCGCTTGCCTTTCCTTCCTTCCTTCGTCGCTGGGGCCGTGGCGGTGGCCATCTGCCGGGGCTGATTAGGATCCCTGCACCCCAGGGCGGGAGAGTAGTGGGAGAGGCCTAGGGGGCCTCTTCCTTCCTTCCGGGGGGCTGGAGATAGAGAGAGGCCAAAGGCAGGCCCAAGCCGCGCTTGCCTTTCCTTCCTTCCTTCGTCGCTTGGGGGCCGTGGCGGGTGGCCATCTGCCAGGGCTGATTAGGATCCCTGCGCCCCAGGGAGGGAGAGTAGTGGGAGAGGCCGGGGGGGGGGCTCTTCCTTCCTTTGGGAAGGGGGCCCTCCCTGGAGATCGAGAGAGACACCCACCCATCTCCGTCTTCTTCAGGGCCGCTGCTCCTCCTCGGTTGCAATCCGTGGCTCAGGGAGAACCTCCAAGCAGGCCCTCGCCTTCCTATTGGCCGAGTCCACGGAGCCATGCCCACCCAGGAGGGAGGGAGGCTCCCCGATTGGCTGGTTGCCGCTCTTCTGCTTTGATCGATGGGTGTCACAAGGCGGGAGGTGGGGCCAGGAGGTGAGCTCGGAGGACTCACTCCTGGCTCTGCCCACTCTCCGTCTCCCAGCAGGCCCGGATTAACGGTTTGTGGCGCCCTAGGCCACACTCTGGAAGCGCCGTCCCCGGGGGGGGAGGCCACTTGCAGGCATGGGCGAGCGGCGCGCCATCCTCCGACATGTTCCTGGGTGTCGTCCGGGAACTCTTCCTTCTCCGAGGAGGAGGAAGGTATGGAAACCCCCGGGGAGGCCGCTGCAGCACCCAGGAACGCCATGTCGGAAGGGCTGAGTGACGTCAGGCGCGGCGGCGAGGAGGAAGAGGCGGAGCGAAGCCGCGTCAGAGGCCCTAGGGGCGGGACTTCGCTCTGCCTCCTCCCCGCCGCCGCCGTGCCTGACGTCACCCAGTCCCTTCATTGAAGGAACGAGCGGTGCCTGTGCGAGCGACGAACAGGCGGAGGGAAGTCCCGCCCCTAGGGCGTCTGACGTGGCTTCCCCCCGCCTGTTCGTCGCTTGCGTGGGCGGCGCTCCTTCCTCCTTCAGTGAAGGAAGGAGGGGCGGGTCCAACGCGAGCGAGGAGGAAGCGGAGGGAAGTCTCGCTGCCCCTCGGGCAGAGGTGCTCAGGACGTCGATCGCGATCGACTGGTCGATCCTGAGGACATCTGGAGTCAATCCCAGCTGATGCGGCACTTCTAGAGGGGGCGGAGCAAAGCCGCGCCAGGCCCCGCCCCCTCCTCGCCGGCTTTAGCTCTACCACAGCTTCTGCAACCTTGAGAAGGGTAGAGGAGGGTATTACCAAGCCAGTGGTGGCTAGCTATGCCATCACTGGCTTGGCATACCCCCCTCTGCCCTGGAGAAGCTGTGGTAGAGCTCCAGCCAGGGGGGCGGAGGGGGGCGGAGCCAGCTCTACCACAGCTTCTCCAGGGCAGAGGGGGGTATGCCAAGCCAGTGGTGGCATAGCTAACCATCACTGGCTTGGCATACCCCCCTCTGCCCTGGAGAAGTTGTGGTAGAGCTCCAGCCAGGGGGCGGAGGGGGCGGAGCCAGCGGCGCAGGCCCGCCCCTCCCCACCAGCAAGCTGTACCACAACTACTCCAGGGCAGAGGGGTTATGCCAAGCCAGTCATGGCTAGCTATGCCACCACTGGCTTGGCATACCCCCCTCTGCCCTGGAGAAGTTGTGGTAGAGCTCCAGCCAGGGGGTGGAGGGGGCGGTGCCAAGCGGCACAGGCCCCGCCCCTCCTCACCAGCTTTAGCTCTACCACAGCTTCTCCAGGGCAGAGGGGGTTATGCCAAGCCAGTGGTGGCATAGCTAACCATCACTGGCTTGACATGCCCCCCTCTGCCCTGGAGAAGTTGTGGCAGAGCTCCAGCCAGGGGGCGGAGGGGGCGGAGGGGGCGGAGCCAAGCGGCGCCAGGCCCCGCCCCCTCCCCACCAGCTTAAGCTGTACCACAACTACTCCAGGGCAGAGGGGGTTATGCCAAGCCAGTCATGGCTAGCTATGC
Organism: Anolis apletophallus; assembly: GCA_030556195.1. Lineage (NCBI taxonomy): Eukaryota > Metazoa > Chordata > Lepidosauria > Squamata > Anolidae > Anolis > Anolis apletophallus. The sequence goes on along the minus strand of JARBWK010000017.1, from coordinate 13,534,377 downwards.
CACCACTGGCTGGGCATACCCCCCCTCTGCCCTGGAGAAGCTGTGGTAGAGCTCCAGCCAGGGGCGGAGGAGGCGGAGCCAAGTGGCACCAGGCCCCACCCCTCCTCACCAGCTTTAGCTGTCTCACAGCTTCTCCAGGGCAGAGGGGGCATGCCAAGCCAGTGGTGGCATAGCTAGCCATCACTGGCTTGGCATACCCCCCTCTGCCCTGGAGAAGCTGTGGTAGAGCTCCAGCCAGGGGGTGGAGGGGGCGGAGCCAAGCGGCGCCAGGCCCCTCCCCCTCCCCACCAGCTTTAGCTGTACCACAACTACTCCAGGGCAGAGGGGGTTATGCCAAGCCAGTCATGGCTAGCTATGCTACCACTGGCTTGGCATACCCCCCTCTGCCCTGGAGAAGCTGTGGTAGAGCTCCAGCCAGGGGGCGGAGGAGGCGGAGCCATGCGGCGCTAGGCCCCGCCCCCTCCTCACCAGCTTTAGCTGTACCACACCTTCTCCAGGGCAGAGGGGGTTATGCCAAGCCAGCCATGGCCTAATCCGGGTAATCCGGGCCTGTCTCCGAGGTAGGGAGGGAGTGACGTCACCCTGGGAGGCGACGGAGCAAACAAGGAAGGCGGGCCTGGCGGAGGAGGAGGGAGGAGGAAGGGAGGGAAGCCGCTGCTGCTGCTGCTGCTCCTCGCCCTGCGTGTCCTGCCTTGAGACCAGGCTCAGCCCTCCCTCCCTCTGGGGTCTTTGTGCTTCAATTCCCGCCATTCCCAAGGGCTGGCCACAGAGGTTTTTAAAAAAATTATTATTAACTTTTTTTCTGGTCCATGATCTGCGCCCCCCCCCTCGGCTTGCGCCCCTAGGCCATGGCCTAGATTGGCCCTATGGGTAATCCGGGCCTGGATAGATAGATAGATAGATAGGATCCTGGAGTTGGGAGGGGCACCCACGGTTGGACTGGATGGCCTTCGTGTGCCCCTTCTAACTGTAGGAGCGTTCCTATCTATCTCTGTCCAATCCCTAAAGATAGATAGACTAATAATATTACAGTATAACGTTATAGTACTATGTAATATATAATATTAATATTGTGCTATGGCAATAATATAATATATTGTATTTATATACCGTATTTATACATATACATATATATATATATATATATATATATATATACACACACAATATATATATACACACACACACATATATATATATATATAAAGGAAGAGTCGTCATGGAACGACCGTCCCAAACAGAGAAATCTTACAACGCAGAGACACCAAACTTGCCAACATAATTAGGCCTCAGACAAGGTACGTTTGTAGCAAAGAAACTTTCCCCTCCAAAAACCTAAAAGGCCCCCAAAACAACGAGTAAAAAACTACATTTCCCAGCATCCTCCGGGCTGCCAACGACTCTCCCAGCCTCTACTTTATGACAATATGATTGGCTGCCAATAAGGGCGGATTTGCATAACTCCTGTACTGGCCAGCCAACATGAACATTCCGGCCCATAATAAACTGTCAGAGGAGGATAAGGCAAAGGGCTGAGGCACAAACACAAACACCCAATTCCAATTCACTTCCCACAGAAAATTTACAGCCCTACAAATCACAGCCCAAAATTGACATTAAGGCTTCACGCTGTGGAACGCCCTCCCGGCTGGAACGCGGGCTATAAAGGACCTGCTCCTGTTTAGACGCGCCTGCAAACTTATTTGTTTAAGCAGGCCTTCGGTGAAGGTCCTACCCATGTTCCGCTGTAGCCGCTGTCCTGGGGTGTCACGCTATCTAATTTCTGAACTGTACCTGGGGGTTTTGTATTTTGCTGTTTTAACTGTTTAATTGTCTTAGATGTTTTATCGCATTGCTTGTGTGTAGTTGTACCTTCGGTTCCTGTGAGCCGCCGCGAGCCTCAGGGAGTCGGCGGCATAGAAACCTGAATAATAAATAAATAAATAATAATAAATTAACTTAATTTCCCTGACTAGGCCTCACTTAATGGAATGCTGTTTACGCTCTGAATTGACAGTAAGGCTTCATTAACTTGATTCTCCCGACTAGCCCTCAGCTCATGGGACATTGTGTATGGCCTGAATTGACAGTAAGGCTTCATTAACTTGCTGTTCCTGACTAGGCCTCAGCTCATGGGACATTGTGTATGGCCTGAATTTACAGTAACCTACCTTGGCACACAGAGCCCCTATGACCCACGCTACATTCTACTGCAGTTTGGAGGAGGGTGGACCATGGATGATGGGACTTGAAGTACCCCCATGGATTATGGGATTTGTACTACTTCAAAACCCATCATTCCCCACAGACCACTGTGTCCAAGAACCAAGACCGATAAAGACCAAATTTGGCACACAATGCCCCCCATGACCCACACTCCATCCGACTGCAGATTAGAGGAGGACACACCATGGATAATGGGATTTCAAGTATCTCCACTCACTTCCAAAGTACCCCACCCACACACGCATCAACCTCTACATCAACACAGCAGACGGAATACAAAAAACATTGTATATCCACAAGCTATGCAGAACGCCAGCAACACCACACAACGACAACTCCCCAGGACTCCAACATCCCACCCACCAAAACAACCCACAGCACAGCCATTGCCCCAACAACACCACAACTAACAACAACTCCAACCCTTACATACTCAGACTTCCTCGCATCTCCAAAATAGGGCACAGCAACGCGTGCCGGGTACAGCTAGTATATATATAAATAGCAATGGCAATAATATAATATATTGTATTTATATACAGTATTTATACATATATATATACACAATACACACACACACACACACACATATATATATATATATGTATAAATAGCAATGGCAATAATATAATATATTGTATTTATATACAGTATTTATACATATATATATACACACAATATATATATATACATACACACACAGTGTGTATATATATATAAATAATTTATATACAATATATTATTATATATCTATTATATAAATGGGTTCACGTCATGTGATGTATACCTCAAACAAACAAACCATAAAAAGCAGAAAAACAATACTTGCCAACAGAAATAGGCCTCAAGCAAGGTATGTTTGTAGCAAAGAAACTTCCCCCCCAAAAAAACCTAAAAGGCCCCCAAAACAACGAGAAAAAATAAAACTACATTTACCAGCATCCTCCGGGGCAGCCAAAGACTCACCCAGCCTCTACATTCTGAACAACATGATTGGCTGCCAATAAGGGCGGATTTGCATAACTGCTGCACTGGCCAGCCAACATGAAAATTCCGATCCATAATAAACTGCCAAAACAGAATAAGGAAAAGGCCTGAGCCAATCCCCAACACAAACACCCAAATCACTTCCAACTGAAAATTTTTAAAAAAAATCACAGACCACGCCCAAAATTGACAGTAAGGCTTCATTAACTAGATTTCCCTAACTAGCCCTCACTTACTGGGAAGCTGTTTACGCTCTGAATTGACAGTAAGGCTTCATTAACTTGATTCTCCCGACTAGGCCTCAGCTCATTGGACATTGTGTATGGCCTGAATTGACAGTAAGGCTTCATTAACCTGCTGTTCCTAACTAGGCCTCAGCTCATGGGACATTGTGTATGGCCTGAATTTACAGTAACCTACCTTGGCACACAGAGCCCCGACCATGCATGATGGGACTTGAAGTACCACCATGGAAAATGGGATTTGTAGTACTTCAAAACCCATCATTCCCCACAGACCACTGTGGCCCAGAACCAAGACCAATAAAGACCCAACTTGGCACACCATGCCCCCCATGACCCACACTCCATCCAACTGCAGTGTAGAGGAGGGCACACCGTGGATGATTGGACTTTCTCGCATCTCCTAAAAAGGGCACAGCAACGCGTGCCGGGTACAGCTAGTAGTATATATACATAATATCCCGCCCTTGTTGTGGGGAGAAGGGCAGGATGGAAATTTACGAAATAAATAAATATTTTCATTTTACTTATAAGCCATTTCGGGGTGAGAAGGGCGGAATATGAATGTCATAAATAAATAAATAGACAGGTAGGTAGAGATAGATAGGAAAGATCCTACAGTAAGAAGGGGCACCCAAAGGCCATGCAGTCCAAGATACATAGATAGATATATGGTTAGACAAATAGTTACAGTGACACGTAAATAGATAATAGGTAGATAGGAAAGATCCTACAGTTGGAAGAGGAATCCAAAGGCCATCTAGTCCAAACCCTGAAGATAGATAGATAATTAGATAGATAGAAAGATCTATCTAATCAACTAAATGTTTAAATGAGAAAAATCTGAAGCTGAAAAAAAATTCAGTCTCACTCATGACTGCCACCTTGAGGCTTTCATGGGCATTGCATGTAGATTTGCAGACTGTCTCATCAGTGCCACCTAGAGGTATTCATGGGCATTACATTTGCAGACTTATCTTTGCAGTTCATTGAACACCAAGTCGTTGTCCTTTGTTTTGTTTCGTTTGTTTGTTTTGTAAACATTGGCCTTGTCTTTGCACTTTGCCTTCTGAAGAGTTTCCTCCCTTATTGTTCCTGTTGCAGCTTTTATTACGAATTCACTGATGAACCCCATCTGGATGGTAAAAACAAGAATGCAGCTGGAAAGGAGGTAAAGTAGAATTATATTGGCTGAATAATTTGATGGAGGGGAAGAGCCGCAGTTTGCCCAAGGCCCGATATCATGCCCGTCGTCCTTTTCCCGTTCCTTCCAGGGTGAGGGGATCGAAGCAGATGAACACCCTGCAGTGCGCCAGGTACGTCTACCGGACGGAGGGCATCCGGGGCTTCTACCGCGGCCTCACCGCCTCCTATGCCGGCATCTCCGAGACCGTCATCTGCTTCGCCATCTACGAGCGGCTCAAGAAGTACGTCACCGACGCCCCGCTAGGTCCGTCCCTTCCCAACGGCCCCGAAAGGACCTCCACCAACTTCTTTGGGCTCATGATGGCCGCGGCCGTCTCCAAGGGATGCGCCTCCTGCATCGCCTACCCACACGGTACGACGCCAGCCGGAGTAAAATAATAAATGTAATAATAATAAAGTAAAATAATAAATATAATAAATGGGGTAAAATAATAAATATAATAATAATAATAATAAAATAATAATAATAATAAAGTAAAATAATAAATATAATAATAGAGTAAAATAATAAATGTAATAATAATAGAGTAAAATAATAAATGTTATGATAATAATAGAGTAAAATAATAAATGTTATGATAATAATAGAGTAAAATAATAAATGTTATGATAATAATAGAGTAAAATAATAAATATAATAATAGAGTAAAATAATAAATATTATAATAATAATAGAGTAAAATAATAAATGTAATAATAATAAAGTAAAATAATAAATATAATAATAATAGAGTAAAATAATAAATATAATAATAGAGTAAAATAATAAAAATAATAATAAGTAAAATAAAATTAATAAATATAATAATAGAGTAAAAAATAATAAATGTAATACCATTAAATAATAATGAGAGTAAAATAATAAATGTAATAATAATAATAATGTAATAATAAAATAATAATGTAATAATTATAATAAAAATAGAGTAAAATAATAAATGTAATAATAATAAAGTAAAATAATAAATGTTATAATAGAGTAAAATAATAAATGTAATAATAATAAATAGAGTAAAATAATGTAATAATAGTAAAATAATAAATGTTATAATAAAGTAAAATAAATATAAAATAATAAATAATAAAATAATAGAGTAAAATAATAAATGTAATAATAATAAAATAATAAAATATTATACTAATAGAGTAAAATAATAAATGTTATAATAATAAATGGAGTAAAATAATAAATGTTATAATAGAGTAAAATAATGTAATATAATAATAATAGTAAAATAATAAATATTATACTAATAGAGTAAAATAATAAATGTTATAATATTAAATAGAGTAAAATAATTAATGATGTAAAAATAATAAAGTAAAATAATAAATATTATAATAGAATAAAATAATAAATGTTGTAATAATAAATAGAGTAAAATTAATATAGTAAAATAATAAATGTTATAATAATAAAGTAAAATAATAGAGTAAAATAATAAATATAATAATAGCGTAAAATAATAAATGTTATAATAATAATAGAGTAAAATAATTAATGTAATAAAAATAATAATAGTAAAATAATAAATAACTTTGACTCGCGTATAAGCTGAGGGGGGGCTTTTTCAGCCTAAAAAAAGGCTTATGCTTGCGTATATAACGGTACTTTAACTTATCCTATAATATACTGGAGCTAATAAAGATTACTTTTCAGAATTGCATGAATGCAATTCTCTGTTTGTATTTTGGATGCTCTGCTGTATTTTTGGGAGGATTTAGGGATTCCTAGAGGACGTCGATTACCTGGACCGGTCACCGTCTGGCTTTAGGCCTGGGCACAGTACCGAGACAGCTTTGGTCACCTTGGTGGATGACCCCCGCAGAGAGCTGGACAGGGGGAGTGTGACTCTGCTCGTTCTCTTGGACAGCTCAGCGGCTTTCGATACCATCGCCCATGGTATCCTTCTGGGACGGATCTCCGGGATGGGCCTCGGGGGCACGGCTCTGTCGTGGCTCTGGTCCTTCTTGGTGGGTCACTCCCAGATGGTGAAGCTGGGGGACACCTGCTCAGACCCCTGGCGTTTGACCTGTGGGGTCCCGCAAGGTTCCGTCCTGTCCCCCATCCTTTTGAACATCTATATCAGGGGTCGGGAACCTTTTTGACTCAGAGAGCCATAAAAGCAAAATATTTGGAAATGTATTTCAGCGAGAGCCATGTAATATACTGTATATCTATATATATATAAGGGAAGTGGTCGTGCAACGGGGCAAATGCACGCCAAAACTACATTTCCACACAAACAACAAAACCCAGGGCCACTCATCCCCACCCCGAGGTACATCAACCACCCACTGAAACACACCTACACACAACACAAAGCCCCCAAAACATCCCCCGAAAAACATTACTACGCATGCGCAAAACACCCCAGACACACAAAACGGCCGCCATAGAAACATCACAATACCAAGCATGCGCAACATCCCACGCCATGCCCCCTCCTCCGCCGCTACTAACCACTCCTGAGACCAACGAGGCGACATCCTCCACGCGGCTCCGGGACCCAACAGCACACATCCGGAGGAGCGACGCTCGCGGTCCCGCCCGCCGACCCTCCACCAGGAGAGACAACAAACGGCGAGGAGAACGGCGCAGCCACGGGACTACAACTCCCAGAAGGCTCCGCGCGACACACTCGAAATAAGGGCGGAGACAGCACCGGAAATAGCCCACAATGCCCGCGCAGAGCATTCTGGGAGCTGTAGTCCCCTGCCCGGACACGCCTTCTCTGCCATGCCCGCTTCCTCCGCCCCCTCCGCAGCCTCCTCCCGTCCTCCCCCGGGGCAGGGGGAGGGAAGCCGGCGCCGTCTCTCTCCCTTCCGCCTCCTCTTCGGCCAGCGGAATGGAGGCGGCGGGTAGCGGCGGAGAGCCCTTGCCGCCTCTCCTCCGGCCGCGAAGAGCAGGCCGAAAGCCAACCCCTCTCCCCTGCGGCCTCCGCTGCCCGCAACAAACATGCTCACATCACTTCCACAACATACATACCCTGACATTCTCACATCACCAACATAGGGCACAGCAACGCGTGCCGGATTCAGCTAGTATAATATATTTCAAGACGGAATTTAACTAAATGTGAGTCTATACGTAGATACGATGAGACAAGGATTCCCCCTTTGGCAGAATAACGGGACACTTCAGACCTGGCTCTGCAAAAGGCACGCTCAGGACTCTGGGAAGGAAGAGAAGGCGGAAGGAAGGAATGGGGAAAGAAAGAAAGACGGAGGAAATGAAGGAGGGAGGGGGAGAGGAAGAAAGAAAAGAAGAACGAACTATGGGAAAGGAAGAAAGGAAAAGCAAGAGAGAAACAAGGAGGGGGAAAGAAAGAAGGAAACGGGAAGGGAAGAAAGGAAAGGGAGTGAGGAAAAAGTAAAAATAATGAAGGGAAAAGAAGAAAAGAAAGAACGGGAGAGAGAGGGAAATGAAAAGAAAGGAAGAAGGAAAGGGTGAAGGGGGAGAAAGGAAGAGGAAGGAAGGAAGGAAGAGGGAGAATGAAGGAAAGAAGGAAGGGGAGAGGGAGGGAAAAGGAAGACGGAGAAGGAAAGGGAAGGAAGAGAAGACAGACGGAAGGGGAAAAGAAAGAAAGGAAATAAAGGAGGGAGGGGGAGAGGAAGAAATAAAAGAAGAACGAACTATGGAAAAGGAAGAAAAGAAAAGCAGGAGAGAGACAAGGAGGGGGAAAGAAAGAAATGGGAAGGGAGGAAAGGAAAAGGAGTGAGGAAAAAGTAAAAATAATGAAGGGAAAAGATGAAAAGAAGGGAGAGAGAGGGAAGTGAAAAGAAAAGGAGGAGGACTTGGGGGAAAGAATATAAGAGGAAGGAAGGAAGAGGGAGGGAGAGAGAATGGAGGAAAGAAGGAAGGGGAGAGAGGGAGGGAAAAGGAAGGAGAGGAGGAGAAGGAAAGGGTGAAGGGGAGAAAGGAAGGAAGGAAGAGGAAGGAAGGAAGGGAGAGAATGGAGGAAAGAAGGAAGGGGGGAGAGGGAGGGAAAATGAAGGAGAGGAGGAAAGGGTGAAGGGGAGAAAAGGAAGGAAGAGAGGGAGAATGGAGGAAAGAAGGAAGGGGAGAGAGGGAGGGAAAAGGAAGGAGAGGAGAAGGAAAGGGTGAAGGGAGAGAAAGGAAGGAAGGAAGGAAGGAAGAGAATGGAGGAAAGAAGGAAGGGGAGAGAGGGAGGGAAAAGGAAGGAGAGGAGGAAAGGGTGAAGGGAGAAAGGAAGGAAGAGGAAGGAAGAGGGAGAATGGAGGAAAGAAGGAAGGGAGAGAGGGAGGAAAAGGAAGGAGAGGAGGAAAGGGTGAAGGGAGAAAGGAAGGAAGAGGAAGGAAGAGGGAGAATGGAGGAAAGAAGGAAGGGAGAGAGGGAGGGAAAAGGAAGGAGAGGAGGAAAGGGTGAAGGGGAGAATGGAGGAAAGAAGGAAGGGGAGAGGGAGGGAAAAGGAAGGAGAGGAGAAGGAAAGGGTGAAGGGGAGAAAGGAAGGAAGGAAGAGGAAGGAAGAGAGAGAATGGAGGAAAGAAGGGGAGAGAGGGAGGGAAAAGGAAGGAGAGGAGGAAAGGGTGAAGGGGAGAAAGGAAGGAAGAGGAAGGAAGAGGGAGAATGGAGGAAAGAAGGAAGGGGAGAGGGAGGGAAAAGGAAGGAGAGGAGGAAAGGGTGAAGGGGAGAAAGGAAGAAAGAGGAAGGAAGAGGGAGAATGGAGGAAAGAAGGAAGGGGAGAGAGGGAGGGAAAAGGAAGGAGAGGAGGAAAGGGTGAAGGGGAGAAAGGAAGGAAGAGGAAGGAAGAGGGAGAATGGAGGAAAGAAGGAAGGGGAGAGAGGGAGGGAAAGGAAGGAGGAGGAAAGGGTGAAGGGGAGAAAGGAAGGAAGAGGAAGGAAGAGGGAGAATGGAGGAAAGAAGGAAGGGGAGAGAGGGAGGGGAAAAGGAAGGAGAGGAGGAAAGGGTGAAGGGGGAGAAAGAAAGGAAGGAAGAGGAAGGAAGAGGGAGAATGGAGGAAAGAAGGAAGGGGGAGAGGGAGGGAAAAGGAAGGAGAGGAGGAAAGGGTGAAGGGGAGAAAGGAAGGAAGGAAGAGGGAGAATGGAGGAAAGAAGGAAGGGGAGAGGGAGGGAAAAGGAAGAAGGAGAAGGAAACGGAAGGAAGAGAAGACGGAAGGGGGAAAGGAAGAGGAAATAAAGGAAGAGGGGAAAAGGAAGGGGCCTGAGGCTGTTAGTGGTGGGAGTCGATGTTCAAAGCACCTGGAGGGCCCAAGTTTGCCCATGCCTGGTGCAGATGCACCCATAACTCCAATGCTCAAATTACTTACCTATATTGGTTCATCTATGTTGGAAACAGGCCCAGGTTTCACGCTGAGTGTATAAATACATTTGAAAACATATTAACTATATGTATGACTGTGTTAGAGTGTCATTTTGTGTCATTTTGGTTGGTTATGGGAGTTCTGTGTGGGAAGTTTGTGTCTTTCCGCCATTCCTGCCAGGATATCTATGTTGTGTTCATCGAAACAGGCCCAGGTTTCACGCTGAGTGTATAAATACATTTGAAAACATATTAACTATATGTATGACTGTGTTAGAGTGTCGTTTTGTGTCATTTTGGTTGGTTATGGGAGTTCTGTGTGGGAAGTTTGTGTCTTTCTGCCATTCCTGCCAGGATATCTATGTTGTGTTCATCGAAACAGGCCCAGGTTTCACGCTGAGTGTATAAATACATTTGAAAACATACTAACCATATGTATGACTGTGTTAGAGTGTCGTTTTGTGTCACTTTGCTTGGTGGTGTGCCCCAGGAGTTTGTAAGTGTAAAAAATACCGCGGCTCAAAAACAGGTTGGGCAACACGGCGCCTAACACATCTCCCTCCTTTTCTCCGCTGCAGAGGTGATCCGGACCCGTCTCCGGGAGGAAGGGACGAAATACAAGGCGTTTGTCCAGACGGCGCGGCTGGTCTCCCGGGAGGAGGGCTACCTGGCCTTCTACCGAGGACTCTTTGCGCAGCTCATGCGGCAGATCCCCAACACGGCCATCGTCCTCTCCACCTACGAATTGATAGTCTACCTGCTGGAAGACCGGGCCAAATAGCAGGCCGATACGCAAAAAAAAAAAACAAAAAAAAAAACACAAACTTTTGAAACTCTGCAGGCCAGTTTCTCCACAACGAGCTGCTTCGAAGTGAATAATAATCGGGGAGAACGGAGGCAAAGGGGGCCCCCCGTTGTTTTGGGGTGCTTTCTGCTTCCGACTCTCACACGAATCCTTTTCTGCTCATTTTAGTTCCCCCGTCGTCGTCTCTGTGTGTCTTTATCTGTGTGTCTCTCCCTCCCTCCCTCTGGGTTTGTGTGTTCTTGAAAGTTGTTGCCGTTTCTGTTAATTAATTATTATTATTAATTTTTTTTTAACTTAAAGAGAAAGATGAGGTTTTCGGGAATTAAACCAACTAAATTAAAAAGCCGCTATTTAACGTACAGGGATATCTCGCGTCTTCCGTAACAATAATAATAATAGTGATACTGATTGGTTATTTATTTCGACGACGTCTTCATATAATAAAATACAGTCCCCCCAAAAAGCACATATTAAAACACGTTTCTATAAAATACACAATGAAAAACAATGAAAACGCAAATCGTACTTCAAAACAGGTTGTTGTTTTGCGACGTACATTATACAATACAGTATGTCCTATGGGAAATATTGCCAGGGAGTCCGACGGAGTCTCCTTTCTCTGGAGCAGAGACTGCATGGCCATCTGTTGGGTGGGATCGGATGGTGTCTTCCTTTATGGCAGAGATACTATGGATCTAAGAGATCGAGCATATGAATGATTATATATATATATAATTATTTTTATATATATATAACAATGTATATATTTTACTATACTGTATATAAAATATCTTACAATATACATATATAATCATATATGTATATTGTAAGATTTATATTTTACAGTATAGTAAAATATATACATTGTAATATATGGTGTATATATTACATTACGACTATATGAATGATTATAGTTTGTATATATGAATATATATATGAATGACTATATGATATATCTATAATATATATGATTATACAATATATGTCTATATTATAAAATATAATTTATAATACATGTGTATATATTGTATATATATATATAGTAATATATGTATGAATATATATGTGTGCATATATGATTATGTCTGTATTGTAATATATATATAGATTTATATAGTAAAATACATAAATTGTAATATATACTATTATATATATGATGACTATTGTAAAATATATTTGTTACATATATATTGTAATATATACATATAGTAATATATGATTATGTGTGTATATATGATTATGTCTATATTGTTATATATATATATAGTAAATACATAAATTGTAATATATACTATTATACATATGATGACTATTGTAAAATATATTCATTACATATATATTGTAATATATACATTGCAATATATAGTATATATGTAGTAAAATATATCAGTTGTATTATATAGTATTATATATATGATTCTATACATATATGTTTATATTGTGAAATATACTACCGTATGTATACATAATACATGTGTATATATGGATATATTGTAATATATATACATTGTAATATATATAGAGCAATGCACATTACAACATAAATATAAATTGCTATATATATATTACAATATATATATCTGTGTTGTCTATATTTTACAATATACACACATATATTACTATATATATACTTGTGTATAATATTCTATATTTATATAATATAATCATGTAAAATAATAATGATATTATAATATATAATATAAATAATAACATAATGTAAAATACAGTAGTGTAAAATAATAATGTAAGAAATATTTATAGTTTACATTATTATTGGACAATATATTATTGTGCATTATATTATTTTACATTATTGTATTGTACATTGTATTATTGTTTTACATTATTATATTATTTTACATTATATCATTATTTTACATTATAACATTATTTTACATTATATTATTGTACATTATTGTATTATACTGTACATTATTTTATTAATATTTTACATTATATTATTATTTTACATTATTATATTATTATTGTACATTATATTTATTTTACATTATATTATTATTGCACATTCTTATATTATTATTTTACTTTCTATTATTATTTTACTTTCTATTATTATTTTACATTATATTATTATTTTACAGTATATTATTTTATGTTTTATTATTTTACACTTTATATTATTGCACATTATATTATTTTACGTTATATTATTATTTTACACTTTATATTATTATTGCACATTATATTATTATTTTACACTTTATTATTATTTTACATTATATTATTATTGCACATTATATTTTACATTATATTATTATTGCACATTATATTTTACATTATATTATTATTGCACATATTATTTTACACTTTATATTATTTTACATTATATTATTGCACATATTATTTTACATTATATTATTATTGCACTTAATATTATTATTTTACACTTTATATTATTGCACATTATATTATTATTGCACATTATATTTTACATTATATTATTATTGCACATATTATTTTACACTTTATATTATTTTACATTATATTATTGCACATTATATTATTTTACATTATATTATTATTGCACATTATATTATTTTTACACTTTATATTATTATTGCACATTATATTATTATTGCACATTATATTATTATTTTACACTTTTTATTATTTTACATTATATTATTGCACATTATATTTTACATTATATTATTATTGCACATAATATTATTATTTTACATTATATTATTATTGCACATTATATTATTATTGCACATTATATTTTACATTATATTATTATTGCACATATATATTATTTTACACTTTATATTATTTTACATTATATTATTGCACATTATATTATTGCACGTTATATTATTTTACATTATTATATTATTATTGTTCATTATATTTTACATTTTTATTGTACATTCTTATATTTTACATTATATTATTATTATTTAATATGTTACATTGTTATGAGATGTTATATTATTATTATTATTATTATTATATACATGTGTGTGTGTGAATGAATGAATGAAGTCCATCTGGAGAATTCCCCAAATCCCAGGCCCAGAGCACGACTCTCCTGCTTCGTGCCCAGACTGGATCCGAACCTATTTACAGAACCCGGGTTCGTGGTGCCTTTCTCACGCCTGCCTGTCTACCTGGCACGACTCCGGCCTTTCACGACTCCTCCTTCCCCTCACCATCAAATAAATGGGGCGCGGGCTCTTTAAGAGAGGAGGAGGAGGCTCCTCTGAACGTTCTACTCCTTTGCATACCGGGCGCCATTGGCCAAAGAGGCCTCCGAACGTTCTACTCTTTTGCATACTGGGCGTCATTGGCTAGAGAGGCTTCCGGACGTTCTACTCTTTTGCATACCGGGCGCCATTGGCCAAAGAGGCCCTCCCCCGAAATTTCTACTCTTTTGCATACCGGGCGCCATTGGTCAGTGGTGCGCCCCGGAAGGAACGTCGGGGCTGACAGGATTGGGAAAGGCGGGAGAAGGAGGAGGGCCAGGAGGGGAGAAGGCACGCGGCGGCCTCCCCTGGACCCGGAGCCATGGAAGGCCTGGGCGCCGCCTTGGGAGCCTTCCCCGCCGCAGGGCTGGCCGGGGGCATCGGAGCCGCCGCCGCCGGAGGAGCCTGGCTCTACCACGCCGCCCGCAGGTCCGTCCCTCAGCCAGTCCCTCAGCCCGCAAGCCGGGAAGAGGCCTTTTGTCTCCCACCCAGCGAGGGAGGGGAGGAAGCCGGGGTGGGCGCATCATCAGTAGAGCCATACTCTTCCCCCTATTCCATTGTTATTATTGTTATGTTTTACGTTATTGTTATTCTATCTCACATTGTGGCTATTATTTCACATTATTATAATTATGTTTTACATTATTATTATATTTTACGTTATTATTATTAATATATTTTATGTTATTGTTATTCTGTCTTACGTTGTGGCTATTATCTCACATTATTATTATTATATTTCACTATTGTTATTATGTCTTACATTGTGGTTATTATCTCATTATTATTATATTTCACATTATTATTATTTTGTTATTTTTATTCTATCTTACATTGTGGCTATTATCTCACATTATTATTATATTTTACATTATTATATTTTACATTATTATTATATTTCACTTTATTGTTATTATGTCTTACATTGTGGTTATTATCTCATTATTATTATATTTTACATTGTTATTATATTTTACGTTATTGTTATTTCATCTTACATTGTGGCTATTATCTCACATTATTATTATATTTTACGTTATTATATTTTACGTTATTGTTATTCTGTCTTATATTGTGGCTATTATCTCACATTATTATTATATTTCACTTTATTGTTATTATGTCTTACATTGTGGTTATTATCTCATTATTATTATATTTTACATTGTTATTATATTTTACGTTATTGTTATTATTATTTTGTTATTGTTGTTCTATCTTACATTGTGGCTATTATCTCACATTATTATTATATTTCACATTATTATTATTTTGTTATTGTTATTTTATCTTACATTGTGGCTATTATCTCACATTATTATATTTCACATTATTATTATTTTGTTATTGTTATTATATCTTACATTGTGGCTATTATCTCACATTATTATATTTTACATTGTTATTATTATTACATTATTGTTATTGTTATTTTATCTTACATTGTGGCTATTATCTCACATTATTATTATTATATTTCACATTGTTATTATTTTGTTATTGTTATTTTATCTTACATTATGGCTATTATCTCACATTATTATTATATTTTACATTACAATATTTTACATTATTGTTATTCTATCTTACATTGCGGCTATTATCTCACATTATTATTATTATATTTTACATTACAATATTTTACATTATTGTTATTCTATCTTACATTGTGGCTATTATCTCACATTATTATTATTATATTTTACATTACAATATTTTACATTATTGTTATTCTATCTTACATTGTGGCTATTATCTCACATGATTATTATTATATTTACATTATTATTATTACATTATTGTTATTGTTATTTTATCTTACATTGTGGCTATTCTCTCTTATTACAATATTGTTATTTTATCTTACATTATGGCTATTATCTCACATTATTATTATTATATTTTACATTACAATATTTTACATTATTGTTATTCTATCTTACATTGTGGCTATTATCTCACATTATTATTATTATTATTATTATATTTTACATTATTAATATTATTTACATCATTCTAACATTATTAATATTAGATTTTACATTATATTATTATTGTACATTATATTAATGAAATTATTGTATTTTACATTATTATGTTAATATTATTATTATGGGGTTTTTTGCTCATGGGGGGCGGGGTTTCTGTGTGCCAAATGTGGCCCAGGTCCATTGTCAGTGTGAATTCCAGAGCTCTGACTTAATGCACGGTGAACTACAACTCCCATCGTATGGAGTCGGTCACCCAAACTCCTCTAGTTGTTGATGAGTTCCGCTCGATTTGTTGTTTTGCTTGGGGCAGGAAGGATTTTATACTGGGCAAGTGTGCCCTAGATGCATCATGGGTAGGGTTCAGCGTGTTCTCTGGTTGCAGGGTAAACTACAACGCCCACTATGGTGAGACAGTCCCCTCACATCCCTCCAGTAGGTTGATTTAATCATGAGAGCTCTGTGTGCCAAGTGTGCTCCAGGTCCATCATCAGTGGAGGTCATCATTTCCCTGGTTGTGGGTGAACTACAACTCCCAGAAAAAGGAAGGTCATTCCGTCCATCCCCAAACCCCACCAGTCATCAAATTTCGGCATATCCAGTATGTGTGCTTAGTTTGGTCCAGATCCATCATTGTTTGGGTTCATAGTGCTCTTCCATTGCAGGTGAACTATAAATCCCAGTACCAACAACTCCAATATGTCCAGGCCAATTACCCTCAAAACCCGCCAGTATTCAAATTCAAGCCTATCGGGTATGCATGCCAAGTTTGGTCCAGATCCATCGTCGTTTGGCTTCATAGCGTTCTTCCATTGCAAGTGAACTATAAATCCCAGTACCTACAACTCCAAAATATCCGGGCCAATTACCCTCAAAACCCGCCAGTATTCAAATTCGGGCCTTTCGGGTATGCATGCCAAGTTTGGTCCAGATCCATCATTGTTTGGGTTCATAGTGTTCTTCCGTTGCAGGTGAACTATAAATCCCAGTACCAACAACTCCAATATGTCCAGGCCAATTACCCTCAAACCCGCCAGTATTCAAATTCAAGCCTATCGGGTATGCATGCCAAGTTTGGTCCAGATCCATCATTGTTTGGGTTCATAGTGTTCTTCCGTTGCAGGTGAACTATAAATCCCAGTACCTACAACTCCAAAATGTCCAGGCCAATCCCCCTCAAAACCCGCCAGTATTCAAATTCGGGCCTATCGGGTATGCATGTCAAGTTTGGTCCAGATCCATCATTGTTTGGGTTCATTGTGTTCTTCCATTGCAGGTGAACTATAAATCCCAGTACCTACAACTCCAAAATATCGAGATCCATCATTGTTTGGATGGATGTAGGTGAACTACAACTCCCACAAATCAAGACCTCTAGTATTTGTTGCTGGTCATGGGGGCTCTGTGTGCCAAGTTTGGTTCAATTCCCCCTTTGGTGGAGTCCAGAGGGCTTATTCACTGTAGGTGAACTATAAATCCCAGTACCTACAACTCCAAAATGCCCAGGTCAATCCCCCTCAAAACCCGCCAGTATTCAAATTTGGGTCTATCGGGTATGCATGCCAAGTTTGGTCCAGATCCATTGTTGTTTGGGTTCACAGTGTTCTCTGGATGTAGGTGAACTACAACCCCCCCCAAATCAAGGTGAATTTTCCCCAGAGACCTCCAGTATTCAAATGTGGGCATATTGGGTATGCATGCCAAGTTTGGTCCAGATCCATCATTGTTTGGCCCAATTCTATCGTTGGTGGGGTTCTGAATGCTCTTTGATTGTAGGTGAACTATAAATCCCAGCAACTACAACTCCCAAATCCATCATTGTTTGGCTGGATGTAGGTGAACTACAACTCCCACAAATCAAGATGAATTTTCCCCAAAGGCCCCCAGTATTTTTTTGCTGGTCACGGGGCTCTGTGTGCCAAGTTTGGTCCAATTCCATCTTTGGTGGAGTTCAGAGTGCTCCTTGATTGCAGGTGAACTATACATCCCAGTACCTACAACTCCAAAATGCCCAGACCAATTCCCCATAAAACCCACCAGTATTCAAATTCAGGCCTATCGGGTATGCATGCCAAGTTTGGTCCAGATCCATCATTGTTTGGGTTCATAGTGTTCTTCCGTTGCAGGTGAACTATAAATCCCAGTACCTACAACTCCAAAATGCCCAGGCCAATTCAAATTCAGGCCCCATCAAACCATAGTGCCAGTATTCAAATTCAGGGCCTCAAATCGGGTACGCATGCCAAGTTTGGTCCAGATCCATCATTGTTTGGGTTCTTTGAGTTTGTCCAGATCCATCATTGTTTGAACAGGTGAACTATAAATCCCAGTACCCAACAAAATGCCAATTCCCCTCAAAAACATTTCCAAGTTTGATCCAGATCCAAAAGTGTTCTTCCGTTGCAGGTGAACTATAAATCCCAATCCAAAATGCCCAGGCCAATTCCCCTCAAAACCCGCCAGTATTCAAATTCAAGCCTATCGGGTATGCAGGCCAAGTTTGGTCCAGATCCATCGTTGTTTGGGTTTGGTCCGTTGCATCTATAAATAGTTCTCCAAAATGGGTTCATAGTGTGGTCCAGATCCATCGTTGTTTGGGTTCTTTGGATGTAGGTGAACTACAACTCCCACAAATGAAAGTGCATTTCCCCTTCAAAACCCACCAGTATTCAGATTTGGGCCTATCGGGTACGCATGCCAAGTTTGGTCCGGATCCATAGTTGTTTGGGTTCATAGTGTGCGCTAGATGTAGGTGAACTACAACTCCTTTGAATGCCTCCAGTGTGTTTTGTTGGTCATGGCGATTCTGTGCGCCGAGTTAGTTCCAGGTCCATTATTGGTGGAGTTCTTAGATTGCAGGTGAACTATACATCCCAGTACTTACAATTCCTATAAATCAGGGCTGTCCAACTGGCGGCCCCGGGGCCGGATCCGGCCCCGTAGCCTGTTGGACACGGCTCCCACCTATGCCCTCAGCCGCCATTTTTAATTTTTTTAAAAATTGATTTTTAAAAAAAATGGCGGCCAGGGGGGGGAGGGGGGGCAGGGAGGAGGAAGAGAGCTAGCTCCTCCTTTTCGGCGCCCTACCTAGGGTGGGGAGCCGCCGAGCAGGAGGCAGAAGGCGGCGCCAAGAGCAGCGTCACAGGCCTGGCGTGACGCGCTGCTCTTGGCACCGCCTACTCCTCCTTTTTGGCGGCTCCCCCGGCCTAGGAAGGGAGGGGGGGGCGCCGAAAAGGTGGAGTAGGCGGTGCCAAGGGCAGCGCGTCACGCCAGGCCTGTGACGCGCTGCTCTTGGCGCCGCCTACTCCTCCTTTTTCGGCGGCTGTAGGAGGGGGCGGGGCCTGGGCTGAGGGCGGGGCCTGGGGGCGGGGCCGAGCGGCCCCGCAGGTCATCAGTGACCTCTTATCCGGCCCTGGACCCGCCAGAAGTTGGACAGCACTGCTATAAATCACGATGAATTCTCCCCAAACCTCTCTAGTCTGTTCAGTTGCTGAGCTATAGAAAATAATAGGGAAAGGGTTAAGGGTTAAGGGAGAGGCAGTGGGCGGGGTTATGCAAATTCCACACCAATGGAGAGAGTTTCATCTATGCTGACGATCATGCCATCACCACTCAAGCTCCTATAGATCGTGGTGAATTCTCCCCCAAGCCAGGCCCGGATTACCCATAAGGCCACCCTAGGCCATGGCCTTGGGTGGCAGCCATGGGGAGGGCGGCAGGTCCGGACCCCCCAAAATTAAAAAAATGTAAACAATTTTTAAAAAAAGTTCGATCTTCGGGCGCTTGCTTCTGCGCCTGCGCAGTGAAGGAAGGAGGGGCGGGGCCGGCGCGAGCGAGGAGGAGGCGGCAGAGGGAAGCCGCGTCAGACGCCCTAGGGGCGGGACTTCCCCCTGCCTGTTCGTCGCTCACGCGGGCGCCGCTCCTTCCTCCTTTAGTGAAGGAAGGAGGGGCGGGTCCGGCGCGAGCGAGGAGGAGGTGGCAGAGGCAAGGGCGCCAGACGCTGTTAGGGGCGGCCCCACCTCCTTCCTTCACTGAAGGAGAAAAGCCGCCACGCGGGCGCGAACGCTCCTTCCTGAGTATTTAGTGAAGGAAGGAGGGGCGGGTCCAGTCTCTGCGAGTGAATAATGAAACTCTCATTCAATTCACAAGGTAAATATATATCTTTGTATTGGAGGTATTTAACAATAACTGGCAAAACATCGAAAAACAACAGCCATCACAGCTACCTTTCTAAACATCCTTTCCTCACAGATATTAAATCCCAACCCTCCTTCCTTCACTGAAGGAGAAGGTTCCATTTAGCAGTCTTGAGACAGCGCCATCTGGTGTCAAACATGTCACACTGCAGGTCATCTCAAACGTCAGATATCCTGACTGGGGCGGGATCTTCCCCGCCTGTCCCCCGCCTGTTCCTCGCTCGCGCAAGCGCCGCCTGTTCGTCGCTCGCGCGGGCGCCGCTCCTTCCTTCAGTGAAGGGGCTGGGTGATGTCAGGCGCGGCGGCAGCGAGGAGGCGGAGCGAAGTTTTGCCCCTAGGGCCTCTGACGCGGCTTCGCTCTGCCTCTCCCTCCTCGCCGCCGCGCCTGACGTCACCCAGCCCCGCCGACATGGCGCTCCTGGGTGCTGCAGCGGCTGCGCGGGGTTTCCCTTCCTTCCTCCTCTTCGAGGAAGGAAGGGAAGTTTCCGGGCGGCACCCAGGAACATGGCGGAGGACGCCGCGCCGCTCGCGCATGCCCGCAAGCGGCTCCGCTCCCCCCGGGGCAGCGCTTCCAGAGTGTGGCCTAGGGCACCACAAACCGTTAATCCGGGCCTGCCTCTAGCATAAAAAAGGGTGAACATTATTATTTTTTCGGGTTTGTTGTCCATCTCGCGCATTCGTGTGCCTTTGGGGAGTTCTTCCAAAAGGCGACAGCTGTAGTTTCTGTGGCAAAGTCATAAGGAAACAGCCGGCGAGGACGGAGATCAGCTGCGTTTGGGATATAAAGGCTGCTTTTGTCTTTCGGGGCCCATAACTTGCACGTTGAAGAGGTGGCAAAACAATCATATCTAATATCTCGGCCCTCGGGAAGACGAATCCCAGACACTTGGACCTTCCCAAGGGCCTAGGATAATTATTATTATTATTATTACAGTATATTATACTATCTTGGGGACCCGGTGGTGCCCGTATTATTTGAGAAAGGCATTGTGTGCCTAGGTTGGTCCTTATCAGATGTTTACGTGGCTTGCAGTGGTCTCAGGAACTTAGTGAAGGTACTGCAAGTCCCATCGGCCATGGTCCATCCCCCTCCAAACAGCTCCAGGATGTAGAGTGGGTCATGGGGGCTCTGTGTGCCAAGTGTGGTCTTGATCGGTCATTGGATGAGGGTCAGAAAGTGAATGAAGCGGTCTCAGAAAGTGAGATGTAGAAGGTACTTCAACTCCCATCATCCAGAAAGTGTGGTCCGTTCCACTCAAAACTGCACCAGGATGTAGAGTGGGTCATGGGTACTCTGTGTGCCAAGTTTGGGCCTGGTCTCTGATTTGTAGGGGCTGCAATGTTCTGTGGGAAGTGAATCGGGTGAAGGTACTGCAAATCCCATCAGTTGTGAGCCATCCTGCCGTAAACCACAGTAGGTTTCTAAAGTGGGCCATTGGGCCTCTGTGTGCCAAGTTTGGTCCTGATTCGTCATTGGTATGGGCCATTGTGCTCTAAGGAAGTAAATTAAAGTACTGCAAGTCCCATCATCCGTGGTCCATCCTCCCTCAAACTGTACCATAGTGTAGGGTGCATCTTGGGGGGTCTGTTCTGTCATTGTTGGGGGGCCTAGTCAGGAAAATGAAGTTGAGGAAGCCTTGCTGTCAATTTTGGGCCTGGTCTGTGATTTATAGGGGCTGCAGTGTTGTTTGGGAAGTGAATGAGGTGAAGGTACTGCAAATCCCATCATTCGGGGCCATCCTGCCCTAAACCACACCAGGTTGGGCCCCTGTTCTATAGGGCCCGTGTTTGCCAAGTTTGGTCCTGATCCGTCATTGCTGTGGGCCGCAGTGGCTGACTGACTGAGCCCTTTCCTTTTCCCTCTGAGTCACTTTAGAATGTTGGAATGTGGTTGGCCAATCGGAGTCCTTTATGCAAATACCATTTCAGTGGCAACCAATCCCCTCTGTCTGGGGCCGTAGAATGTTGGAGTACTGAGGCTGGCCAATCAGAGCCCTTTATGCAAATAATCCCACAGTGGTAGCCAATCGAAACGCTGGCACATATTCCTCCCTCTGCACCACCGCCCGCAAACACTGACTTTTATTATATACATAGATAGATAGGTTACATGTACATGACAACATAGCACACATGCATATTAAGTCCAAGTGTCTCTGAATATCGGACTCTACCCAAGGGCCTAGGATACTAGATATATTTATTATTATTATTATTATTATTATGTTTTACATGAACATAACAACACAGCACACATGCATATTGGGTCTAGGATGTTAGAGATACTATTGGATTATTATATATGATTACTATATAATATTACATATTTTATTATATATTATCATTATTCATTACATGTGCATAACAATGCGGCACACATGCACATTAGGTCCAAGTGTCTGGGGTTCGTCTCTGAATACCGGGCTCTTCCCAGACGTCTAGGAAATACTAGTAATTATTTTTAATAATAATAATTAATTAATTATTTTATTAATTATTAATATTATTTATTGTTATTTTCTCGTGGTCCGTCTTGCTTTCTCTCTCGGAAGGTTGATCTATATGGAAAATGGACTTATTTTCGTTGTGTATTGAGAAGAGTTTGTCTGCGCCTTCCCTCTGTTTGACTCATTGTTGACAAGTGACTTTGACCTCTCTTCCCTCGTCCTTTCCTCTCTTGTTTTGGTTTCAATGCGCCAAACGATCCATACCGGCAGCCGGCACATGTTTACGGCGCAAGTGTCCATTCCTCCCTGTTGAATGCTCTTTTCTTCTCCATTGAAACCCTCCTTTGAAAGCGTATCTCCCGACAGGAACGCCATAAGTTTGGGACAACTGCTTCTAGCAACTGTCCCCTTGGCTTTGGCGCATGGACTGCCTTCCATTAGTTCAGCAATGACCTTAGGAAAACTTAGAAGCATGGAAACCGTGACTATATATATCTCTATATCTCTCTATATATTTTATAGTATCCATCAATCTATGTAATTTCCTTATGCTATCCACCTATATACAGTACATGTGTGTATGTATGTATATATATATTCCTTATGCTATCCACCTATATATATGTGTGTATGTATGTATATATATATATTCCTTATGCTATCCACCTATATATATGTGTATGTATATATATATTCCTTATGCTATCCACCTATATATGTGTATGTATATATATATTCCTTATGCTATCCACCTATATATGTGTATGTATGTATATATATTCCTTATGCTATCCACCTATATATATGTGTGTATGTATGTATGTACATATATATTCCTTATGCTATCCACCTATATACAGTATATGTGTGTGTATGTTATATATATATTCCTTATGCTATCCACCTATATATGTGTGTATATATATATATTCCTTATGCTATCCATATATAAACACACACATTCTATCCATATACACACATATATAATTTCAATATGCTATCCATATATATATATAATTTATATGCAATCTAATTTCCTTATGCTATATATATCTATATATATCTTATGCTATCTAGATATATACACACCTTATTCTATGCACACACACATAAACATAATTTCTATGCTATATATAGTTTCCTTATGCTATCCACATGCCTTATTCTATCCATATATATATATATTCCCTATGCTATCCATATATATATGTATATATGTACTGTGTGTGTGTGTGTGTATATATATATATATAATTTCTATGCTATCTATCGATCTAATTTCCTTATGCTATCCATATATATACACACCTTATTTATGGATAGAATAAGGGGTGTGTGTATATATGTGTGTGTGTGTATGGATAGCATAAGGAAATTAGATGGCATAGAAATTATATATATATATGTGTGTGTATGTATGTATGTGTGTATATATATATATATAGATATATATAATATTCTGTCCATGTGTATATATATTTATATCTATAGGATATATAGATATACATATATGATTCCTTATGCTATCCATATATATGTATATGATTTCCCTATGCTATCTAACTCTGCCCTCTGCTATCCATATACATACCGTATGTATAAAATTTCCCTATGCTATCCATATATACATATATATAATTTCCTTCTACTATCCATATATATATATACACACACACATACATATACATACACACACCTTATGCTATGAGCATCCATATGTGTGTGTGTGTATATATATATATATGCTATACTATCTCTCTCTGTCTCTCTATATATATACTCTATGCTGTGTGTGTGTGTGTATATATATATGCTATACTATCTCTCTGCCTCTATATATACTCTAGGGCTATGCTGTGTGTGTGTATCTATCCTATGCTATCTCTCTCTGTCTCTCTCTCTATATACTCTATGCTGTGTGTGTGTGTGTGTGTATATATGTGTGTATATATATATGCTATACTATCTCTGTCTATATATATACTCTATTCTGTGTGTGTGTGTTTGTATATATATATATATATATATATGCTATACTATCTCTCTGCCTCTATATATACTCTAGGGCTATGCTGTGTGTGTGTGTGTATCTATCCTATGCTATCTCTCTCTGTCTCTCTCTATATATACTATATGCTGTGTGTGTGTGTGTATGTATATACTGTATATGCTATACTATCTCTCTCTGTCTCTATATATACTCTAGGGCAGTGTTTCTCAACCTGGGGGTCGGGACCCCCAGGGGGGTCGCGAGAGAGTTTCAGAGGGGTCTCCAAAGACCATCAGGCATGAGTGTTCTGTGTAGGAAGTTTGACCCAATTCTATCATTGGTGGGGTGCAAGGGGCTCTTTGATTGTAGGTGAACTATAAATCCCAGCAACTACAACTCCCCAATGTCAAGAACTATTTTCCCCAAACTACACCAGTGTTCACATTTGGGTATATTGAGGATTAGTGTCAAGTGTGGCCCAGATCCATCATTGTTGAGTCTATAGTGCTCTCTGCATGTAGGTGAACTACAACTCCCAAACTCAAGGTCAATGCCCACCAAACACTTCCAGTATTTGCTGTTGGCCATGGGAGTTTTTTCGTGCCAAGTTTGGTTCAATTCCATTGTTAGTGAGTTCAAAATATTCTTTGATCATGGGTGAACTATAAATCCCAGCAACTACAACTTCCAAATGACCAAATCACCCCCCCCCCCAAATACAGTTATGAAGTAGCAATGAAAATAATGGTTAGGGGTCACCACAACATGAGGAACTGTATTAAGGGGTCGCGGCATGAGGAAGGTTGAGAAACACTGCTCTAGGGCTATGCTGTGTGTGTGTGTGTGTGTGTGTGTGTGTGTATCCTATGCTATCTCTCTCTATCTCTCTCTATATACACTATGCTATCCGTGTGTGTGTGTCTGGAATTACACTTCGATAATGTCCCTTTTCCAACTTATAAACAAATTCGACTTCAGAACAGACCGACATAATAATAATAATAATAATAATAATAATACACTTTATTTATATTCCACTCTTCTCACCCCGAAGGGGACTCAGAGCGGATTACAGGTACACATACTTAGCAGACAATCCCTGCCGTTTTCCACATACGCAACATATAGACGGACAGAGGCAAACTCTGGCCACCAGGGGGAGCTGGCGCACTCCTCATCTCTCAGCATTCCCAGCGTCCCTTGTTGTTCCTTCCACGTGCCTCAGCGATTCCTGGAGTTCTATAATGGCCTCGTAATTCAGTCAAAATAATAATTATTTATTTATATCCCGATTTCCTCCCTAAACGGGACCACACAATGGCTCATACCATTTTATAAACAATACAAACCAACCATACCGGGGGGGGGGACGGGACGGGACAATCAACATTAAAAGAAAACGTAAATAAACATTTTCTAATCCTTGAACAGATACAGTTGTGGGAACTCGCCCGTTCAGATAACACACTTTCTCTCGACTCGCGGAAAGTTCGCCTTCCCGTCCGTCCAGACTTACGTATCTTCGTTAAGAGCGGGATGCCTGGTGCGCAACGTGGCCCGACCGTCTCTTTTCATCCGGACGCACTAACCTCCGGCGTTTCGCCTTCCTCTCCTCTTCTCCCCGCAGGAGGAAGCCCACCCACATGACGGTGAACTGCTGGTTCTGCAGCCAGGACACGGTGGTGCCGTACGGGAACCGCAATTGTTGGGACTGCCCAAACTGTGAACAGTACAACGGTTTCCAAGAGGTATATATTATAATACTAGCTGAGGACCCGGCGGTGCCCGGGTTAGTTGAGGGAGGCACTGTGTGCCAAGGTTAGTTCCTATTAGATGTTTATGTGGCTTGCAGTGGTCTCAAGACTTAGTGAAGGTACTGCGAGTCCCATTGGCCATGGTACATCCCCCTCCAAACAGCACCAGAAGGTAGAGTGGGTCATGTGTGTCACGTTTGGTATTGATCATTCTCTGGATGAGGGTTGCAGCGGT
Source organism: Anolis apletophallus (assembly GCA_030556195.1). Lineage (NCBI taxonomy): Eukaryota > Metazoa > Chordata > Lepidosauria > Squamata > Anolidae > Anolis > Anolis apletophallus. Next base: position 13,507,811 of record JARBWK010000017.1, on the reverse strand, counting down.
CTCTGACAGTGAGTGGAGGTACTTCAAGTCCCATCATCCATGGTGTGCCCTCCTCCAACAGCACCAGGCCGTAGAGTGGGTGATCGGGGTATTTTGTGCCAAGTTTGGTCTTGATCAGTCATTGGATGAGGGTCGCAGCAGACTCGGGAAATTTGTAAAGGTACTTCAAGTTCCATCATCCATGGTCCACCCTCCTCCAAAATGCAGCAGAATGTAAAGTGGGTCATTGGGGCTTTGTGTGCGAAGTGTGGTCTTCCTCAATCACTGGATGAGGGTCGCAGCGGGCTCGGGAAGTGAGTGGAGGTACTTGAAATCCCATCATCCATGGTCCGCCCTCCTCTAAACTGCAGTCGGATGGAGTGTGGGTCATGGGGTCATTGTGTGTCAAGTTTGGTCTTTATCGGTCTTGGTTGTGGGCCGCAGTGGTCTGTGGGGAATGAAGGGTTTGAAAGTACTACAAATCCTATAATCCGTGGATGTACTTCAAGTCCCATGATCCATGGTCCTCCCTCCTCCAAACTGCAGTAGAGTGTAGCGTGGGTCATAGGGTCTCTGTGTGCCAAGGTAGGTTACTGTCAATTCAGGCCATACACAATGTCCCATGAGCTGAGGCCTAGTCGGGAAATTCAAGTGAATGAAGCCTTACTGTTAATACAGGCCTTAAACAGTATCCTATTAAGTGAGGCCTAGTCAGGAAAATCAAGTGAATGAAGCCTTACTGTCAATTCAGGCCTTAAACAGTATCCTATTAAGTGAGGCCTAGTCAGGAAAATCAAGTGAATGAAGCCTTCCTGTCAATTCAGGCCTTAAACAGCATCCCATTAAGTGAGGCCTAGTCGGGAAATTCAAGTGAATGAAGCCTTACTGTCAATTCAGGCCTTAAACAGTATCCTATTAAGTGAGGCCTAGTCAGGAAAATCAAGTGAATGAAGCCTTACTGTCAATACAGGCCTTAAACAGTATCCTATTAAGTGAGGCCTAGTCAGGAAAATCAAGTGAATGAAGCCTTACTGTCAATACAGGCCTTAAACAGTATCCTATTAAGTGAGGCCTAGTAAGGAAAATCAAGTGAATGAAGCCTTACTGTCAATTCAGGCCTTAAACAGTATCCTATTAAGTGAGGCCTAGTCAGGAAAATCAAGTGAATGAAGCCTTCCTGTCAATTCAGGCCTTAAACAGTATCCTATTAAATGAGGCCTAGTCAGGAAAATCAAGTGAATGAAGCCTTCCTGTCAATTCAGGCCTTAAACAGTATCCTATTAAGTGAGGCCTAGTCAGGAAAATCAAGTGAATGAAGCCTTCCTGTCAATTCAGGCCTTAAACAGCATCCCATTAAGTGAGGCCTAGTCAGGAAAATCAAGTGAATGAAGCCTTCCTGTCAATTCAGGCCTTAAACAGTATCCTATTAAGTGAGGCCTAGTCAGGAAAATCAAGTGAATGAAGCCTTCCTGTCAATTCAGGCCTTAAACAGTATCCTATTAAGTGAGGCCTAGTCAGGAAAATCAAGTGAATGAAGCCTTACTGTCAATACAGGCCTTAAACAGTATCCTATTAAGTGAGGCCTAGTCAGGAAAATCAAGTGAATGAAGCCTTACTGTCAATACAGGCCTTAAACAGTATCCTATTAAGTGAGGCCTAGTCAGGAAAATCAAGTGAATGAAGCCTTACTGTCAATACAGGCCTTAAACAGTATCCTATTAAGTGAGGCCTAGTCAGGAAAATCAAGTGAATGAAGCCTTACTGTCAATTTTGGGCCTGGTCTGTGATGTGTAGGGGCTACAATGTTCTGTGGGAAGTGAATCGGGTGAAGGTACTGCAAATCCCATTATTCGTGGCCCATCCTGCCCTAAACCACACCAGGTTGTGAAGTGGGCCATTGGGCCCCTGTGTGCCAAGTTTGGTCCTGATCCGTCATTGCTGTGGGCCGCAGTGAGTGACTGCCTGAGGCCTTTGCTTTTCCCTCTGCGTCACCTTAGAATGTTGGAATGTAGATGGCCAATCAGAGTCCTTTATGCAAATACTCCGTCAGTGGCAACCAATCCTTTCTGTCCTGCTGCCTTAGAACGTTGGAGTGCTGAGGCTGGCCAATCAGAAGACCATATGCAAATAATACCCATGTGATTCCTTTTGGCAGAACGGCGACTACAACAAGCCCATCCCGGCGCAGTACATGGAGCACCTCAACCACGTGGTGACGGGCGCGGGACCCCCCTGCGACCCCTCCCGGCCCCAGCAGTGGGTCAGCAGCCAGGTCCTCCTCTGCAAGAAGTGCAACAACCACCAGACCACCAAGATCAAGCAGCTGGCCTCCTTCACCCCCAGGGAAGAGGTCAGTCGGGTCTCGGGACCCACCCTCTCTTTTCCCTTCTTTCTTTCTTTCCATCTTTTTTTTACTCTTCTTCTTTCCCTGTTTCCTGTTCTTTCTTGTTTTTCTCTCTCTTCCTTACTTCTCTTTTCCATCTCTTTCTTTCTCCTTCTTTCTCTTTTCCTTCCTCTTCTCATCTCTTTTCTCTACTTCCATCTCTATTTATTTCTCCCCTTTCCTCTCTCTCCTTCTCTTTCTTTCCCTTCTCTCTTTCTATCTCTTTTCCTTTCTTTCTTTCTGTTTTCCTTCTTTCTTTTTCTCTTTTACTTTTCTTTTTTCCCTGTTTCCTATCTTTCTTTTTTTTTCTCTCTTCCTCATTCCTTACTTCTCTTTTCCATCTCTTTCTTATTCTCTTTTCCTTCTTCCTCTTTCCCCTTCTTCCTTTCCTTCTTTCTTTCTCTCTTTTTACTTTTCTTCTTTCCCTGGTTCCTACTTTTCTTTCTTGTTCTTTCTTTCTTTCTTTCTCAGTCTTTCTTCCTTCCTCTCTTTCCCTTCCTTCCTCCGTCCATTTCTTTTCCCGACTGCTCTTTATTTATTTCTCTCTTTCTCTCTCCCTCCTTCCTTCCCTTCCTTCCTTGCCTTTCTCCCACCCTTTCGTCCTTCCTTCCCTCCCTCTTTCTCCTTCTTCCTTCCTTCTTTCCTTCCTTCCTTCCTTTTTGCCTCTCCCTCTTTCTCTTCCTTCCTTCCTTCTCTTTTCCATCTTTCTCTCTCTTTTTTCCTCCCTCTTTCCATCTCTTTTCCCATCTCTTTTCAATTTCTATTTACTTCTCCCCTTTTCTCTCTCTACTTTTCTTTCTTTCCCTTCCTCTCTCCTTCCATCTCTCTTCTCTTTTTCTTTCTTTTTCTTTCCTTCTTTTACTTTTCTTCTTTCCCTGTTTCCTGCTTTTCTTTCTTGTTCTCTTCCTCATTCCTTACTTCTCTATTTTCACCTCTTTCTTTCCCTTCCTCCCTCCTTTATTTTTCTCTCTCTCTGTGTTCTTTCTTTCTTTCTTTCTCACTTTCTTTCCCTCCCTCCCTCCTTCCATCTTTATTTATTTCTTCCTTCCTCTTTCTCTCCTTCCCTTTCTTTCTTTCTTTCTTTCTTTCTCAGTCTTCCTTCCTTTCCTTCTATCCCTTCCTCCCTCTTTCCATCTTTATTTATTTCCCTCCTTCCCTTCCTTCCTTTTCTCCTCTCTTTCCCTCCCTTCCTCCATCCATCTCTTTTCCCGACTGCTCTTTATTTCTTTCTCCCTTTCTCACTCTCTCCTTCCTTTCCTTCCCTTTCTCCCACCCTTTGTCCTTCCCTCCCTCTTTCTCCTTCTCCTTCCTTCCTTCCTTCCTTCCTTCCTTCCTTCCTTCCTTCCTTCCTTCCTTCCTTCTCTTTTCCATCTCTTTTCCCTATTTCCATCTCTATTTACTTCTCCCCTTTTTTCTCTTTACTTTTCTTTCTTCCCTCCCTCCCTCCTTCCATCTC
>JARBWK010000017.1:13448812-13503893 GCA_030556195.1 Anolis apletophallus | reverse complement strand
CCGTAACGTCCTGAGCTTTGTTGTTTTCGCCTCGTGTCTCCCGTCGCCCTCAGTGCCGTTGGGCCGAAGGGTAGTGGCGTCCCGGGAGTGCAAACGGTCCCCGTTCTTCTCGGCAGGGCAAGTACGACGAGGAGATCGAGGTGTACAAGCACCACTTGGAGCAGACCTACAAGCTGTGCCGCCCGTGCCAGGCGGCCGTGGAGTACTACATCAAGCACCAGAACCGCCAGCTCCGGGCCCTCCTGCTCCGGCACCACTTCAGCCACCGCAAGACGGACAAGACCTACATGCAGGTACAGGCGCACAGATCTATAGGTACCAATATATAGGGAAAATTCAGATAGATACAGATATATAGGTTTATGGAAATCCCTAGATATCTATATGCGTATAGCAGGGCTGCCCAGGAAGTCGATCGCGATTGACCAGTCGATCGCGGGACCGAAAGAGGTGGATCCCCAGCTTCAGCTCTACCGGCACTTCTCCAGCCTTGAGGACAGTGCCAAGCCAGCCTTGTGCTAGCTATGCCACCACTGGCTTGGCATTGCCATCCTCAAGCCTGGAGAAGCTGCTGGTAGAGCTGAAGCCAGAGGGGGCAGAGCCAGGATGTGCCAAGCCCCCCCCTCCCGGCTTCAGCTCTACCAGCAGCTTCTCCAGCTTTGAGGAGGGCAGTTCCAAGCCAGCCTTGTGCTAGCTATGCCACCACTGGCTTGCATCCTATCTCTCAAGGCTGGAGAAGCTGCTGGCAGAGCTGAAGCCAGAGGGGGGGCCAGGATGTGCCAAGCCCCGCCCCCTCCCCGGCTTCAGCTCTACCAGCAGTTGCTCCAGCCTTGAGTAGGGCAGTGCCAAGCCAGCCTTGTGCTAGCTATGCCACCACTGGCTTGGCCCTGCCATCCTCAAGGCTGGAGAAGCTGCTGGTAGAGCTGAAGCCAGAGGGGGCGGAGCCAGGTTGCCCTGGCTCCACCCCTCTGGCTTCAGCTCTACCAGCAGCTTCTCCAGCCTTGTCTCCAGCCTTGAGGTAGGGCAGTGCCAAGCCAGCCTTGTGCTAGCTATGCCACCACTGGCTTCGCACTGCCATCCTCAAGGCTGGAGAAGCTGCTGGTAGAGCTGTAGCCAGAGGGGGGCGGAGCCAGGCTGCGCCAAGGCCCGCCCCCTCTCCGGCTTCAGCTCTACCAGCAGCTGCTCCAGCCTTGAGTAGGGCAGTGCCAAGCCAGCCTTGTGCTAGCTATGCCACCACTGGCTTCGCACTGCCATCCTCAAGGCTGGAGAAGCTGCTGGTAGAGCTGTAGCCAGAGGGGCAGAGCCAGGCCAAGCCCCGCCCTCTCCGGCTTCCGCTCTACCAGCAGCTTCTCCAGCCTTGAGGAGGGCAGGGCCAAGCCAGCCTTGTGCTAGCTATGCCACCACTGGCTTGGCACTGCCATCCTCAAGCCTGGAGACGCTGCTGGTAGAGCTGAAGCCAGAGGGGCGGAGCCAGGCCATGCCAAGCCCCGCCCCTTCCCTGGCTTCAGCTCTACCAGCAGCTTCTCCAGCCTTGAGGAGGGCAGGGCCAAGCCAGCCTTGTGCCAGCTATGCCACCACTGGCTTGGCCCTGCCCTCCTCCAGCCTGGAGAAGCTGCTGGTAGAGCTGAAGCCAGAGGGGGCGGGCCAGGCCATGCCAAGCCCGCCCCTCCCCGGCTTCAGCTCTACCAGCAGCTACTCCAGCCTTGAGGAGGGCAGGGCCAAGCCAGCCTTGTGCTAGCTATGCCACCACTGGCTTGGCCCTGCCATCCTCAAGCCTGGAGAAGCTGCTGGTGGAGCTGAAGCCAGAGGGGTGGAGCCAGATGCACCAAGCCCCGCCCCCCCCTGGCTTCAGGTCTACCAGCAGCTTCTCCAGCCTTGAGGAGGGCAGGGCCAAGCCAGCCTTGTGCTAGCTATGCCACCACTGGCTTGCCCCTGCCATCCTCAAGCCTGAGAAGCTGCTGGTAGAGCTGAAGCCAGAGGGGGTGGAGCCAGGATGCGCCAAACTCCACCCCCTCCCCGGCTTCAGCACTACCACCAGCGTCTCCCGCCGTGAGGAGGGCTCCCAAGCCAGCCTTGTGCTAGCTATGCCACCACTGTCTTGGCACTGCCATCCTCAAACCTAGAGCAGAGGGGCGGAGCCAGGCCATGCCAAGCCCCGCCCTCCCTCTGGCTTCAGCTCTACCAGCAGCCTTGAGGATGGTGGCCAAGCCAGTGGTGGCATAGCTATGCCACCACTGGCTTAGCCCTGCCATCCTCAAGCCTGGAGAGGCTGCTGGTAGAGCTGAAGCCAGAGGGGTGGAGCCAGGCTGCAACAAGCCCCGCCCAGCCCTACCAGGAGCTTCTCCAGGGTTTGACGAGGTAGAGCCATACTTGGGAGGAGCATGATTGACCAATCGGAGCTCGCCAGCCCAGCCTGACGGTCCTTCTCTCCCACAGAGCTTTTACGCCGCAGCGTCCTCCTCCCCGTCCACCACCCCGTTCCAGGTCGTCGCCCTCCGCTTCCTGGCCTTCCTCGTCTGCGCCGTCCTCCTCTTCATGGCGTCGTACGGATCCGGGAACCCGTTCGCCCCGGAGCCGGCGGCCACTCCTGCTCCACCGACGTCGACCAAGAACGGGACTGGCGTCACGCCCAGCAACAACGGCACTCTGCTCGACTTCCTCCGCTGGCAGGAAGTGATGCGGCTGTTGCCGGAAGGAGCGGCGGAGACGCTGGGTGCAGCTTGGGGCTACGGGAAGACCCACCAGACGGCGGTCGTGGTCTTCGGCCTCCTGACCTGCTTCTTGGCCATGCTGATGGCGGGACGGATCAGGTAAGGGCTCCGAGGGACCTTCGTCGAAATGTGTCAATATTATTGTGGGTGAACTACAACTTCCATATCAGAGTCCAATAGTCCATTCTCCTCCAAATGCACCAGGATGTAGAGTGGGTCATGGGTGCTCTGTGTGCCAAGTTTGGGCCTGGTCTGTGATTTGTAGGGGCTGCAATGTTCTGTGGGAAATGAATCGGGTGAAGGTACTGCAAATCCCATCATTTGTGAGCCATCCTGCCGTAAACCGCACGAGGTGTGCAAAATGGGCCATTGGACCTCTGTGTGCCAAGTTTGGTCCTGATTTGTCATTGGTGTGGGCCACAGTGCTCTAAGGAAGTGAATTAAAGTCCCATCATCCATTGTCCATCCTCCCTCAAACTGCACCAGGATGTAGGGTGCGTCTTGGGGGGGGTGTCTGTGTGACAGGTTTGGTCCTGTTCTGTCATTGTTGGGGGCCTAGTCAGGAAAATCAAGCTGAGGAAGCCTTGCTGTCAATTTTGGGCCTGGTCTGTGATGTATAGGGGCTACAGTGTTGTCTGGGAAGTGAATGAGGTGAAGGTACTGCAAATCCCATCATTCGTGGCCCATCCTGCCCTAAACCACACCGGGTTGCGAAGTGGGCCATTGGGCCGCTGTGTGCCAAGTTTGGTCCTGATCCGTCATTGCTGTGAGCCGCACTGGCTGACTGCCTGAGGCCTTTCCTCTTCCCTCTGCGTCACCTTAGAATGTTGGGATGTAGATGGCCAATCAGTAACTTATGCAAAATCTCCCACAGTGGCAACCAGTCACGTTGCTTGAATGTAGAGGCTTGTACTCTGTGTGCCAAGTTTGGGCCTGGTTTGTGATTTGTAGGGGCTAAAGTTTTCTGTGGGAAGTGAATTGGGTGAAGGTACTGCACATCCCATCATTAGTGGCCCATCCAGCCCTAAACCACACCATGTTGTAAAGTGGGTCATTGGACATCTGTGTGCCAAGTGTGGTCCTCATCCGTCATTGGTGTGGGCCACAGTGCTCTAAGCAAGTGAGTTAAAGTACTGCAGGTCCTGTCATCCATGGTCCATCCTCCCTCAAACTGGACCAGGATGTAGAGTGGGTCTTGATGGTTCTGTGTGCCAAATTTGGTCTTGTTCTCTCATTGTTTGGGGTCGCAAAGTGTTTTGGTCTGAAACTGCCACCATGCCTGACTGCCTCAGGCCTTTGCCTTATCCCCCTCTGGCAGTTTAGAGTGTCGGAATGTTCGTGTTGGCGACTGCCTCAGGCCTTTGCCTTATCCCCCTCTAGCAGTTTAGAGTGTCAGAATGTTCGTGTTGGCGACTGCCTCAGGCCTTTGCCTTATCCCCCTCTAGCAGTTTAGAGTGTCAGAATGTTCGTGTTGGCGACTGCCTCAGGCCTTTGCCTTATCCCCCTCTGGCAGTTTAGAGTGTCGGAATGTTCGTGTTGGCGACTGCCTCCGGCCTTTGCCTTATCCCCCCACAAGCAGTTTAGAGTGTCAGAATGTTCGTGTTGGCGACTGCCTCAGGCCTTTGGCTTATTATCCCCTCTAGCAGTTTAGAGTGTCAGAATGTTCGTGTTGGCGACTGCCTCAGGCCTTTGCCTTGTACCCATCAAGAATTTTGTTGTGTCAGAAGGTTCGTGTTGGGGACTGCCTGAGGCCTTTGCCTTATCCCCTCTAGCAGTTTAGAGTGTCAGAATGTTCAGGCCTTTGCCTTATCCCCTCTGGCAGTTTAGAGTAGAGGTCGGAATGTTCGTGTTGGCGACTGCCTTATCCCCCTCAGGCCTTTGCCTTCAGGCCTTTGCCTTATCCCCTCTGGCAGTTTAGAGTGTCGGAATGTTCGTGTTGGCGACTGCCTCAGGCCTTTGCCTTATCCCCTCTGGCAGTTTAGAGTGTCGGAATGTTCGTGTTGGCGATTGCCTCAGGCCTTTGCCTTATCCCCCTCTGGCAGTTTAGAGTGTCGGAATGTTCGTGTTGGCGACTGCCTCAGGCCTTTGCCTTATCCCCCTCTGGCAGTTTAGAGTGTCAGAATGTTCGTGTTGGCGACTGCCTCAGGCCTTTGCCTTATCCCCCTCTAGCAGTTTAGAGTGTCAGAATGTTCGTGTTGGCGACTGCCTCAGGCCTTTGCCTTATCCCCCTCTGGCAGTTTAGAGTGTCGGAATGTTCGTGTTGGCGACTGCCTCAGGCCTTTGCCTTATCCCCTCTGGGAGTTTAGAGTGTCGGAATGTTCGTGTGGCGACTGGCGACTGCCTCAGGCCTTTGCCTTATCCCCCTCTGGCAGTTTAGAGTGTCGGAATGTTCGTGTTGGCGACTGCCTCAGGCCGACTTTCAGGCCTTTTATCCCCTCTGGCAGTTTAGAGTGTCAGAATGTTCGTGTTGGCGACTGCCTCAGGCCTTTTGCCTTCCCCCCTCTGGTAGTTTAGAGTGTCAGAATGTTCGTGTTGGCGACTGCCTCAGGCCTTTGCCTTATCCCCCTCTGGCAGTTTAGAGTGTCAGAATGTTCGTGTTGGCGACTGCCTCAGGCCTTTGCCTTATCCCCCTCTGGCAGTTTAGAGTGTCAGAATGTTCGTGTTGGCGACTGCCTCAGGCCTTTGCCTTATCCGCCTCTGGCAGTTTAGAGTGTCGGAATGTTCGTGTTGGCGACTGCCTCAGGCCTTTGCCTTATCCCCCTCTGGCAGTTTTGAGTGTCGGAATGTTCGTGTTGGCTGGCCAATTAGAGGCGTTATGCAAATACTCCCTCACTGGCAACCAATCATGTTGTCAGAAGGTAGAGGCCGGGAGCCAATCAGAACGCTGCCACATACATACATACAAACACACACACACACATACAAACATTCCGCTTTATTATATATAGAGATAGAGATAATATATTAGTATTATTACATTACAGTGTTCTTATTTCTATATATTATTATATTGTACACACACACACACACACACACATATATATATATATATAGAGAGAGAGAGAGAGAGAGAGAGAGCATCCTTATTTCACGGATTTTTACTTATTGCGGTTATCGTGGAACGTAACACCCGCGACTAGTGAGGGAACATTGTATGTATAGAGGGGCTCCCAAGTGGTGTTGCAGGGTCCTGGGCCCATAACCCATGCACGGGTCAAGTTCCAGTACCGGCTGCTAGGAATTGTGGGAGTTGGCAGTCCAGAACACCCACAGAGGGAAAAGGAAAGGCCTCAGGCATGCAGTCACTGCGGCCCACAGCAATGACGGATCAGGACCACACTTGGCACACAGCGGCCCAATGGCCCACTTCATAATCTGGGGTGTTTTAGGGCAGGATGGGCCACAAATGATGGGATTTGCAGTACCTTCACCTCATTCACTTTCCAAACAACACTGTAGCCCCTATAAATCACAGACCAGGCCCAAAATTGACAGCAAGGCTTCCTCAACTTGATTTTCCTGACTAGGCCCCCAACAATGACAGAACAAGACCAAACTTGGCACACAGACACCCCCCCCCTCCCCAAGATGCACCCTACACCCTGGTGCAGTTTGAGGGAGGATGGGCCATGGATGATGGGACTTGCAGTACTTTAATTCACTTCCTTAGAGCACTGTGGCCCACACCAATGACGAATCAGGACCAAACTTGGCACACAGAGGCCCAATGGCCCATTTTGCACAACCTCGTGCGGTTTACGGCAGGATGGCCCACATATGATGGGATTTGAAGAGAGGGGCAATGTAAACAAACTTTGCAAAGGTCCAGCCGACTGACCGTCCTCTCTCTCTCTCTCTCTCGCCTTCCCGCAGGCTCCGCCGCATCGACGCCTTTGCCTCCGTGCTGTGGCTGGTGGTGATGGGCTTCCACCTGGCGGAGAGCTACCTGCAGGCTGACCCGCCCACCTGGATGGACACCGCCAAGTTCGGCACCACCTCCCTCTGCTGCCTGGTGGGCTTCGCGGCGGCCGTGGCCACCAGGAAGCCGGCGGCGGGCCAGCGGAGACCCCGGCCACGAAGGTCAGAGCCCGGGCCGTAGACCCTGGGGGGAGATAAGCAGGCCGAGACACGCACCCCCTCTGGCGCTTCGCTCTAAAGTGCTTCTCCCGCATCTCCATTCCCTCTTCCTGTCCAATATATCTCTATATACAAACGTTGACATCCCTACGCCTTGCTCTGTAGCGCATCGCCTTCGTCCGGACGCCGCGACACGAGTCCCCGTCTCTTGCCGTTGACGTCTCGCTATCGTCTTAAATATAAGTTAATAAAGTTAATAAAATTAACTCAGTGGCTCCGTTCGCACTGCCACCGTTAAAGCGGTTCGAAAACCCCTTTTCTACATCTGGGATTTGTAGTTTTGGGGCGTGTCGTCGTATACGGGAACCCTGAAACCAGCTTGAAACTACTTCGGGCGCAAACTTTCAGGCTGGTTTTGTAGCAACAGCTTCTCACTATTAGTCTAGTCTAGTGTGTATTTTTATTTTATCGTTATTAATAATTATTTAATATTATCATTAATAATTGATAACTATTGATATTGATATTTTAATTGGTATGAATTATCAAATGTTATAATCAATAATAAATATTATTAAATATTATTAATTATATTAAAATTATTAATTATTGATAACTATTGATACTGATATTTTAATTGGAATGAATTATCAAATTTTATAATCAATAATCAATATTATTAAATTTTAATAATTATATTAAAATTATTAATAATTGATAACTATTTATATTGATATTTTAATTGGTATGAATTATCAAATGCTATAATCAATAATAAATATTATTAAATATTAATAATTATATCAAAATTATTAATTATTGATAACTATTGATACTGATATTTTAATTGGTATGAATTATCAAATGCTATAATCAATAATAATATTAATTATATTAAAATTATTGATTATTGATAATAAACTATTAGTTATTGACAATTATTTAGTATTAATAATTAAATATTAGTAGTATCAGCTATTAATTGTATTTAAATTATTAATTGTTGACAACTACTAATTAGTATTAATTATTGGTAATTAATAATAATAGTGAATGGTTATTAAGTATATTAAAATATTAATTATTGACCATAACTAATTATTATTAATTATAAAATATTATTATTACTATCAGCTATTATTTGTATTCAAATTATTAATTGTTGACTATTGCTAATTAGTATTAATTATTGGTAATTAATAATAACAATAGTTAATTATTAATTATATTTAAATTATTAATTATTGACCATATTTTATTTTATTAATTATTGTTAATATTAATATTAGTTAAGAATTATTAATTATATTAAAACTATTAATTATTGACAATTACTAATTAGTATTAATTATTGGTAATTATTAATAACAATAGTTAATTATTAATTATATTTAAATTATTAATTATTGACCATAATGTTTTTTATTAATTATTAATTGCTAATAATAATTTTTAGTTAACAATTATTAATTATATTTAAATTATTAATTATTGACAATTACTAAATCATTATGGATTATTAATAAATAATAGCTTTGATACGTAAGAAGTGTTTTTATTTGTAATTATTATAAATTATTTATTTATAATTATTATAAATTATTATTTATTAATACTAATTACTAATTGTCAATAATTAATAATTTTATTAACAATCAATAATTATTGATTATTGATTATTGTTAATTACTAATTGATTCATGATAATGAGTCAATAATAAATAATTAATATTTTTATTATTAATTATTATTATTATTTAGTCAAGGGCAGAGAAGTCAGGGTTGCTGAACAATAGCCATAATAGTCCTTCATTGACAGAGAGCCGTCATTATTCAAAAGCGGATCAGAACTGGATTAAACGTGCAGTGTAGATGGGCTGAGTGCAGTGGGAGTCTTTTTCTAGCACCGCTAATATTATTATTCTCTGCTCTTCCTGGCTCTTAATTGCCTGCCCTTAATTAACAGCATGGTGTGTGTTCTTTTAACGCAGACAAGGGAAGCTGAATGCTTTTTGCATCCCATAATTTCCATCTCAAATCCTGTGTGTGTGTGTGTTTTCTTGGTAGCATCACAATATTATCTGAAGCAATAATTTATGGTTTGTGTTTGTGTTTTCCTAATGGAGTGGTTTGCTTGTACGTGTGTGGCCGGGTTGCTTTGAGTTTTCCAGGCTGCCTGGCCATGTTCCGGAAGCATTCTCTCCTGACGTTTCGCCCACATCTATGGCAGGCCATCCTCAGAGGTTGTGAGGTCTGTTGAAAACTAGGCAAGTGGGGTTTTATACATTGGTGGAATGTCCACAGGGCCAGCTAACACCTCCCAACAAAGGATTCCCCCCCCCCCCCGGGCAGCGACCTGCCAGGCTTTGAAGCTGCAAGGCCATTCGGTGCTAAATTAGGCGGTTTCAGGGAGGATATTATTTTAATATGCATGGGTTTGGTTGCAATGGTCGTGGCATTTTAGTACGTCTCCCCTTTCCCACGATATTTTCCGTGTGTGTGTGTGTGTATGTATTTGACTTAACTCTCAACACACAACAGGAATGAGTGTCCTGCCTGTTTTGGTTTGTTTTTCAGTTCGGCAATAATATAACATAGTTTGGACTTTGTGTGTGTGCGCATGTGTGTGTGTGTGTTTCGAATCGAAAGCTGACATTACAAAAAAACCCCATTGAGTCGCATTACCCAATAGCATAGGTACTTAACCGAATGGGGATTATTTATTCTATTATTATTAATTATATTCTATTATTATTATCATTCTATTATTATTCTATTATTAATATTCTATTATTCTATTATTAATGTTATTATTATTCTATTATTAATATTATGATTATTATTCTATTATTAATATTCTATTATCATTATTATGATTATTATTCTATTCTTCAATGATGATGATTATTACTCTATTCTTCAATTATTATCATTCTAGTATTCTTATTATTCTATTCCATTATTCTTTTATTATTAATATTCTTTTATTATTATATGATGATGATGATGATGATTATTCTATTATTCTATTATTTTTCTATTATTAATATTCTATTATTATCATTATTGTTCTTATTCTATTATTAATATTATTATTTTTATTATTCTATTATCATTATTATGATTATTATTCTATTCTTCAATGATGATGATATTATTCTATTCTTCGATTATTATCATTCTATTATTGCTATTCTATTATTTGATTATTAATATTATAATATTATTATAATATTATCATTATTATGAAGATTATTATTCTATTATTCTGTTATTATTATTCTATTATAATAATGATAATAGAATAATATTAATAATAGAATAATAATAAAATAATAGAATAATAATAATAGAATAATAATAATCAAAGAATATAATAATAGAATAAGAACAATAATAATAGAATGATAATGATAATAGAATATAATAATTATAATAATAATAATTGAAGAATTGAATAATTATATTATTCAATTAATTATATTAATAATTATATTATTATATTATTATTAATTATATGATTATTAATTACATAATAATTATATTATTCAGAAGAAATATTTATTATATTCTTCAATAATATGATAATGAAGAATATAATAATATATTAATGATAGAATAATATTATTATGATTATTATTCTATTCTTCAATTATTATTCTATTATTATTATTCTATTCTTCAATTATTATTCTATTCTATTATAATTATTCTATTATTGTTATTCTATTCTATTATTATTCTATTATCATTATCATTATTATTATGATTATTATTCTATTCTTCAATCATGATGATGATGATGATTATTATTATTAATCTATTATTACTGTGTATTTTTTTCCTAAACGTCAAAAGCTTGAGAAGAGCTTTGGGTAATCAAGAACATAAATAACTCTTAATTGGGAGTAATTCAGCTGTTAGATACTAGTTTTGAAAAGTCCTATGAATTCATAATAATAATAATTGAAGAATAGAATAATAATCATAATAATCATAATGATAATATAATAATAATAATAGAGTGTGCTGGTCCCTAATCCTTTTTGGATCAGTATATAATACAGAAAAATTGATAAAATTTCCAAACTGTGATCTGATCCTTAAAGGGGGGGGGGGTCTTCTTCCTTTCCCTTCTTACCCACTTTTGCCCCCAATTTCCTTTATATTATTATTTTATTATTATTATTATTTTTGCAGAAGGAATATTATAAGCACTTAACCACTGTTCAGTCCTGTACCACTTTCTGATCCTCCAATGTGTGTCTTTATTTATGACTATATTATTATTGTTGTTATTATTACTATTATTATTAAGCATTTAAAATACTTATTTTATATAGCATTGATTGAATGTGCCTGGTTGTCTAGTTAACACACTATATATATATATATACATCATTGTTGTAAACACTAGTTCCGCAAATAAAGGGCTCCTTAGCCGTACTTCTTTTCAAACTGCGAGGGTTTGTTTTCTGAGTCGTTGGCATTTTTTTTTGGTTGTTTACTTGTCGTCGTCGTCCCCGCCCCTTCTGTCGCCGTTCCAAGTCTTGGCCTCAATCATCGAATAGCATCAAATAGCCTTGCAACTTCAAAGCCTGGCTGCTTCCTGCAGATATATAAACCTCACTGTCTGGGGAATTTCAAACAGGGCCAGCCAACACCTCCTAACAAAGGATTCCTCCAGGCAGGAAACAGCCAGGCTTTGAAACTGTAAGGCTATTCAATGCTAAGTTGCCCAGATTCATCTTGGGGAGATGGTGGCGGGGTATAAATAAAGTATTATTATTATCACGTTGGCCATTTGCAACATTCACACTTGCCTCAAGCGGATTAGAGTTCTTTCTCCCACTCTGGACATTACACACACACACACACACACACACAGAGTCCACTTGTCTAGTTTCCTACAGACCTGACAACCTCTTGAGAATGCCTGCCATAGATGTGGGAAAAACGTCAGAAGAGAATGCTTCTGGAACATGGCCAGACAGTCCGAAAAACTCACATTCCAATAATAATAATAATAATAATAATTACTCCAATAATAATATAATAACAATATAATACTGTAATATAATAAAATATATAATATAATACAATAATATAACATAATAAACATATTACATTATTATAATATAATAATCTAACAAATAAAAATATTACATTAATATAATGTTATAATATAACATAATAAAAATATTACATTATTATGATATAATAATAATATAACTTAATAAAAATATTGCATTATTATAATATAATAATATAATATAATAAAAATAGTACATTATTATAATATATTAATATAACTTAATAAAAATATTACATTATTATAATATAATAATAATAGTACATTATTATAATATAATAATATAATAAAATAAAAATAATACATTATTATAATATAATATAATAAAAATATTACATTATTATAATATATTATAATAAAAATATTACATTATTATAATATAATATAATAATAGTACATTATTATAATATAATAATCTAACAAATAAAAATATTACATTAATATAATGTTATAATATAACATAATAAAAATATTACATTATGATATAATAATAATATAACTTAATAAAAATATTGCATTATTATAATATAATAATATAATATAATAAAAATATTACATTATTATAATATAATAAAAATAGTACATTATTATGATATAATAATATAACTTAATAAAAATATTGCATTATTATAATATAATAATAGTACATTATTATAATATAATATATAATAAAATAAAAATAATACATTATTATAATATAATATAATAAAAATATTACATTATTATAATATAATATAATAAAAATATTGCATTATTATAATATAATAATAAAATAAAATAATAAAAATATTACATTATTATAATATAATATAAATATATGACATTATAATATAACAATATAACATAAAATATTACATTATTATAATATAATATACAGTATATCATAATAAAAATATTACATTATTATATTATTATTATTATAATATAATCAAAGATAATGCTCTTTGACCATTATACCCCACTGTCAGTGTAAACATCTGCATCAACTGCTGGCAAGTTTTGTCAGCAGAGGTTAGGTGGGCATCTTTTGGGAAGGGTTAGTTGCGTCCTTCCAAATGGGGTTGGCTCAGGAAGTATTCGAACCCGGGCCCTGAAAAGGTCACTCCAATAATAATAATAATAATATAATATATTTATTTTTATTATATTATAATTATAATAATTATTATTTTATTATATAATAAAATATAATAAAATTATTATAATTATAATATAAAAATAATGATTTTTTACCATTATACCACACTGTCAGTGTAAACATCTACACATCAACCATAGACCAATTGGACGGCAAGTTTTGTCAGCAGAGGTTAGGTGTGCATCTTTCGGGAAGGGTTTAGTTGTGTCTTTCTGAATGGAGTTGGCTCAGGGAGGATTCGAACCCGGGCCCTGAAAGGGTCACTCCAATTATAATATAATATAAGTATATAATTATAATATAATAAAAAATAATATACAATTATAATTACAATATAATAAAAATATATAATTACAATATAATAAAATATATAATTATAATATAATAAAATTATTATTATACTATAATAAAATTATTATTAAAATAATAATTATAACATAATAAAAATAATGCTTTTTGACCATTATACTCCACTGTCAGTGTAAACATCTACATTAACCATAGACCACTGCAGAAAAACTTATTGTTTTTTGGTTACACAACATGGAAATCCAATACAGAAACAGGTTATTATCTTCCTGGGAGCATCTTCCATTCATTCCAAAGCTTGGAAGAGGAGAAAAGCCCCCTCCCTCTTTTCCCGCACCCTCTTAGCCAATCAGAGCCAGGTATGCAGATTAACCTAAGTGAGCAGCCAATCGGCAGCGAGGGAATGGAATTCTGAATTGGAGGGTCGTAAGTTCGCAAGATTCCCACGAAAGGAGGAGTTCATTCATGATTTTGATTCAAGTCCCTTGAACATTCCTGGAATTCTTTCCTTCCATTTGTGTCTTTTGTTCGCGTCCTAATAAGATCAATCTCTCATCTCCATTAATCCACTATGCCAGGATCTTTATGAAGACTACAATTCCCATGATCCCCAGGCAATGGGGCAGCAGGGTAGGGAATTTTGGGAATTGTAGTTTGGACAATATCGAGATTTTTTGAAAAATTTGAGCGCTTTTCTCACCCAGCGGGTCGGAAAAGGCCAAATAATAATATTATAAAATAATAATATATAATTACAATATTATAATAATACGAATATAATATAATACGGGAATTGTAGCCAAATAATAATATATAATAATAATAATATATAATAACAATATTATAATAATACAAATATAATATAATACAGGAATTGTAGCCAAATAATAATAATATAAAATAATAATATAAAATAATAAAAAATATAGAATAATATTATAATAATAACAATATTTAATATAATATAATATAAATTGAATTGTAGCCAAATAATAATAATATAAAATAATAATATAAAATAATAAAATATATAATAATATTATAATATAATACAGGAATTTAATATAATACAGGAATAATAAGCCAAATAATAAAAATATAAAATAATAATATAAAATAATAAAATATATAATAATATTATAATAGTACGAATTTAATATAATACAGGAATTGTAGCCAAATAATAATAATATAAAATAATAATATAAAATAATAAAAATATATAATAATATTATAATAGTACGAATTTAATATAATAAGGGAATTGTAGCCAAATAATAATAAAATAAAATAATAAAAATATATAATAATACGAATATAATACAATACGAGAATTGTAGCCAAATAATAATAATATAAAATAATAAAAATATACAATAGTAATATTATAATAATACGAATATAATACGGGAATTGTAGCCAAAGAATAATAACTTAAAATAATAATAATATAAAATAATACAAATATATTATAACAATATTATAATAATATGAATATAATACGAGAACTGTAGCCAAATAATAATAATATAAAATAATACAAATATATTATAACAATATTATAATAATACGAATATAATATAATACGGGAATTGTAGTCATGTTCCTACCCCGTGACTTGAAAATAAAATTCATTGGAGGGGCAAATAATAATATAATAAAATAATATAAAAACAATATCATAAAAATATAATATAATAATTATAATATTATATAATAATATAATATCTATATAAATAAAAATGTTCGTTTGTGAGATTAACGTAACTCAGAAACCACTGGACGAATTGACACTAAATTTGGATACAATACAGGTATTAGACCAACGAGTGACCATCACTCATAAAAAACAGACTTGTGAGAGTGTTCTCCAATAGTACGCTGTGTCCAGGTTGGTTCATCAGGTGTTCTGCTATGGCAACACTCAGAAAACAGGAGAAATTCCAGACAGGGCCAGTTATACCTCCCAACAAAGGATTCCCCCGGGCAGGAAGCAGGCAGGCTTTGAAGCTGCAAGGCTATTCAGTGCTAATGAAGGTGGCCAATGGCAACATTCCCACTTGCCTCAAGCAGACAAAGAGTTGTTTCGCCCACACCGGGCTTTCCGCAGATATATAAACATCACTGTCTGGGGAATGTCAGACCGGAAACAATCTGGGCCGGCCAACAAAGGATTCCTCCAGGCAGGAAACAGCCAGGCTTTGAAGCTGCAAGGCTATTCAATGCTGTCGCCCCGAGTCCTCTTGGGGAGATGGTGGCAGGGTATAAATAAAGTAGTATTATTATTAATACTAATTAATTATTAATAATACTAATTAATTATAATATAATACTAATTAATTATATTAATAATACTAATTAATTATAATTATTAATATTATCACGTTGGCCATTTGCAACATTCGCACTTACCTCAAGCAGATCAGAGTTCTTTCTCCCACCCTGGACATTACACACACACACAAACACAGTCCACTTGTCTAGTTTCCAACAGACCTCACAACCTCTGAGGATGCCCGCTATAGATGTGGGCGAAACGTCAGGAGAGAATGCTTCCGAAACATGGCCAGACAGTCCGAAAAACTCACATTCCAATAATAATAATAATAATAATTTACTCCAATAATAATTTAATAATAATATAATACTCTAATATAATAAAATATATAATACAATAATATACAATAATAAAAATATTACATTATTATAATATTTTTAATATAATATAATAATATAATAAAAATAATGCTGTAATAGTATAGATGTGGGCAAAACGTCAGGAGAGAATGCTTCTGGAACATGGCCAGACAGCCCGAAAAACTCTCAGCAACCCGGCCATGAAAGCCTTCCACAACACATTATTATTATTACTGTTATTATTATTACTATTATTATTAATTATATATTATTTACTATTAATAATGCATTTAAGTGCGTCGCTTGCAAACATGTCTACTTAAAAATATAGTTCCAGCTGCCCTTGATAACATTATTATTTATTAATAATAAATATTTATTTATTATTTATTAATAATAATATTTAATTATTATTAGTGTATTTTAGTGCTTCACTTGCAAATATGTCTACTTAAAAATATAGTTCCAGCTGTCCTTGATAATATAACTATTATTATTTATTAATAATAAATAATAATTATTTATTAATAATAATATTTAATTATTATTAGTGTATTTTAGTGCTTCACTTGCAAATATGTCTACTTAAAAATATAGTTCCAGCTGCCCTTGATAATATAACTATTATTATTTATTAATAATAAATTATTATTATTTATTAATAATAATATTTAATTATTATCATCATTATTAGTGTATTTAAGTGCTTCACTTGCAAATATGTCTACTTAAAAATATAGTTCCTGCTGTCCTTGATAATATAACTAATATTATTTATTAATAATAAATTATTATTATTTATTAATAATAATATTTACGTATTATCATCTTTATTAGTGTAGTTAAGTGCTTCGCTTGCAAACATGTCTACTTAAAGGTATAGTTCCAGCTGTCCTTGATAATATAACTATTATTATTTATTAATAATAAATAATTATTATTTATTAATAATAAATAATTATTATTTATTAATAAATAATAATAATTATTTATTAATAATAATATTTAATTATTATCATCATTATTAGTGTATTTTAGTGCTTCGCTTGCAAACATGTCTACTTAAAAGTATAGTTCCAGCTGTCCTTGATAATATAACTATTATTATTTATTAATAATAAATAATTATTATTTATTAATAATAAATAATTATTATTTATTAATAAATAATTATTATTATTTATTAATAATAATATTTAATTATTATCATTATTAGTGTATTTAAGTGCTTCGCTTGCAAACATGTCTACTTAAAATATAGTTCCCTCTGTCCTTCATAACATTATTATTATTTATTAATAATAAATATTTATTTATTAATTATTTATTTATTATTATTAATATTTTTTAATTAGTGTATTTAAGTGCTTCGCTTGCAAACGTCTCTGCATAGAAATATAGTTCCATTGAAACGCCTCTCTCGCTTCTCGTTGACAGGTACTTCTCTGACGACGCGGTCCCGATTCCGCTCGACGGCGCCGCAGAGCTCGGCTTCGCTTTCCCTCCGCCTTTGCCTTCTCCCGCCGCCTTTTTCCCGGCCCGGCCCTACGCTTTGCCCTTCGCGCCGCCGCTGTTCCGCTCCCCGCGACGGACCTCCTCGTCCTCTCTTCCGGGGCGCCTCAACCGGGCCCTGTCCTTGGGCACCACCCCTTCCCTGGCCAGGACCGGTAAGATGCGGGACGATCCATTTCGTTGAATGAGGTCATTCGAGGACAAAGAGGAGGGTCAGCCTCTCTCGGCAACACTAAGGGCCCTTCCAAACAGGGAGTTGCAGTGGTGTCATGAAATTACTGAAGGTACTGCAAGTCCCATCATCCGTGGTCCGCCCTCCTCCATACTGCAGTAGAATGTAGAGTGGATCATGGGGGCTCTGTGTACCAAGTATGGCCTTTATCGGTCTTTGTTGGGGGCAGCAGCGGTCATGGGGAATGAGTAGAGATACTTCAAGTCCCATCATCCATGGTCCACCCTCCTCCATACTGCAGTAGAATGTAGAGTGGATCATGGGGGCTCTGTGTACCAAGTATGGTCTTTATCGGTCTTTGTTGGGGGCTGCAGTGGTCATGGGGAATGAGTGGAGGTACTTCAAGTCCCATCATCCATGGTCCGCCCTCCTCCATACTGCAGTAGAATGTAGAGTGGATCATGGGGGCTCTGTGTACCAAGTATGGCCTTTATCGGTCTTTGTTGGGGGCTGCAGTGGTCATGGGGAATGAGTGGAGGTACTTCAAGTCCCATCATCCATGGTCCGCCCTCCTCCAAACTGCAGTAGAATGTAGAGTGGCTCACGGGGGCTCTGTGTACCAAGTATGGCCTTTATCGGTCTTTGTTGGGGGCTGCAGTGGTCATGGGGAATGAGTGGAGGTACTTCAAGTCCCATCATCCATGGTCCGCCCTCCTCCAAACTGCAGTAGAATGTAGAGTGGATCACGGGGGCTCTGTGTACCAAGTATGGTCTTTATCGGTCTTTGTTGGGGGCTGCAGTGGTCATGGGGAATGAGTGGAGGTACTTCAAGTCCCATCATCCATGGTCCGCCCTCCTCCAAACTGCAGTAGAATGTAGAGTGGATCACGGGGGCTCTGTGTACCAAGTATGGTCTTTATCGGTCTTTGTTGGGGGCTGCTGCGGTCATGGGGAATGAGTGGCGGTACTTCAAGTCCCATCATCCATGGTCCACCCTCCTCCAAACTGCAGTAGAATGTAGAGTGGATCACGGGGGCTCTGTGTACCAAGTATGGTCTTTATCGGTCTTTGTTGGGGGCTGCAGTGGTCATGGGGAATGAGTGGCGG
Organism: Anolis apletophallus; assembly: GCA_030556195.1. Lineage (NCBI taxonomy): Eukaryota > Metazoa > Chordata > Lepidosauria > Squamata > Anolidae > Anolis > Anolis apletophallus. The sequence goes on along the minus strand of JARBWK010000017.1, from coordinate 13,485,138 downwards.
TACTTCAAGTCCCATCGTCCATGGTCCGCCCTCTTCCAAACTGCAGTAGAATGTAGAGTGGATCATCGGTCTTTGTTGGGGGGCTCTGTGTACCAAGTATGGTCTTTATCGGTCTTTGTTGGGGGCTGCTGCGGTCATGGGGAATGAGTGGAGGTACTTCAAGTCCCATCATCCATGGTCCACCCTCCTCCAAACTGCAGTAGAATGTAGAGTGGATCACGGGGGCTCTGTGTACCAAGTATGGCCTTTATCGGTCTTTGTTGGGGGCTGCAGTGGTCATGGGGAATGAGTGGAGGTACTTCAAGTCCCATCATCCATGGTCCGCCCTCCTCCAAACTGCAGTAGAATGTAGAGTGGATCATGGGGGCTCTGTGTACCAAGTATGGCCTTTATCGGTCTTTGTTGGGGGCTGCTGCCGTCATGGGGAATGAGTAGAGGTACTTCAAGTCCCATCATCCATGGTCCGCCCTCCTCCAAACTGCAGTAGAATGTAGAGTGGATCATGGGGGCTCTGTTTGTCAAGTATGGTCTTTATCTGTCTTTGTTGGGGGCTGCAGTGGTCATGGGGAATGAGTAGAGGTACTTCAAGTCCCATCATCCATGGTCCGCCCTCCTCCAAACTGCAGTAGAATGTAGAGTGGATCATGGGGGCTCTGTGTACCAAGTATGGTCTTTATCGGTCTTTGTTGGGGGCTGCTGCCGTCATGGGGAATGAGTAGAGGTACTTCAAGTCCCATCATCCATGGTCCGCCCTCCTCCAAACTGCAGTAGAATGTAGAGTGGATCATGGGGGCTCTGTGTACCAAGTATGGCCTTTATCGGTCTTTGTTGGGGGCTGCTGCCGTCATGGGGAATAAGTAGAGGTACTTCAAGTCCCATCATCCATGGTCCGCCCACCTCTAAACTGCAGTAGAATGCAGAGTGGATCACGGGGGCTCTGTGTACCAAGTATGGCCTTTATCGGTCTTTGTTGGGGGCTGCTGTGGGGTCATGGGGAATGAGTAGAGGTACTTCAAGTCCCATCATCCATGGTCCGCCCACCTCCAAACTGCAGTAGAATGTAGAGTGGATCATGGGGGCTCTGTGTACCAAGTATGGCCTTTATCGGTCTTTGTTGGGGGCTGCTGCCGTCATGGGGAATGAGTAGAGGTACTTCAAGTCCCATCATCCATGGTCCGCCCTCCTCCAAACTGCAGTAGAATGTAGAGTGGATCATGGGGGCTCTGTGTACCAAGTATGGCCTTTATCGGTCTTTGTTGGGGGCTGCTGCCGTCATGGGGAATAAGTAGAGGTACTTCAAGTCCCATCATCCATGGTCCGCCCACCTCTAAACTGCAGTAGGATCAAGAGTGGTTCATTGTTTGGGAAGTGAATCAGGTGAAGGTACTGCAAATCCTATCGTCTATGGCCCATCCTGCCCTAAACCACAGCAGGTTTTGAAGTGGGCCATTGGGCCTCTGTGTGCCAAGTTTGGTCCTGATTCGTCATTGCTGTGGGCCTGAGGCCTTTCCTTTCTCCTCTGCATCACCTTAGATTAGAATATTGGAATCTAGAAGCTGGCCAATCGGAGCCGGTTTTGCAAATTCTCCCTCTGTGGCAACCAATCATGTTGTTTGAATGAAGAGGCTTGGATTCTTGGGTGCTGGCCAATCAGAGTCCTTTATGCAAATACTCCCTCAGTGACTTTTATTATATAGCTGAGGACCCAGCGGTGCCCGGGTTAATTGAGGAAGGCATTGTGTGCCAAGGTTGGTTCCTATTAGATGTTTATGTGGCTCGCAGTGGTCTCAGGAACTTAGTGAAGGTACTGCAAGTCCCATTGGCCATGGTCCATCCCCCTCCCAACAGCACCGGGATGTAGAGTGGGTCATGGGGGCTCTTAGTGCCACGTTTGGTGTTGATCATTCATTGGATGAGGGTCGCAGTGGGCTCGGGAAGTGAGTGGAGGTACTTGAAATCCCATCATCCATGGTGCGCCCTCCTCTAAACTGCAGTCGGATGGAGTGTGGGTCATGGGGGCTCTGTGTGCCAAGTTTGGTCTTTGTTGGTGATTGGATGAGGGTCGCATTTGTTTTCAGGAAGTGAGTGAAGGTACTGCAAATCCCATCATCCATGGACCACCCCCCTTCGAGCAACATCAGGATGTAGAGTGGGTCATGGGTACTCTGTGTGCCAGGTTTGGGCCTGGTCTGTGATTTGTAGGGGCTACAATGTTCTGTGGGAAGTGAATCAGGTGAAGGTACTGCAAATCCCATCATTCGTGGCCCATTCTGGCCTAAACTGCGCCAGGTTGTGAAGTGGGCCACTGGGCCTCTGTGTGCCAAGTGTGGTCCTGATCCGTCATTGCTGTGGGCCACAGTGACTGACTGCCTGAGGCCTTTCCTTTTCCCTCTGTGTCATCTTAGAATGTTGGGTTGTAGATGGCCAATCAGTCACTTATGCAAATTCTCCCACATTCTTGGTTGCTGGCCAATCAGAGTCCTTGATGCAAATACTCCCTCAGTGGCAACCAATCCCCTCTGTCTGGTGTCTTAGAATGTTGGAGTTCTGAGGCTGGCCAATCAAAGTCCTTTATGCAAATACTCCCTTAGTGGCAACCAATCCCCTCTGTCTGGTGTCTTAGAATGTTGGAGTTCTGAGGCTGGCCAATCAAAGTCCTTTATGCAAATACTCCCTCAGTGGCAACCAATCCCCTCTGTCTGGTGTCTTAGAATGTTGGAGTTCTGAGGCTGGCCAATCAAAGTCCTTTATGCAAATACTCCCTTAGTGGCAACCAATCCCCTCTGTCTGGTTCCTTAGAATGTTGGAGTTCTGAGGCTGGCCAATCAGAGTTCTTGATGCAAATACTCCCTCAGTGGCAACCAATCTCCTCTGTCTGGTTCCTTAGAATGTTGGAGTTCTGAGGCTGGCCAATCAGAGTCCTTTATGCAAATAATCCCACAGTGGGAGGCAATCGAAATGCTGCCACATATTCCTCCACACCTCCGCCCGCAAAGATTCTCTTTTATTATATAGATAGATAGATAGATAGATTGATTGATTGATTGATTGATTTACAGTATTTATATTCTGCCCTTCTCACCCCGCAGGGGACTCAGGGCGGATTACAATGTATATACATAGCAAACATTCAATGCCATAGACACACAACATATATAGATAGACACTCTGAGGTTATGTAACATTCCAGCTTCTGGCCACCAGGGGAGCTGTCGCTTCCTCGTTCTTTGGATGTACTTCCTGGAGATTTTATGGCCTCGTAAATCAGTTAAATTAGCCTCCCCACATACTGTAAGTGGTACCTCAATTTCCTACTTGACAGATGCATGCAACTGTCTTTCGGGTTGCAGAGGTCGACAACAAGCTACACGATTGGTCGGAAGCTCACTCCGACCTGGGCCTGCGATTCATTCGTTATTTCCCGGCCCACGTTGACCGTCGGCGTTAGAAATAAGACTTATACATCTGTACAAAAATGGGATCTAATTTTATGCATTTTTAAAAAATTGAACAGATTCGGGATACTTGTTCAGCGGGAGCCGACCCCCCTCGCAGGTGTCCTTCTCCAAGGACTCGCCGACATCGGGTAAGAAAGAAAGAAAGCACCACCCTGCAGAGACAGACACGACTAGACTTAATGTCTAGTTAATTACCCATTATTATTATTAATAATAATAATATTATAATAATAATGGGTAATTAACTAGACATTAAGTCTAATCATGCCTTACTCTGAGTATTATTATTACATATTATTATTAATAATAATAATGGGTAATTAACTAGACATTAAGTCTAGTCATGCCTGACTCTGAGTATTATTATTATATTATATTATTATTATTATTATGGGTAATTAACTAGACATTAAGTCTAATCATGCCTGACTGAGTATTATTATTGTATTATTTTTATTATATTATTATTAATAATAATAATGGGTAACTAACTAGACATTAAGTCTAGTTGTGCCTGACTCTTGAGTATTATTATTATATTATTATTAATATTAATAATGGGTAATTAACTAGACATAAATCTAGTCATGCCTGACTCTGAGTATTATTATTATATTATATTATTAATAATAATGGGTAATTAACTAGACATTCAGTCTAGTCGTGCCTGACTCTGAGTATTATTATAATATTAATAATAATAATAATGGGGAATTAACTAGACATAAATCTAGTCATACCTGACTGAGTATTATTAATATGTTATATTATATTAATATTAATAATAATAATAATGGGTAATTAACTAGACATTAAGTCTAGTCGTGCCTGACTCTGAGTATTATTATATTATTATTAATAATAATAATAATGGGTAATTAACTAGACATTAAGTCTAGTCGTGCCTGACTGAGTATTATTATTATATTATTAATAATAATAATTGGTAATTAACTAGACATTAAGTCTAGTCGTGCCTGACTCTGAGTTTTATTATTGTAGTATTTTTATTATATTATTATTAATAATAATGGGTAATTAACTAGACATTAAGTCTAGTCGTGCCTGACTCTGAGTATTATTATTATAATATTATTATTAAAAATAATAATTGGTAATTAACTAGACATTAAGTCTAATCATGCCTGACTCTGAGTATTATTATTATATTATATTATTATTAATAAGAATAATAATGGGTAATTAACTAGACATTAAGTCTAGTCATGCCTGACTGAGTATTATTATTATTATTATTATTAATAATAATAATGGGTAATTAACTAGACATTAAGTCTAGTCGTGCCTGACTCTGAGTATTATTATTGTAGTATTATTATATTATTATTATTATTACTAATAATAATGGGTAATTAACTAGAAATTAAGTCTAGTCGTGCCTGACTCTGAGTGTTATTATTATATTTTATTATTATTATTAATTAAGTATAGTCATGCCTGACTCTGAGTATTATTATTATATTATTTTTATTATATTATTATTAATAATGGGTAATTAACTAGACATTAAGTCTAGTCGTGCCTGACTCTGAGTATTGTTATTATATTATATTAATATTAATAATAATAATTGGTAATTAACTAGACATTAAGTCTAATCATGCCTGACTGAGTATTATTATTATATTATTATTATTAATAATAAAAATTGGTAATTAACTAGACATTAAGTCTAGTCGTGCCTGACTGAGTATTATTATATTATTATTATTATATTATTTATATTATTATTATTATTATTAATAATAATGGGTAATTAACTAGACATTAAGTCTAGTCGTGCCTGACTCTGAGTGTTATTATTATATTTTATTATTATTATTAATTAAGTATAGTCATGCCTGACTCTGAGTATTATTATAATATTATTATTATATTATTAATATTAATAATAATAATGGGTAATTAACTAGACATTAAGTCTAGTCATGCCTGACTCTGAGTATTATTATTATATTATATTATTAATAATAATAATGGGTAATTAACTAGACATTAAGTCTAGTCGTGCCTGACTGAGTATTATTATTATATTATTATATTATTATTATTAACACTTTGTATTATTATTATATATATTATTAATAATAATAATAATAATAATGGGTAATTAACTAGACATTAAGTCTAGTCGTGTCTGACTCTGAGTATTATTGTTATATTTTTATTATTATTATTAATTAAGTATAGTCATGCCTTCTGAGTATTATTATAATATTATTATTTATAATAATAATTATTAATATTAATAATAATAATGGGTAATTAACTAGACATTAAGTCTAGTCATTAAAGAGACCTCTGAGTATTGTTATTATATATTATTTAATATAATATGGGTAATTAATAGACATTAAAGTGGGTGAAGTATTATGAGTAGACATTAAGTATGTATGTCTTGTAACCCGCCACGAGCCCTGGAATATTATTAAATAATTAATAATAATAAATAATGGGTAATAATAAACTAGACTAGATTAAGTCTAGTCGTGCCTGTGAGTATTATTATAATATTATTTTATTATTACTACTATTACTAATAATAATAATGGGTAATTAACTAGACATTAAATCTAGTCGTGCCTGACTGAGTATTATTATTATATTATTATTAGTAATAATAGTTAATTACCTATTATTATTACATAACTACATGACTTTCATTAATTGATATACGCATAGCATGCAGGTAATTTAATACACATCTATCTATGTACATAATAAAAGTCAGTGTTTCCGGGCGGTGGGTCGAGCGGTGGTGCGAGGGAGGAATATGTGGCAGCGTTTCGATTGGTTGCCACTGTGGGATTATTTGCATAAAGGACTCTGATTGGCCAGCCTCAGAACACCGACACTAAGGCACCGCCGGGTCCCCAAGCTAGTTTGTGTATGTTTGTGTACTATTGGGAAGCGAGTGTGTCACTGTCTCAGCCTCACCCGATGCTCTCTCTCTGGCCTCCCTTTCCCAGAATACTTCTCTCTCTTCTCCGGAAGCTGCCTCCCTTCCCCGGTGCCGTCGCCCGCCCCGTCCGTGGCCGGCTCCGTGGCCTCGAGCTCGGGTTCCTTGCGCTACCGCCGGCCGCTCATCAGCCCGGCCCGGCTCAACTTAAAGGGCCAGCGCCTGATGCTCTTCTCAAGCCACAACGGGGTCTCCTCCGGCGAAGACTTTGCCCCCTCGGAAAACCACGTCTTCGCCCCCGACTTGCCCGCTTTCCGCAGGAGGAACCACATCGAGAGAGACATGCACGGTAGGTAGATACGTCTCTCTGTGGTCCGTCACCTCTGACCTACGTCACCCAACCTCAGCGGGCGTCATTCCTCCTCCGTGTAAACCCTTCTCTGCAGATACCCGGTCGGTCCTCGAGGCGGGCAGCCTTTACAGCGAGGGCTCCGCCAAGAAGAGGGACGACTCCTCGCACGGCTCCAGCTGCGTGGTGGACACCACGACCAACGGGGAGGAGAACGCCGGCTGGAAGGGTGAGTGCCAAACCGTCGTGTCGTCATGGGTACCACCCGTCTTGATTCTATTGAGATTCAATTGATTGATTCGATTGAAGTCTGGCCGCTTCCTGCCTGGGGGAATCCTTTGTTGGGAGGTGTTAACTGGCAAGGGAGGTTTATGTATCTACTAGCTTGGGGACCCGGCCCTGCCCGGGTTATTTGAGAAAGGCAACCAATCCCCTCTGTCTGGGGCCGTAGAATGTTGGAGTTCTGAGGCTGGCCAATCAGAGTCCTTTATGCAAATAATCCCATAATGGAAACCTATCGAAACGCTGTCACATATTCCTTGGCACCTCTGCACCTTCCAGAAAAGGAGCATTCCATTTCCAATGGGGAAAAAACTGTCATTTGGCTAACTTAAGCCTTCAGTTGCATTCTGTTTTGCTGGCCAATCAGAGTCCTTTATGCAAATAGTGTCTCAGTGACAACCAATTACCTCTGTCTGGTGCCTTAGAGCAGTGTTTCCCAACCAGTGTGCCGGGGCACACTAGTGTGCCGTGAGCGATCATCTGGTGTGCCGTGGGAAATTGGAACCTCCAGGAAAGGGAGGGGGGTGAGAGTCTAGTGTGTTGAAGTATAAAAACCCTAAGAAACCTACCTCTATAAAGGCACAAAATTACAACCACCCCCCTCCCCACCCGTTGTCTACTTGGTCTCTCCCTCTCCATGCATTGGGAAGGCCCGCCTCCCTTTCCCCAAGTAGAGACCTCCTCTTGCCTCCTGGGGTTCTGTGTGGGAAGTTTGGCCCAGTTCTATCATTAGTGGGGTTCAGAATGCTCTTAGATTGTAGGGGAACTATAAATCCCAGGAACTACAACTCCAAAATATCAAGGTCTATTTCCCCTGAACTCTATCTGCGTTCATATTTGGGCATATTGAGTATTCGTGGCTAGTTTGGTCCTGATCCATCATTGTTTGAGTCCACAGTGCTCTCTGGGTATAGGTGAACTACAACTCCAAAACTCAGGGTCAATGCCCACCAAGGATATAGCATTTCCCCTTGGTTATGGGAGTTCTGTGTGGGAAGTTTGTGTCTTTCTGCCATTCCTACCAGGATATCTATGTTGTGTTCATCGAAACAGGCCCAGGTTAAATACTGAGTGTATAAATACATTTAAAAACATATTAACTATATGTATGACTGTGTTAGAGTGTCATTTTGTGTCATTTTGGTTGGTGGGGTGCCCCAGGATTTTGCAAATGTAAAAAGTGTGCCGCGGCTCAAAAAAGGTTGGGAAACACTGCCTTAGAGTGTTGGAGTTCTGAGGCTGGCCAATCAGAGTCTTTTATGCAAATAATCTGGTGCCTTAGAGTGTCAGAGTTCTGAAAATGCTGGCACATATTCCTCCGCACCTCCTGTCCACACCAGGTTGGGCCCCTGTTCTATAGGGCCCGTGTTTGCCAAGTTTGGTCCTGATCCGTCATTGCTGTGGGCCGCAGTGGCTGGCTGACTGAGCCCTTTCCTTTTCCCTCTGAGTCACTTTAGAATGTTGGAATGTGGTTGGCCAATCAGAGTCCTTTATGCAAATACCATTTCAGTGGCAACCAATCCCCTCTGTCTGGGGCCGTAGAATGTTGGAGTTCTGAGGCTGGCCAATCAGAGCCCTTTATGCAAATAATCCCACAGTGGTAGCCAATCGAAACGCTGGCACATATTCCTCCCTCTGCACCACCGCCCGCAAACACTGACTTTTATTATATACATAGATAGATAGACAGATAGATAGACAGATAGACAGACAGATGGAATAATGTCCAGTGTGGGAGAATGTTACAATTGGCCACCTTGATTAGCATTGAATGGCCTTGCAGCTTCAAAGCCTGGCTGCTTCCTGCCTGGGGGAATCCTTTGTTGGGAGGTGTTAACTGGCTAGTGAGGTTTATGTATCTATGGAATAATGTCCAGGGTGGGGGAATGTTGCAATCAGCCACCTTGATTAGCATTGAATGGCCTTGCAGCTGCAAAGCCTGGCTGCTTCCTGCCTGGGGGAATCCTTTGTTGGGAGGTGCTATCTGGCTAGTGGTAATCAAGGTGGCCAATTGCAACATTCTCCGACCCTGGACATTATTCCATATCTCTATCTCTATATATAATAAAGCGGAATGTTTGTTTGTATGTATGTTTGTATGTGGGTTTGTATGTATGTGGCAGCGTTCTGATTGGCTGCCACTTTCACAGGCCACAGCGACCGGCGCAGGTGACGGACCTGCACCAAACTTGGTACACATAACCCCCCAGACCCCCTTTACATCCAGGTCCGGTTTGGGGGAGATAGACCACGGATTATGGGATTTGTAGTACATTCAAACACTTTGGTTCCCACAGCCCACTGTAGCCACCTCAAAGGACTAATACAGACCACACTTGGCACACACATCCCCCATGACCCACTCTACGTCCTGGGGCACTTTGGAGAAGGGCGGACCATGGATGATGGGACTTGAAGTACCTCTACTCACTTCCTGACTCCGCTGCGACCCTCATGCAATTACTGAACGAGACCACACTTGGCCCCCATTACTCATGACCCCCATTACTCCCTTCACGTCCTAGTGATGTTTGGGAAGGGTGCCCATGGACGATGGGATTTGTAGTACTTTCACACCCCTCTGCTACGACAGACCACTGCGACTCCCAACAAACACCTATGAAAACCACACTTGGCACACAGAGCCCCAGTGACCCACTCTACATCCTACTGCAGTTTACAGTTGGGCAGACCATGGATGATGGGACTTGCAGTACCTTCCCTCACTTTCCAAGACTGCTGCAAACCTAATCCAATGACTGATCTACACCAAACCTGGCACACAGAGCCCTCATGACCCACTCTACATCCTGGTGCCGTTTTGTGTGAAATGGACCACGGATGATGGGACTTGAAGTACTGTACATTCACTCATTTCCTACAAACAATACAACCCTCATCCATTCACCAATACAGACCAAACTTGGCACACAGAGCCCCCATGACCCACTCTACATCCTACTGCAATTTGGGTGAGGCAGGACCACAGATGATGGGACTTGCAGTACTTTCAGTACTTTCATGATGCCATTGCAACTCCCAAGAATGATGGATCAAGGCCAAACTTGCCACACAGAGCCTCCATGACCCACTCTACATCCTGCTGCACTTTGGAGGAGGGTACACCATGGATAATGGGACTTGCAGTCCCTTCACTAACTTCCTGAAACCAGTACACTTATGATAAAGACCAACCTTGGCACACAACGCCTTTCTCAAATGACCCGGCCACCGCCGGGTCCCCAAGCTAGTATATAATAAAGCGGAATGTTTGTATGTATGTATGTATGTACAGTATGTTTGTGGGTTTGTATGTGCCAGCATTCTGATTGGCTCCCGCCCTCTAAAAGTCCCACCCCCTACATTCAAACATCATGATTGGTTCCCACAGTGGCAAAATTTGCTACACCGCCTCTGATTGGCCACCATTGCCTCATTGCTAAACCGCCTCTGATTGGCCACCATTGCCTCAAACACCATGATTGGTTGCCACTGAGTGAGCATTTGCTACACCGCCTCTGATTGGCCACCATTGCCTCATTGCTAAACCGCCTCTGATTGGCCACCATTGCCTCAAACACCATGATTGGTTGCCACTGAGTGAGCATTTGCTATACCGCCTCTGATTGGCCACCATTGCCTCATTGCTAAACCGCCCCGTATTGGCCACCATTGCCTCAAACACCATGATTGGTTGCCACTGAGTGAGCATTTGCTATACCGCCTCTGATTGGCCACCATTGCCTCATTGCTAAACCGCCTCTGATTGGCCACCATTGCCTCAAACACCATGATTGGTTGCCACTGAGTGAGCATTTGCTACACCGCCTCTGATTGGCCACCATTGCCTCAAACACCATGATTGGTTGCCACTGAGTGAGCATTTGCTACACCGCCTCTGATTGGCCACCATTGCCTCATTGCTAAACCGCCTCTGATTGGCCACCATTGCCTCAAACACCATGATTGGTTGCCACTGAGTGAGCATTTGCTACACCGCCTCTGATTGGCCACCATTGCCTCAAACACCATTGCCTCAAATACCATGATTGGTTGCCACTGAGTGAGCATTTGCTACACCGCCTCTGATTGGCCACCATTGCCTCATTGCTAAACTGCCTCTGATTGGCCACCATTGCCTCAAACACCATGATTGGTTGTCACTGAGTGAGCATTTGCTACACCGTCTCTGATTGGCCACCATTGCCTCCTAAACCGCCTCTGATTGCCTCAAACACCATGATTGGTTGCCACTGAGTGAGCATTTGCTACACCGCCTCTGATTGGCCACCATTCCTGGTTCCCTATTCTCAAAGCTCTCACAGACACTACTTTACAAACAGGCTTCCTTTAGCTACTTTTACCAACTAGGCCTCGCCCTCCACACACAGCAGCACTTCCTCCACTTGATTCTCCTGGCTAGGCCTCAGCCTGATTTCACAGTAAGACTTACTTTTCTTATTTCTCCTGACTAGACCCCTTAAAACACAGAAAAAGACCACACTTGCCACACCCCCCCCCCCCAACACCCACTCTACATCCTGGTGCAGTTTGAAGGGGGGGCACGGATGATGGGACTTCCTGTACCTTCACTAACTTCCTAAGACCACTGTGACCGTCATCCAATAACCAATACACACCCAACTGCCCACACAGAGCCCCTAAGACCTGCTGCACTTTGGAGGAGGGTACACCACGCATGATGGGACTTGCAGTGCTTTCACTACTTTCACAATACCACTCCAACAGCTTATAATGACGGAGCAAGACCACACTTGGCAGACAGAGCCTCCATGACCCACTCTACATCCTGGTGCTGTTTGGAGGAGGGTGGGCCACAGATGATGGGACTTGCAGTACCTTCAGTAATTTCATTGTCCCACTGCAACTCCCAATAATGATGGATCAAGGCCAAACTTGGCAGGCAGACCCTCCATGACCCGCTCGACCTCCTGGTGCTGTTTGGAGGAGGGTGGACCATGGATGATGGGACTTACAGTACCTTCAGTAATGTCACGTACCTTCACTAATTTCATGCCACTGCAACTCCCAATAATGATGGATCAAGGCCAACCTGGGCAGACAGACCCTCCATGAACCAATCTACGTCCTGGTGCTGTTTGGAGGTGGGTGGACCACGGATGATGGGACTTGCAGTACCTTCAGTAATTTCATGATGCCACTGCATCACTTTAGTTAACTTTAGTTGGCTGTTTCCCCGTCACTTTAACTCTGTTCCAATTCTCTCTCTCTTGTGTTTTGGTTTCGATGAAGGTCGTGTGGGCTGCTGGTCTGTGCGGGGCCTCCTCGTCGTGAGCCTGACCCTCAACGCCGTCTTCACCTCGGCCTTCCTCTACCGAAACTTGCGGTGAGAGACGAGATCCGCGTCGGAGGCCGGCTCCTTCCTCTCTCTCTCCTTCCACGCGAGCAGCGCCGCGTTCCCTCCGAAGGGCGCAAAGGAGTTGGACGACGGATGAAAAGTACGAACAGGAATCGGAAGACGGAGGAGGAGAGCGGACATTTGGCCGAGGACCGCTATGCTTCACATCTTTTGCTTTTTTCGTGTGGGATGGCATTTGATGGACTCCAAAACACGGGAGTCCGTCCCGGTTGGATCTCCTCGCTTCGTTGCTTCTTTTTCAAGGACTACAAACAATCCGTTTTGGGATCTTCGCTCGAACCGGCTTGCGTGTCATGCCTCCCCATCCCAGGCCCGGATTAACACTATTTGCGCCCTCGGCCACTTTTGGAGTTACACCCCCTTTTGTGCACCGCCGCACGCTCCAAGTGCGCATGCGTGGGCATCCGCCCCCTCCTTTGCCCCATTCACGCAGCACAGCTGCCTCTGGGATAACTCGGTGTGGCCTCAGAAGGAGGGGCCCGAGCGATGTCATTCCTCCGGGGGCGGGGCCTGAGCGACGTCACTCTCTCCGAAGGCGGGGCCCGAGCGACGTCACTCCCCCCGGAGGGCCCAGGTGATGTCGTTCGGGCCCCGCCCCCAGAGGGAGTGACGTCGCTCGGACCCCGCCTCCGGAGAGAGTAACTTCGCTCGGGTCCTGCCCTGGGAGAGAGTGACGTCTCTCAGGCCCCGCCCCCGGAAGGAGTGACGTCGCTCGGGTCCCGCCCCCGGAGGGAGCGACATCGCTCGGGTCCCGCCCCCGGAAGGAGTTACGTCGCTCGGGCCCCGCCCCCAGAGGGAGTGATGTCGCTGGGCCCCGCCCCAGAGGGAGTGATATCGCTTGGGCCCCGCCCCGGAAGGAGTGATGTCGCTCGGGCCCCGCCCCCGGAGGGAGTGATGTCGCTTGGGCCCCGCCCCCGGAGGGAGTGATGTCGCTCGGGCCCCGCCCCCAGAGGGAGTGATGTCGCTCGGGCCCCGCCCCGGAGGGAGTGATGTCGCTCGGGCCCCGCCCCCGGAGGGAGTGATGTCGCTCGGGCCCCGCCCGGAAGGAGTGATGTCGCTTCAGCCCCGTCCCCGGAGAGAGTGATGTTGCTCGTGCCCCCGCCCCCAGAGGGAGTGATGTCACTTGGGCCCCGCCCCCAGAGGGAGTGATATCGCTTGGGCCCCGCCCCCGGAAGGAGTGATGTCGCTTCAGCCCCGTCCCCGGATGACGTCTCTCGGGCCCCACCCCCGGAGGGAGTGACGTCTCTTGGGCCCCGCCCCCAGAGGGAGTGACGTCTCTCGGGCCCCGCCCCCAGAGGGAGTGACGTCTCTCGGGCCCCGCCCCCAGAGGGAGTGACGTCTCTTGGGCCCCGCCCCCAGAGGGAGTGACGTCTCTTGGGCCCCGCCCCCAGAGGGAGTGACGTCTCTCGGGCCCCGCCCCCAGAGGGAGTGACGTCTCTTGGGCCCCACCCCAGAGGGAGTGGCGTCTCTTGGGCCCCGCCCCCAGAGGGAGTGACGTCTCTTGGGCCCCGCCCCCCAGAGGGAGTGATGTCTCTTGGGCCCCGCCCCCGGAGGGAGTGACGTCTCGCAGGTCCCGTCCCCGGAGGGAGTGACGTCCTTCTGGCCCCGCCCCCAGAGGGAGTGACGTCTCTCGGGCCCCGCCCCCAGAGGGAGTGACGTCTCTTGGGCCCCGCCCCCAGAGGGAGTGACGTCGCTCAGGAACCGCCCCCGGAAGGAGTGACGTCACTCAGGCCTTGCCACCGGAGGGAGTGACGTTGCTCGGGCTGCACTCCTCCTCCCTCCCTCCTTCTGAGGCCACGCTGAGTGCGTGAATGGGGCGCCGCGAAGGGGCGCCACGCAGCTGCTGTTGCCTCTGGAACGACCCACTCAGCGTGGCCTCAGAAGGAGGGAGGGAGGAGAAGAAGAGTCATCACCTTTTTTTTTTGGCCATGATCTGGCGCCTCCCTCCGCTTGCGCCCCTAGGCCACGGCCTATGTTGGCCTAACGGATAATCCGGGCCTGCCCCATCTGGCCCCAGCCACTTTTCCGGTGCTGAAGTTTGTACCAAGTCAGAACGTATCACCTTATTTTCCCCCTTTATATTATTATTTTAATAATTATCCAATCCCGCAGCCCTGTTCCTGACTTACAAAGGGGCGCCACTTCTACTGTAACGATACGAAAACGCCAATTATCCTGTAACCATACAAGCGTTTTGCTTCCGTTTCGAGCTCCTTCGATGTGGGCGCTGTAACAATACGAACACACCCCGATTATACAGTAACGATACGAGTGTTTTGTTTTCGTTTCGAGCTCTGTCGGCGCGGGCTTTCAGACACCTGTCCATACGTGCTGCTGTACTGAAAATGCTGCAATCTACGGAGGAGAATACGGCCTTTGTCTGTTATTCCGGTGGCAACCGTGTACCTCCGACGAGACCTCGCCTCCTCCTCAAACACCTGCAACGTCTCTCAATGCAAAAAACATATCCTTTTCCATTCTCTACTGCGATGTAATCTGAGTTTTGGGAAGCCTATCTCCTCGTCAGCTTATTGTTTGGACAATACCGCTTCAAATTCCGATACAGTCGAGTCTCGCTTATCCGACCTTCGCTTATCCAACGCACCCCTTCTCCTACAGCATTTCCCCTTCAATTAACTGTTAATTGAGTCCTTTTTGTTAGTATTCTAGGTATCTAACGCCACATTGAGATTCCATATTATCCGACATTTTCATCTAAGTAACGCTGCGTCGAGACTCCATATTATCTGACATTTTCATCTAAGTAACGCTGCGTCGAGACTCCATATTATCTGACATTTTCGTTTAAGTAACGTCGCGTCGAGACTCCATATTATCTTAAATTTTTGTCTAAGTAACGCCGCGTCGAGACTCCATATTATCTGACATTTTCACCTAAGTAACGTCGCGTTGAGATTCCATGTTATCTTACATTTTCACCTAAGTAACGCCGCGTCGAGACTCCATATTATCTGACATTTTCACCTAAGTAACGTCGCGTTGAGATTCCATATTATCTGACATTTTTGTCTAAGTAACTCCGCGTCGAGACTCCATATTATCTTAAATTTTTGTCTAAGTAACGCCGCGTCGAGACTCCATATTATCTGACATTTTCATCTAAGTAACGCCGCGTTGAGACTCCATATTATCTGACTATTTGTCTAAGTAACGCCGCGTTGAGACTCCATATTATCTGACATTTTCACCTAAGTAACTCCGTGTCGAGACTCCATATTATCTTAATTTTTTGTCTAAGTAACGCTGCGTCGAGACTCCATATTATCTGACATTTTCATCTAAGTAACGCTGCGTCGAGACTCCATATTATCTTACATTTTTGTCTAAGTAACGCCGCGTCGAGACTCCATATTATCTGACATTTTCATCTAAGTAACGCCGCGTCGAGACTCCATATTATCTGACATTTTTGTTGTCTATTATCTTAAATTTTTTGTATTTTTGAGACTCAAGACTTATATTATCTTACATTTTTGTCTAAGTAACGCCCGCGTCGAGACTCCATACGCGCCGCGTTGAGACTCCATATTATCTGACATTTTTGTCTAAGTAACTCCGCGTCGAGACTCCATATTATCTTAAATTTTTGTCTAAGTAACGCCGCGTCGAGACTCCATATTATCTTACATTTTTGTCTAAGTAACGCCGCGTCGAGACTCCATATTATCTTACATTTTTGTCTAAGTAACGCCGCGTCGAGACTCCATATTATCTTAAATTTTTGTCTAAGTAACGCCGCGTCGAGACTCCATATTATCTTACATTTTTTTTGTCTATTAGAATTTTTAACTAAGTAACGCCGCGTCGAGACTCCATATTATCGAGACTCCATATTATCTTAAATTTTTGTCTAAGTAACGTCGAGACTCCATATTATCTAACGTCGCGAGACTCCATATTATCTTAAATTTTTGTCTAATCTATTTTTGTCTAAGTCGCGTCGAGACTCCATATTATCTTACATTTTTGTCTAAGTAACGCCAGCGTCGAGACTCCATATATTTTATCTTCGAGACTCCATATTTTGTCTAAGTAACGCTGCGTCGAGACTCCATATTATCTTAATTTTTTTGTCTTTTTGTCTATTATCTGACAATCGCCGCGTCGAGACTCCATATTATCTGACATTTTCATCTAAATAACGCCGCATCGAGACTCCATATTATCTGACATTTTCATATTCTAATTTTTGTCTAAGTGCATGCGTCGAGACTCCATATTATCTGACATTTTCATCTAATTATCATATTATCTGACATTTGAGACTCTAAGCTGACAATCTAAATGCAGCGTCGAGACTCCATATTATGACTTTTGTCTTACATTTTCATTCTAAGTCTAACATTTTCATCCGCGTCGAGACTCCATATTATCTGACATTTTCATCTAAGTAACGCCAGGTCGAGACTCCGTATTATCTGACTTTTTGTCTAAGTAACGCTGCATTGAGACTACATATTAGCTGACATTTTCATCTAAATAACGCCACGTTGAGACTCCATATTATCTGACTTTTTGTCTAAGTAACGCATCGAGACTCCGTATTATCTGACATTGAGACTACATATTAGCTGACATTTTCATCTAAATAACGCCACGTTGAGACTCCATATTATCTGACTTTTTGTCTAAGTAACGCCGCATTGAGACTCCATATTAGCTGACATTTTCATCTAAATAACGCCACGTCGAGACTCCATATTATCTGACATTTTCATCTAAATAACGCTGCGTCGAGACTCCGTATTATCTGACTTTGTCTAAGTAACACCACGTCGAGACTTCATATTATGTGACATTTTCATCTAAGTAACGCCGCATTGAGACTCCGTATTTTCTGACATTTTCATCTAAGTAACGCCGCATCGAAACTGTATTATCCGACATTTTCATCTAAGTAGCGCCGTGTCGAGACTCCATATTATCTTACATTTTCGTCTAAGTAACGCCACGTCGAGACTCCGTATTTTCCGACATTTTCATCTATCTGACGTTCCGCCAGCCCATTGATGTCGGATAAGCAAGACTCTACTGTATATATTCCTATATTGGAAGGAGGGAGGAAAATCCCCGCCTATAGACAGCTAGCTCTTGTATACAACATCCTTGCACCGAGAAAGCTAGCTCCTCTCGAAAAGAAAGATGAGATTTTTCACTCATTTTATACGAGGGCATTTTTTCCTTCTTAACGCCCTCTAAAAGTTTTGACATGGGTTAGGAGCCCTATAACATGGCCGACTTTCCACCCAAGCGAAAGCATCCCCCGTCACTCGGGTGGAAACGCCTTGGAATTTCCCCCCAAATTAATCTTGCTTTTGAGCCGCAGAACGGCTGGTGCTAAAACGCAAAATTTGTATTTTCCTCCATCTGCCAAATAATAATAATGATTAATAATAATATTAATATTATTTATTATTAATAATAATAATATTAATTATTATTAATAATAATTAATATTATTATTAATAATAATATAATATTATTAATAATAATACTAATACTAAATTATTAATTATTATTAATAATAATATTAATTATTAATAATAATAATTAATATTATTAATTATTATTAATAATATTAATCGAACTCCCAAACTTGGGATTTCGATTCCCATAACCAACTCCGTAACGGTGCTAGAACACGGAATTGCTGCAAAGCCTTCTCCTGAATTTTGGACATACCAAAAGGGGTGAAGACATGTCCCGAACGTCAGGTCACGCGTGTCTTCACTTCTTGGGACCTTAATGCAGTTTAGGACACATTTCTCATGCTTCTCAAAATGGGGGAATAATAACGCCACCTTTTTCTGGAATCGAAACAACCGGAATAAACAAATTCTCGCATCCATCGGCCTTGCAACTTTCCGTGCGCCTAAGGTGTTGGACACTTAAAAACATGGACTCTTAACCAACTCCATGAGGACTAGCGCCTTGAATGTACAAGCAACCGCCTTCAGGAATGACTCTTGATCTGCATCAAATACACTGTGTCCTGCGAGGCTTGAATTTTGGGGTTCGGGGAGGGGGAAATAGTATTTCGGACATTGCAACTGTGGGGTGGGAAAGTCAAGAGAAGATGGTGGGTTTTGTTGTCGTTGTCGTTGTCGTCGTTTTCCTTCCCCTGTCGTTTTCCTCCACGAAGAGGTTTATGTTCTGTGTTTGGAGAGATTATTTTGCATTATTAAAAAATGGAAAAAAGACGAATAAATAGTTGGGACTCTCGAGAACGACGGCGTCGGCGTCGCTTCATTGTTGAGGTTTTTCCAAAATAGTTTGCCTTTTGCTTCCGCACCCAATTCGAAAGCGGTCGAACGGCTTCGACAAAATAATGCTTCTGTGACGTTCCCTGCTGGTTCTCTTGTTATATAAATACAACAATAAATATAATAAATTTATATATATATATATATATATATATATATATTGAGAAAGGCATTGTGTGCCAAGGTTGGTCTTTGGTACTTCAGGTCCCATCATCCATGGTCCATCCTCCTCCAAACTGCAGTAGAAGATAGAGTGGGTCATGGGGGCTGTGTGTGTCACGCTTGGTCTTGATCATTCATTGGATGAGGGTTGCAGCGGTCTCGGAAGGTAAGTGAAGGTACTTCAAGTCCCATCATCTGTGGTCCATCCTCCTTGAAGCAGCACCAGGGTGTAGAGTGGGCAGGGGCGGTCTAAGGTAATTCTAAGTTGTAAGCGAACACTATTTTGGTGCCCCCCCAAAAAACATTATCCCCCCCCCCCGCTCCTCCGGCTCCTTTCACTCGGCTCCCCCTCTTCTCCGCCGCCCCTCTCGCCTTCCCTGACTTACCGGAGGTTTTCGCGCGCATACCCAGTGCCTACGGAGCTCAAGTGAACTCCGTAGGCACTGGGCATGCGTGCGAAAATCTCCGCGCACATGCGCAGTGCCTACGGAGCTCTCTTGAGGTCCGTAGGCACTGCGCATGTGCGCGTAAATCTCCACGCACATGCGCAGTGCCTACGGACCTCAAGGGAGGTCCGTAGGCACTGGGCATGCGTGCGAAGATCTCTGCGCACATGCGCAGTGCCCTACGGAGCTCTCTTGAGGTCGGTAGGTACTGCGCATGTCGCGCTCATCTCACGCACATGCGCAGTGCCTATGGACCTCAAGGGAGGTCCGTAGGCACTGCGCATGTGCGTGGAGATGTACGCGCGCATGCGCAGTGCCTACGGAGCTCTCTTGAGGTCCGTAGGCACTGTGCATGTGCGCGTAAATCTCGCGCGCCTGCGCAGTGCCTACGGACCTCAAGAGAGGCCTGTAGGCACTGCGCATGCGCGCGAAACCGCGGAGTGCAGCGCAGCAGCAGGGCGGGCGACGCCGCGGCGCCTCACGATGGCGCCCCACCCCGCAGCGTCCAAGATGGCGCTCTACGCGGTCGCGTAGGCCGCGTAATGCCAAAGACCACCCCTGAGAGTGGGTCAAGGGGGCTCTGTGTGCCAAGTATGGTCTGTATTGGTCATTGGGTGAGGGTCGCGTTGTTTTTAGGAAGTGACTGAAGGCACTGCAAGTCCCATCATCCATGGTCCATCCTCTTTCAAACTACAGCAGGATGTAGAGTGGGTCATTGGGCCTCTGTGTGCCAAGTTTGGTCTGCATTGGTCATTGGATGAGGGTTGCAGTGGTTTCAGTAAGTGAGTGAAGTTGCTGCAGATCCCATCATCCATTGACCACCCCCCCTTAGAGCAACATCAAGATGTAGATTGGGTCATGGGGGCTCTGTGTGCCAAGTTTGGGCCTGGTCTGTAATTTGTAGGGGCTACAATGTTCTGTGAGAAGCGAATCGGGTGAAGGTACTGCAAATCCCATCATTTGTGGGCCATCCTGCCATAAACCGCACCAGGTTGTAAAGTGGGCCATTGAGCCTCTGTGTGCCAAGTTTGGTCCTGATTTGTCATTGGTGTGGGCCACAATGCTTTAAGGAAGTGAATTAAAGTACTGTAAGTCCCATCATCCATGGTCCATCCTCCCTCAAACTGCACCAGGAGGCAGAGTGCATCTTGGGGAATCTGTGTGCCAAGTTTGGTCTTGTTCTGTCATTGTTGGGGGCCTAGTCGGGAAAATCAAGTTGAGGAAGCCTTGCTGTCAATTCAGGCCCTAAGCAATATCCCATGACCTGAGGCCTAGTCAGGAAAATCAAGTTGAGGAAGCCTTTCTGTCAATTTTGGGCCTGGTCTGTCATTTATAGGGGCTACAGTGTTGTTTGGGAAGTGAATGAGGTGAAGGTACTGCAAATCCCATCATTCGTGGCCCATCCTGCCCTAAACCACACCAGGTTGTGAAGTGGGCAATTGGACCCCTGTGTGCCAAGTTTGGTCCTGATCCGTCATTGCTGTGGGCCGCAGTAACTGACTGCAACCAATCCCCTCTGTCTGGTGCCTTAGAATGATGGAGTTCTGAGGCTGGCCAATCAGAGTCCTTTATGCAAATAATCCCACAGTGGCAACCAATCGAAACGCTGCCACATACTCCTCCGCACCTCCCACTGATTTTGGTGCTTTGCCTCAGGTGCTTGTTGCTCCAGACTCGTTTGTGAAGCCTTCCGAATGCACTCTATGCCTTTGCTAATCTGTAATCTATCTCTATCAATCCTGGCGTCTGAAGAGATGATGCTTCCCAGGTAGGTGAACTGCTGGACGGACTTAAGCACAGATGTGCCTATGCTGACGTGGGGATGATGGTGTTCTTCCTGTGGTGTGGGCTGGTAGAGGACTTCTGTTCAGGCTGTTGCAAAGCAGGATGTGAGGCGCTGCAGGGCTGCTTCTGAATGGGCGACAAGGGCAGCATCATCAGCAAAGAACAGCTAATGGACTATAATAATAATAATATATTTATTATTATTATATTTTTATTATTGTATTTATTATGATAATATTTATTTTATATTATTATTATTTGTTATATTTATTATGATAATATTTATTTTATATTATTATTGTTACATGTAGATAATAACATGCACATATGCAAATCCGATCCAAGTGTTCGTCTTTGAATATCGAGCTCTTCTCAAGGGCCTGGGATATAATAATAATAATAATAATAATAATAATAATAAATTATGATTATATTTTATTATTGTATTTATTATGATAATATTTATTTTATATTGTTATTATTTGTTATATTTATTATGATAATATTTATTTTATATTATTATTTGTTACATGTAAATAATAACATGCACATATGCAAATCCGATCCAAGTGTTCGTCTTTGAAAATCGAGCTCTTCTCAAGGGCCTGGGATATTATAATAATAAAAAATTTTGATTATATTTTATTATTGTATTTATTATGATAATATTTATTTTATATTATTATTATTTGTTATATTTATTATGATAATATTTATTTTATATTATTATTATTTGTTACATGTAGATAATAACATGCACATATGCAAATCCGATCCAAGTGTTCGTCTTTGAATATCGAGCTCTTCTCAAGGGCCTGGGATATAATAATAATAATAATAAATTATGATTATATTTTATTATTGTATTTATTATGAAAATATTTATTTTATATTATTATTATTTGTTATATTTATTATGATAATATTTATTTTATATTATTATTATTTGTTATATTTATTATGATAATATTTATTTTATATTATTATTATTTGTTATATTTATTATGATAATATTTATTTTATATTATTATTATTTGTTACATGTAGATAATAACATGCACATATGCAAATCCGATCCAAGTGTTCGTCTTTGAATATCGAGCTCTTCTCAAGGGCCTGGGATATTATAATAATAATAAAAAAATATGATTATATTTTATTATTGTATATATTATGATAATATTTATTTTATATTATTATTATTTGTTATATTTATTATGATAATATTTATTTTATATTATTATTATTTGTGACATGTAGATAATAACATGCACATATGCAAATCCGATCCAAGTGTTCGTCTTTGAATATCGAGCTCTTCTCAAGGGCCTGGGATATTATAATAATAATAAAAAAATATGATTATATTTTATTATTGTATTTATTATGATAATATTTATTTTATATTATTATTATTTGTTATATTTATTATGATAATATTTATTTTATATTATTATTTGTTACATGTAGATAATAACATGCACATATGCAAATCCGATCCAAGTGTTCGTCTTTGAATATCGAGCTCTTCTCAAGGGCCTGGGATATAATAATAATAATAATAAATTATGATTATATTTTATTATTGTATTTATTATGAAAATATTTATTTTATATTATTATTATTTGTTATATTTATTATGATAATATTTATTTTATATTATTATTATTTGTTATATTTATTATGATAATATTTATTTTATATTATTATTATTTGTTATATTTATTATGATAATATTTATTTTATATTATTATTATTTGTGACATGTAGATAATAACATGCACATATGCAAATCCGATCCAAGTGTTCGTCTTTGAATATCGAGCTCTTCTCAAGGGCCTGGGAAATAATAATAATAATAAATTATGATTATATTTTATTGTATTTATTATGATAATATTTATTTTATATTATTATTATTTGTTATATTTATTATGATAATATTTATTTTATATTATTATTATTTGTGACATGTAGATAATAACATGCACATATGCAAATCCGATCCAAGTGTTCGTCTTTGAATATCGAGCTCTTCTCAAGGGCCTGGGATATAATAATAATAATAATAATAATAATAATAATAATAAATTATGATTATATTTTATTATTGTATTTATTATGATTATATTTATTTTATATTATTATTTGTTATATTTATTATGATAATATTTATTTTATATTATTATTATTTGTTACATGTAGATAATAACATGCACATATGCAAATCCGATCCAAGTGTTCGTCTTTGAATATCGAGCTCTTCTCAAGGGCCTGGGATATAATAATAATAATAATAATTAATTATGATTATATTTTATTGTATTTATTATGATAATATTTATTTTATATTATTATTATTTGTTATATTTATTATGATATTTATTTTATATTATTATTATTTGTTATATTTATTATGATAATATTTATTTTATATTATTATTATTTGTTACATGTAGATAATAACATGCACATATGCAAATCCGATCCAAGTGTTCGTCTTTGAATATCGAGCTCTTCTCAAGGGCCTGGGATATAATAATAATAGTTATAATAATAATATATTATGATTATATTTTATTATTGTATTTATTGTGATAACATTTATTTTATATTTTTATTTGTTACACGTAGAGACCAACACCGCACGCATGCACATCCGATCCAAGTGTCTGGGGTTCATCTCTGAATATTGGGCTCTTCCTTGGATATTATTATTATTAATATTAATATTATTATGCCATTTAGGACTTGCAGTTAGTCCCGGGTTCAAATTGGGTTCAAAAGGCGGAGCTGTGCTTCCTTGTGGGCCTTGTTTTGACTTCCAGCAATGGTTTGCTACATCTTTCCACGACCCGTCTGTGACCCTCGACCAAAAGAAATATATATGGGAAGAGCAGGAAAAGATCCCAGAGTAGCCAAACTGGGGGAACTTTGGGCGAAAGAGCTTCGAAAGCCATCCAGGACCCTACCCATCCTATTGAGAGACTTGCCAATCTGTACGACAACACATTCGGGGATCTGCTTGCCTATTTCCGCCAGCTTTGGAGAGGTAAGGCCGCTTTGGGGAAAATATTATTGATTGATCCCCCTTATAATGTCTTGTCATGTGAACCCAGACTCAGGGGGACCCCATATCCCTGGGAGCGGGGCAGGGTTTGGCCACAGCTGCCTGCCTATCATATCTATTGGACTGAATTGCCTTTGGGGATCGCTTCCAACTCTTTGATTCTATCTATTTATCTTATCTATCTATTCTATCTATTTATCTATCTTATCTATCTCTTATGGGTTGGACTGAATTGCCTTTGGGGATCCCTTCCAGCTCTGATTTTTTCTATCCTAATCTATCGAAATCTTATCTATCAATTATTTATTTATCTATCTATCTACCTATCTATTATTGTATTTATCTATTATTCTATCTATTTATCTAACCATCTTTATCTATCATTCTGTCTATCCATCTATTATTCTATCTAGTTATCTATCATCTTTATCTATCTATTTATTATTCTGTCTATCCATCTATTATTCTATCTAGTTATCTATCATCTTCTATCTATTTATTATTCTGTCTATCCATCTATCCATCTATTATTCTATCTATCCATCTATTATTCTATCTATCCATCTATTATTCTATCTATCCATCTCTATCTATCACTTATTCTATCTATCCATCCATCTTTATCTATCAATCTATCTATTATTCTATCTATCTGTATCTATCTGTCTATGTATGTATCTATCTATTAGTCTATCTATCTATTAGTCTATCTATTATTCTATTTATCTATCCATCTTTATCTATTTATCCACATCTATCTATCTATTATTCTATCTATTTATCCATCTCTATTATTCTATCTGTATCTACCTGTCTATGTATGTATGTATCTCTTATTATTATTCTATTTATCTATCTAATTATTCTATCTATTGTTCTATCTATTATTCTATTTATCTATCCATCTTTATCTATCTATCTATCTATCATTCTATCTATTATTCCTCCTGGTCAGTCGCAAGGCCGAACAGGGCATAGGGTTACAGCCTGTGTTGGATGGGGTTACACTCCCCCTGAAGACGCAGGTTCGCAGCTTGGGAGTGATCCTGGATTCATCGCTGAGCCTGGAACCCCAGGTCTCAGCGGTGGCCGGGGGAGCTTTTGCACAGTTGAGACTCGTGCGCCAGCTGCGCCCGTACCTTGGGAAGTCTGATCTGGCTACGGTCGTCCACGCTCTGGTCACATCCCGAATAGATTACTGCAACGCGCTCTACGTGGGGCTGCCTTTGAAGACAGTTCGGAAATTGCAATTAGTCCAGCGGGCAGCAGCCAGATTGCTAACGGGAGCTACATACAGGGAGCATACCACCCCCCTGTTGTGTCGGCTCCACTGGCTGCCTGTCCATTTCCGGGCTCAATTCAAAGTGCTGGTTTTGACCTTTAAAGCTCTATATGGTTCTGGCCCAGCTTACTTGTCCGAACGCATCAGCCGCTATGTCCCACCTCGCAATCTAAGATCATCCGGGGAGGCCCTGCTCTCGCTCCCACCTACATCTCAGATGAGGCTGGTGGGGACGCGGGATAGGGCCTTCTCGGTGGTGGCTCCCCGCCTGTGGAATGCGCTCCCTATTGATGTACGATCCACCACATCCCTCCTGGCCTTCAGGAAAAAAGTAAAATCCTGGCTGTGGGACCAGGCATTCGTACACCAGCACAAGGCAGCATTTCAGATTGGTTTTTAATGAAAGTGGGAGATTATGGCCAATGTTTTATGGACTGAACATTGTTTTAATCCAGAGTGAATGCGTATGGTGCTAATGTAGTTGTATTTTAATGTATTTTTTAATGTATTTTAATTGTTGAAGGGATTTGGGGTTTTATATTGTTATTATGTGGGCATCGAATTGTGCCGTACTGTAAGCCGCTCTGAGTCCCCCCTCGGGGGTTGAGAAGAGCGGGGTAAAATCCCGAAATTAAATAAATAAATAAATAAATATTCTATTATTTTATCTATCAATCCATCTATTCTATCTACCCATCTCTATCTATTATTCTATTATTTTATTATCTATCTATTTTTCTATTTATCTATCCATCTCTATCAATCTATCTTATCAATCAATCTATTATTCTATCTATCTGTCTATGTCTTTCTATGTATGTATGTATGTATCTATCTATCTATTATTCTAACTCTTATGGGTTGGACTGAATTGCCTTTAGGGATCCCTTCCAACTCTGTGATCTCTCTCTATCTCTCTATCTCTCTATCTAGCATTGAGAGAGTTAAAGTTGGGTCAAAGGTCACCCGTCCTAGAGTGTCCATAATACCCCTGACCTGCCTCTCCTTCTTCATGCCCAGGTGTGGAAGGATGGAGAAAGGGGACGCAGAGGCCTGGGCCCAGGGGGAAGCGGAGCAGAGGAAGCCCCCCTATTCCTACGCGGCCCTCATCGCCATGGCCTTGGAAGGGAGCCCCGAGGGCCACCTACCCTTGAAGGACATCTACCAGGCCATCTCCACCCGCTTCCCCTTCTTCCGCCTGAGCCAGAAGGGCTGGAAGAACAGCGTCCGGCACAACCTCAGCCTCAACGCCTGCTTCGTCCGGACGCCCCGGGAAAGGGGCCACGGCAAGGGCGGCCTCTGGAGCCTGGACCCGGCCTACCGAGGCATGTTCGAAGGGGGCCAGTACCGGAGACGGAGGCGCAACCGGAGACCTGTCGACCCTCGTCCGCCGCCGCCACCTCCAGTTCACCCAGAAGCCCACCCAGGACCCCCTCATTTCCTCCCAGCTCCACCTCAGCCCTACTTTTACCCTACGTCCCCTCCAATGGGTGCACCGCATCCCTACTACGCGTCCTATCCCCGGGTCATCTACCCCGGAGGAGGGCAACCCTTCATGCCCGCTTTGCCGGGGCCTGAAGGGTCTTTCCAACCATCTTGGCATTGGCGGGAAGGGGTCTACTCCCACGGAAGCCTTTCTCCCCAAGGAAACGGGTTATGGGCCCAGGATCACCATGGAAATTAAAGTTATGGGCCTAGGATCCTCATGAAAATTAAAGTTAAGGGCCTAGGATCTTTGTGAAAATTAAAGTTATGGGCCTAGGATCCGCATGGAAATTAAAGTTATGGGCCCAGGATCACCATGAAAATTAGTTATGGGCCTAAGATTCCCATGAAAATTAAAGTTATGGGCCCAGGATCTCCTCCGGGGAAGACAAGGATCTCCATAAACATTAAAGTTATGGGCCTAGGATCCTCATGATAAGTTATGGGCCTAGGATCCTCGTGAAAATTAAAGTTATGGGTCTAGGATTCTCGTGAAAATTAAAGTTATGGGCCCAGTATCCCCATGAAAATTAAAGTTAAGGGCCTAGGATCCTCACGAAAACAGGCCCGGATTAACTGTTTGTGGCGCCCTAGGTCACACTTTGGAAGCCCGCCCCCGGTGGCGGGGCCGCTTCCGCGCATGTGCTGCAGGGCGCGAGCGCCCCGGCGTCCTCTGCCATGTTCCTGGGTACCGTGCATGCGCGGCAGTGGCCCCGGGGGCTCCCCTTCCTTCCTCCTCCTCAGAGAAGGTAGAGGAAGGAAGGGAAGGACCCGGGCGGCCGCTGCGGCACCCAGGAACGTGGCGGAGAAGGCAGAAAGGCCGCGGTTCTCGCGAAGAGGCGCCGCGGCTTCCCTCCGCCTCTTCTCCTCGCCGTGCCCTCCTTCCTTGGGCGCCGCAAGGAGGAGGAAGAGGTGGAGGGAAGCCGCGGCGCTTCTTCGCGAGCGCCGCGCCCTCTCTTTGCGAGCGCCGGGGCCTCTCTGCCTCCTCCGCCATGTTCCTAGGTGCCGCAGCGGCCGCCTGGGGGGTTATGGGCCTAGGATCCCCATGAAAATTAAAGTTATGGGCCTAGGATCACCTTGAAAGTTAAATTTATGGGCCTAGGATCCCCATGAAAATTAAAGTTATGGGCCTAGGATCCCCATGAAAATTAAAGTTATGGGCCTAGGATCCTCGTGAAAATTAAAGTTATGGGCCTAGGATCCCCATGAGAATTAAAGTTATGGGCCTAGGATCCTCGTGAAAATTAAAAGTTATGGGCCTAGGATCCTCGTGAAAATTAAAGTTATGGGCCCAGGATCCCCATGAAAACGAAAACATTCCTGTATTTATTTTTTTACCCCGAGGGAATATCTCTCTAGGGATGATTAGGTCTTTGAGCATAATTTGCGCAGAGCTCAAAGACCTATATTCACTCAGGTTACAAAATACAGCAATGTTTACGTTTTCGCTTCCATGGGGATCCTGGGCCCATAACCAAAGCATGGGTCAACTTCGGCCCTCCAGATGTTTTGGACTCCCAACTCCCACTGTTTGGAATTGTGGGAGCCGATGCCCAAAACACCCGGCAGGAGGGCCGAAGTTGGCCCATGCGATCACAGATTATCCGCTTTGACCCAGATTAAGATGAGTCCGCACTGCCATATATATATAACCCAGTACAAAGTGGATAATCCGGGATCGGAAACTGGATGATATGATTGACAGCAAAAACTCCAAGAGTCCGGTTTTTTCCCCCGAGTCCGATCAGGGATCTGAAAGGTAGTTCTGTGTTTACGTAAGAGTTAAGTTGCCAAATGTTTCTGTTCGTTGTGCTCCTATGTCCTCACCTAGCAAACTCTCCACGTGGCAACCAGACGGGGAGTCTTGCCTTGAGCTTGCACTGGAAAGCTGTTGTCTAGACATGTCAAAAGTTCCTACTTTTGGGAAGAAGCAAATAAGGCTTTGAATCCCAAAGAATTGAGCTGAACCGTTTGGAAATACGGGTTGCCAACTTATTACCTTGGCTCCGGTGCCTCTGCTAATGCCGAAATCCAATTTACAATTGGTTGCATTGCAATTTGTTACTCTTATGGCTACTGGAAAAATAAACAAATTTGTAAACAACTGGAGCTGTTTGATTCTCTACAGGCTTTGAAGCTGCAAGGCCATTAAATGTTAATCAATAGATGCGTCGTGGGTGGGATTCAGTGTGCTAAAAAAAACACTCAAACAGGGGAATTCCACACAGGAAACAACCAGGGCTACAGCTAACACCTCCCAACAAAGGATTCCCCCAGGCAGGAAGCAGCCAGGCTTTGAAGCTGCAAGGCCATTAAATGTTAATCAATAGATGTGTCGTGGGTGGGGTTCAGTGTGCTCAAAAAACCCTCAAAAACGGAAATTCCAGACAGGAACCAACCAGGGCTACAGCTAACACCTCCCAACAAAGGATTCCCCCAGGCAGGAAGCAGCCAGGCTTTGAAGCTGCAAGGCCATTAAATGTTAATCAATAGATGCGTCGTGGGTGGGGTTCAGTGTGCTCAAAAAACACTCAAAAACAGGGGAATTCCAGACAGGAAACAACCAGGGCTACAGCTAACACCTCCCAACAAAGGATTCCCCCAGGCAGGAAGCAGCCAGGCTTTGAAGCTGCAAGGCCATTAAATGTTAATCAATAGATGCGTCGTGGGTGGGGTTCAGTGTGCTCAAAAACACTCAAAAACAGGGGAATTCCAGACAGAAAACAACCAGGGCTACAGCTAACACCTCCCAACAAAGGATTCCCCCAGGCAGGAAGCAGCCAGGCTTCGAAGCTGCAAGGCCATTCAATGCTAATCAAGGTGGCCAATTGCAACATTCTCCCACCCTGGTATATGATACATGTATAGATATATATTCCACAGATACATGAACCTCACTAGCCAGATAACACCTCCCATCAAAGGATTCCCCCAGGCAGGAAACAGCCAGGCTTTGAAGCTGCAAGGCCATTCAATGCTAATCAAGGTGGCCAATTGCAACATTCTCCCACCCTGGACATCATTCCACAGATACATGAACCTCACTAGCCAGATAACACCTCCCAACAAAGGATTCCCCCAGGCAGGATGCAGCCAGGCTTTGCAGCTGCAAGACCATTCAATGCTAATCAAGGTGGCCAATTGCAACAAGCAGACAAGAGTTCTTTCTTCCACCCTGGACATTATTCCTCAGTTATATAGATATAGATATATTACACACTGTTTATGTATTTCCAATGAACTAACTAATATACAGCACTTCCTTCTTAACCTGTTGTATTACTCTTTGCAGTCACTAGGTGGCGATGTTGGATTGTTTTGAATTTCCTTTGGAGTTGGGTTGCTGTGAGTTTTGATATTTCTTAGATTCTAAGATTCCATCAATTGCAAAATGCACACTAATTTCAGGACCACTAACATAAGTATAATAATATTATATAATTAATATAATATAATGTATAATATAATATAGTTAATATAGTTAATATCTATTATATAAAGGAGGACCCGTCATCGAACGACTGACAGAGACAGAGAAACCTTCCAAGGCAGAGACACCAAACTTGGCAACAAAAATAGGCCTCAGGCAAGGAAGGTTTTTAGCAAAGAAACTCCCCCCCAAAAACCTAGAAGGCCCCCAAAACAACGATTAAAAAAACTACATTTCCCAGCATCCTCTGCGGCACCAGCGAAACCTATTGGCCAACATCGGCCCACACAAAATGCAGGGAGGCTGAGTAACCATAGTAACGCTGGGCAGAGCCAGCCAAGGCTAGGATAGAATGCTGAGTGATTTCAGTTCAGTCAGTTGGTGTTTGAGGGTTAAACTGTCAAGGCCAAGATCTAGGAGGGAGACAAATAGGGCACCAGGGACACAGGCACCACTGACAAACACATACCCCCAGAACAACACAAACTTGCAAAACCCACAAAAAATAAATAATCCTGCAACACAAAAACCCACCCCAAACAAAATATACAGCAAACACACTGGCAAAAGAAACACCCCCTCCACATCACAACCAGCACACAGCCAGACTAAGACTACTATGTCACCACAACACACACAAAATACACCCCACAAATACCTGACAACTTCCCCAACACAAAACCCAGGACTGCACTCACTACTCACCACCACACACACCTCCAAATACACACACTTCCCAGGCACAATACTCCAGCAATTCCTACCCACACAACACAACTCCCTATCACAACCCATCCCCCCAACCTTACGGGACCCCGCACACACAACACCTACCACCACCACAAACAAAAACCAACTCCACCTATACTCCAACCACAACACAACACTGCACTGATATTCTACAAACACACACAAACACCCAAAACACCCCACCCACACAAGCATTCCACAACATACTACCACCCACAATTCCACCACACACCCACTAACTCACCAAAAAAGTAATTCCTACACACAACACAATACGCACATAACACAACCTTGCGTCTACTGCTCAACCCATTTGTATGCCATTCCTTCCTTCCACACAGGTATAAGCTGACCCAAAAGACAAGCCATGCCTCCTAAAAAAAACCCATTGGCCAACATCAGTTACCATAGTAACGGTGGGCAAAGCCACTTAGAATGCTGAGTGATTTCAGTTGAGGGTTAAACTGCCACAGTCAAGATCTAGGAGGGAGACAAATAGGGCACCAGGGACACAGGCACCACTGACAAACACATACCCCCAGAATAACACAAAAGTAATACCTACACACAACACAATACGCACATAACACAACCTTGCGTCTACTGCTCAACCCATTTGTATGCCATTCCTTCCTTCCACACAGGCATAAGCTGACCCAAAAGACAAGCCATGCCTCCTAAAAGAACAGCATCGGACGACACACTCGCAACGCTACATACATCACACAAAAAAGGGCAGAACAAACGCCAGAACAGAAAGACACTGCACTACACTAGCTTTTGCCATCACCATAAACAAGGCTCAAGGACAAACACTACAAATCTGTGGCACAGACCTTGACACAGAATGCTTCTCCCACGGACAACTCTACGTAGCATGCTCCAGAGTTGGGAAACCACAGAAACCACAGAACCTCTACATCAACACAGCAGACGGAAAGACACAAAACATTGTATATCCACAAGCTCTGCAGAACGCCAGGAACACCACACACCGACAACTCCCCAGGACTTCAACATCCCACCCACCAGAACAACCCACAACGACACAGCCATGACCCCACCAAGACCATAAGTAACATCAATTCCAACCCTTACATACTCAGACTTTCTCGCATCTCCAAAATAGGGCACAGCAACGCGTGCCGGGTACAGCTACCGTGTTTCCCCGATCGTATGACACCCCCGATTGTAAGACGTATCGGGGGTGTCAGGGGGGTCGGCTAATGTAAGCCGTGCCCGAAGTAAATTAGCCTCGGGCGGCATGGCGTGGCCGTGGCTGTGCGACGAGAGGCTCCCAGAGGGGCTCAAAAGGGGCACGGAATCCTCCTCCTCTTCCTCCTCTTCCTTCCCGCGGCGCCTTCCATCCTCTTCCTCTTCCTCCTCTTCCTCCCAGCGGCGCCTTCTCCCTCTCGCCGGTTCCGCCCCCCCTCACTTCAGTGAAGGGAGGAGGGGCAGAGCCGCCGCCGGCGAAAGGGAAGAAGGCGCCGGGCGAAGTCCGCCTGCAGGGCGACTCAGGCGCTTTTCGCCGCCGCCCTGCTCGCCCCGCTCGTGTTTGGAGCACGGGTGAGTGGGGCGGCGGCGGGGAAAAGCGCCTGAGTCGCCCTGGGGGCGGGACTTCTGCCAGCGCCTTCTCCCTCTCGCCGGGTCCGCCCCCTCCCTTCAGTGAAGGGAGGAGGGGCGAGCCGCCGCCTGCGAGAGGCAAGAAAGCGCCGGCGCAAGTCCCGCCCCAGGGCGACTCAGGCGCTTTTCCCCGCCGCCCCGCTCGTGTTTGGAGCGCGGGCGAGCGGGGCGCCGGCGGGGAAAAGCGCCTGAGTCGCCCTGCAGGCGGGACTTCCGCCGGCGCTTTCTTCCCTCTCGCCGGCGGCGGCTCCGCCCCTCCTCCCTTCACTGAAGGGAGGGGGGCAGAACCGGCGAGAGGGAGAAGGCGCCGCTGGGAGGAAGAGGAGGAAGAGGAAGAGGATGGAAGGCGCCGCTGGGAGGAAGAGGAGGAAGAGGAGGAGGGGGATTCTGGGCCTTTGAGCCCTCTGGGAGCCTCTCTCGTCGCCCAGCCACGAAGCCACGCCATGCCGCCCGCGGTAAGTCTTACTTTGTCTTACTTTCGGGTACCGTCGCCCAATATAAGACGACCCGAAAGTAAGCCGTGTAGTGGGGATTATGGGGTCAAAGAAAGTAAGACGCTGTCTTACTTTCGGGGAAACACGGTAGTAGTTAATATAGTTAATGTTTCAAAGTGGTTACATGGGGGAGTGCATCCCAGAAGGGAAGAAATACAGCATTTCCTCCTGCTTTAATGTTTGCATATTTGTATATTTTCAATTGTATGCTGATGCGGGGAAAATTGGCACCTATTGTATATTACTCTTTGTTGGAGTACTTTAAATTGCCTTCCAGTACCTTCCCTCACTTCCAGAGACCACTGCAACCCTCATCCAGAGAAAGATCAAGATCAAATGTGACACACAGAGCCCCCATGACCCACTCTACATTCTGGTGCTGTTTGGAGGGGGATGGACCATGGCCAATGGGACTTGCAGTACCTTCACTAAGTTCCTGAGGCCACTGCAAGCCACATAAACATCTAATAGGAACCAACCTTGCCACACAATGCCTTCCTCAAATAACCTGGGCACCGCCGGGTCCTCAGCTAGTAATTAATGAATATAATAGTATTTACATTTTATCATTTTAGTAATGTTTATATATTTTTTATTTTATTATGATATTAATCAATTTAATAATTTTTATTAATAAAAATAATAATACAATTTCATAATTAAATAAATATAATATCAATACAATTGATGAATATATCTATATTCATATTTATTATTTTAATATTATTTATTTTATTATAATATAATTTTTAAATAATTTATATGAATAAAAATTATAATATAATTTCATAGTTAAATAAATATAATATCAATACAATTGATAAATATATTTATATTCATATTTTATTATTTTAATATTATTTATTTTATTATAATATATAATTTTTTAAATAATTTATATGAATAAAAATAATAATATAATTTCATAGTTAAATAAATACAATATCAATACAATTAATAAATATATTTATATCCATATTTTATTATTTTAATATTATTTATTTCATTATAATATTAATTTCTTAAATAAGTTATATGAATAAAATAATAATATAATTTCATAATTAAATAAATATATTAATTAATTAATATAAATACATTTATTTATATTGTTTTAATAACTTATGTTATATGTATTATATATTTTAATATAATATTAATTATTTTAATAATTGATATTAATAAAATATTATAATTTCATAATTAAACACATATAATATCATATCGATTTATTAATAGAATAGAATATAAATAATCATCTATTATTATAAAATGCTCCCCATGTTTCGAAGTGTTTACATGGGGGGAAAGTGCATCATATTATTTATATTGTTTTAATAATTTATATCATATACTGTATATATACTGTATACAGTATATATATATATATATAATATTTTAATATAATATTAATTATTTTAATAAATTATATTAATAAAATATTATAATTTTATAATTAAATACATATAATATCATATTAATTGATTAATATAAATAATCATCTACTATTCTAAAATGCTCCCCATGTTTCGAAGTGTTTACATGGGGGGGAAACTGCATAATGCATGGAAGAAATACAGCATTAAATCCTGTTTTAATGTTTGCATATTTTCGATTCCACGCTGACGCACTGATCAATCGGCATGAAGATCTTGCACATAATATACATCACGTTGGAAGGATGGTATTATAATTCAGAGAAAACTCAGGGAGCAAAGAGCATCCTCATAGCAATCAATTGCAATGAGGATACTTGTTGCAAGTGCATTTTGCTGTCGAATCCTTCCCGGATTGGTGCAAGTGCATCTGAAAACTCGTTACAAGTGTGGCGCTGGGAGGTGTCTGCGTCTCCTGACCTCAAAGGGCCTTGTTTCGGCCTTGTTTATCTCACCCCAAACTCAAAACAAAACCCCAAAGGCCTGGCTTCCTCTCAAGCGGGCAGATTCCCCCTGGGGGTTTCTTGGGCCCATAACCTGTTTCCCGGCATTGCCAGAAACTCATCTCCCACCGAGAAACTTGTGGTCGCCTTTATGAGGAAGAGGAGGCGATGCTATTTCTCTCATTTCCCCCCCTTGTGTGACTTCCTCTGGGGTTTGTGTGTGTGTGAGTTGGGTGGTTTACAAATGCAACACTTCTCCAAATCAACAAGAAATCCGAAACTTGCAGAGGAAGGAAGGCGCTCATAAGAAATAGTCTCTTCTCTGGTCGTTGAGGGCCTCCTACGGTCACTATATAGATCTAGATGGTCCTTGAGGGCCTCGTAAGGTCACTATATAGATCTAGATGGTCTTTGAGGGCCTCCTAAGGTCACTATATAGATCCAGATGGTCCTTGAAGGCCTCCTAAGGTCACTATATAGATCTAGATGGTCCTTGAGGGCCTCCTAAGGTCATTATATAGATCGAGATGGTCCTTGAGGGCCTCCTAAGGTCACGATATAGATCGAGATGGTCCTTGAGGGCCTCCTAAGGTCACTATGAGGGCCTAGATCTAGATGGTCCTTGAGGGCCTCCTAAGGTCATTATATAGATCGAGATGGTCCTTGAGGGCCTCCTAAGGTCATTATATAGATCGAGATGGTCCTTGAGGCCTCAGGTCATATATAGACGAGATGGTCCTTGAGGGCCTCCTAAGGTCATTATATAGATCGTGATGGTCCTTGAGGGCCTCCTAAGGTCATTATATAGATCGAGATGGTCCTTGAGGGCCTCCTAAGGTCACGAGATGGTATGAGGGAGGTCATTATATAGAGATGGTCCTTGAGGGCCTCCTAAGGTCATTATATAGATCGAGATGGTCCTTGAGGGCCTCCTAAGGTCAGTATATAGATCGAGATGGTCCTGAGGGCCTCCTAAGGTCATTATATAGATCGAGATGGTCCTTGAGGGCCTCCTAAGGTCATTATATAGATCGAGATGGTCCTTGAGGGCCTCCTAAGGTCATTATATAGATCTAGATGGTCCTTGAGGGCCTCCTAAGGTCATTATATAGATCTAGATGGTCCTTGAGGGCCTCCTAAGGTCATTATATAGATCGAGATGGTCCTTGAGGGCCTCCTAAGGTCAGTATATAGATCTAGATGGTCCTTGAGGCCTCCTAAGGTC
>JARBWK010000017.1:13140033-13448712 GCA_030556195.1 Anolis apletophallus | reverse complement strand
TTTGTATGCCATTCCTTCCTTCCACACAGGCATAAGCTGACCCAAAAGACAAGCCATGCCTCCTAAAAAAACAGCATCGGACGACACACTTGCAACGCTACATACATCACACAAAAAAAGGGCAGAACAAACGCCAGAACAGAAAGACACTGCACTACACTAGCTTTTTGCCATCACCATAAACAAGGCTCAAGGACAAACACTACAAATCTGTGGCATAGACCTTGACACAGAATGCTTCTCCCACGGACAACTCTATGTAGCATGCTCCAGAGTTGGGAAACCACAGAACCTCTACATCAACACAGCAGACGGAAAGACAAAAAACATTGCATATCCACAAGCTCTGCAGAACGCCAGGAACACCACACACCGACAACTCCACAGGACTTCAACATCCCACCCACCAGAACAACCCACAACGACACAGCCATGACCCCACCAAGACCATAAGTAACATCAATTCCAACCCTTACATACTCAGACTTTCTCGCATCTCCTAAATAGGGCACAGCAACGCGTGCCGGGTATAGCTAGTAGTTAATATAGTTAATGTTTCAAAGTGTTTACATGGGGGAGTGCATCCCAGAAGGGAAGAAATACAGCATTTCCTCCTGCTTTAATGTTTGCATATTTGTATATTTTCAATTGTATGCTGATGCGGGAAAAAATTGGCACCTATTGTATATTACTCTTTGTTGGAGTACTTTAAATTGCCTTCCAGTACCTTCCTCACTTCCAGAGACCACTGCAACCCTCTTCCAGAGAAAGATCAAGATCAAAATGTGACACACAGAGCCCCCATGACCCACTCTACATCCTGGTGCTGTTTGGAGGGGGGTGGACCATGGCCAATGGGACTCGCAGTACCTTCACTAAGTTCCTGAGACCACTGCAAGCCACATAAACATCTAATAGGAACCAACCTTGCCACACAATGCCTTCCTCAAATAACCCGGGCATATATTTATATTCATATTTTATTATTTTAATATTATTTATTTTATTATAATATATAATTTTTTAAATAATTTATATGAATAAAAATAATAATATAATTTCATAGTTAAGTAAATACAATATCAATACAATTAATAAATATATTTATATTCATATTTTATTATTTTATTATTATTTATTTTATTATAATATTAATTTCTTAAATAAGTTATATGAATAGAATAATATAATTTCATAATTAAATAAATTAATTAATTAATATAAATACATTTATTTATATTGTTTTAATAACTTATGTTATATGTATTATATATTTTAATATAATATTAATTATTTTAATAATTGATATTAATAAAATATTATAATTTCATAATTAAACACATATAATATCATCTCTCTCTCTCTCTCGGCATTACTTCGCGAACGAAGATTCAGGAAGGACTCATCCCACGCTTTTTACAAGCGCGTTGATGACTAAAAAGGCCAATCTGAGATAGGCAAGTTCGGTTGCAGAAAGCGCAGCAGAAAGTCTCCTTGGGTGATGTTTTTCCAAGTTGCGGTTCTTTCTGCGTTGTCGTTTCTCTCGAGACCCATTCGGCGTGTCTTCTCGAAAGAGGCCGCAGCATTGTGGATAGTGCGCCCATGCCTCCCGATGTGAGGCCAGGGTGGACCATTGTTGGTGATCAATCTGGCCAAGCCTGAGATGTTGTTTCAGGGAGTCCTTATATCTCTTTTGGGGGCCTCTCTTGCGCTGACCCGTGGCGAGTTCACCGTAGAGTAGTATCTTTGGGAGGCGGTGGTCCTCCATCCTAGAGACGTGCCCTGCCCAGCGCAGCTGTGTTCTCAATAGCATGGCCTCAATGCTGGTGATCCCTGCTTGCTCAAGGACAGCAACATTCGTCACATAGTCGGTCCAGTGTATATTTAGGATTGTGCGAAGACAGCGCTGATGAAAGCGCCGAGGAGTCGTAGGTGTTGGCGATAGGTGACCCATGTTTCAGACCCATAGAGGAGAATGGACAGTATGATAGCTCTGTACACACTGATTTTGGTGCTTTGTCTCAGGTGCTTGTTGCTCCAGACTCTTTTGTGAAGCCTTCCGAATGCACTATATGCCTTTGATAATCTGTGATCTATCTCTTTGTCAATCTTGGCGTCTGAAGAGATGATGCTTCCCAGGTAGGTGAACTGCTGAACGGACTTAAGCACAGATGTGCCTATGCTGACGTGAGGATGGTGGTGTTCTTCCTGTGGTGCGGGCTGGTAGAGGACTTCTGTTTTCTTCAGGCTGACTTCCAGCCCAAACAGCTCTGCAGCTGTTGCAAAGCAGGATGTGAGGCGCTGCAGGGCTGCTTCTGAATGGGCGACAAGGGCAGCATCGTCAGCAAAAAGTAGCTCACGGACTAGATAGTTTAGAGTCTTAGTGCGAGCCCTCAGACGGCTTAAGTTGAACAAGCTACCATCAGTACGATAGCGTATATATATGCCGTCTTCTTCTTGTAGGTCTGCCATAGCCCTTGGAGCATCATGCTGAAGAAGATTGTAAATAGGGTTGGTGCAAGAACACAACCTTGTTTCACTCCATTAGTTATGAGAAAGGGCTCCGAGAGAGCATCGCCATATCTGACTTGACCGTGCTGGCCCTCATGTAACAGGACAATCATTTTGAGGAACTTGGGGGACATCCTAGGCGTTCCAGGATCTGCCACAGACCTTTCCTGCTCACAGTGTCGAAGGCTTTGGTGAGGTCGACAAATGTTACATAGAGTCCTTTGTTCTGCTCTCTACATTTCTCTTGCAGTTGTCTAAGGGCAAAAACCATATCTGTGGTGCTCCTATTTGCTCTGAAGCCGCATTGGCTTTCAGGGAGAAGTTCTTCTGCAATAGCCGGAACTAATCTGTTCAGGAGTATCCTTGCAAGGATTTTTCCAGCAATGGAGAGCAGTGTTATACCTCGATAGTTTGAGCAATCGGATTTTGATCCCTTTTTCTTATACAGGGTGATGATAACTGCATCTCGGAGATCTGATGGCAGTTCACCTTTTTCCCAGCAACTCACAAGGAGCTCGTGGAATTTAGCATGCAGTACATGACCTCCCTGTTTCCAAGCTTCAGGTGGGATTCCATCGATCCCGGCTGCCTTGCCATTTTTCAACTGCTGTATGGCCTCAATGGTCTCTTCCAGAGTGGGAGCTGTGTCCAGTTCATTTTTCATTGGTTGTTGTATCATGTGTTGGATAGCTGAACCTTGGACTACTCGGCTGGCATTAAAGAGACCCTGAAAATGTTCAGCCCATCGGTTCAGGATGGAGGTTTTATCAGTAATTAGTGTTTGACCATCTGTACTGTATAAGGGGCTTTGGACCTGATAAGTAGGTCCAAACACTGCTTTGAGAGCTTCATAAAAACCTCTGTGATCACCGAGATCTGCACAGCGTTGTGTCTTTTCTGATAAATCAATCCACCACTTGTTCTGGATGTCTCTGAGTTTTTGTTGGAGTTTACTACATGCGAGACGAAAAGGCTGCTTTTCTTACATGGCAAGATGGCTGGGCGAGGAATGCCTGGTGAGTGGTTCTCTTCTTTGCCAACAGCTCCTGGATCTCTTGGTTGTTTTCATCAAACCAGTCTTGGTTTTTCTTAAGGAAGAATCCCTAGGATTCTTCAGCAGACTGCAGGATACTGTTTTTGATGTGTTGCCAGAGCGCTGTAGGAGAAGAATCTGTAGGGTGGACTTCAAGTTTTGTTTGCAGATTTACCTGGAGTTGTCTCTCACAACAGCCTGTTGAAGACTGCTGACTTGGAGTCTCCTCTTAAGATGCCACCCCTCTTAGGTTTGAGCTTAAGGTGTAGATTTAGTTTACATCTTACAAGGCGATGATCTGTTTGACATTCTGCACTGGGCATCACTCGAGTATGACGGACATCACGAATGTTTCTCTGGCGCACTAAAACATAGTCAATGAGGTGCCACTGCTTGGATCGGGGATGCATCCAGGTGGTCTTCAAGCTATCTTTCTGCTGAAATATGGTGTTTGTAATAGTCAGCTGCTGTTCTGCACAAAACTCTAGCAGAAGGCGCCCATTATCATTACAGTTTCCAACACCGTGCTTGCCTAATACACCTTTCCAGGCTTCAAAGTTTTTCCTACTCTGGCATTGAAATCACCAAGGATAATGATTTTATCTTCTGCAGGGACCTTTGTATGAGGTGGCGTAGGTCTGAGTAGAATTTGTCTTTCTCCACAGGGTCAGCTTGCATAGTTGGGGCATATATACTGAAGAGAACAGCATGTGGGAGGCGTAAGGAGATAATGCGATCAGAGTGACCTGTCGGCAACGTCTCGAGTTTAGAGGCGATGGAGTTTTTAATCATAAAGCCTACTCCTGAAAGATGTTTCTCAGTTTTGGGTTTGCCAGACCAGTAGAGAGTGTAGCCGGCACCGTGTTCTTTAAGGCTGCCTTCCTCATGGAGACGAACTTCACTAAGAGCAGCGATGTCAATGTTAAGCCGTGATAGTTCATGGGCTATTAGAGCAGAACGACGCTCAGGACGTCCACTATCTGCAGAATCTTGCATGGTTCTGATGTTCCAGCATGCAAGTGTCAGTCTATTTACACCTTTGCAGGCAGGTGTTGGCCTTTGTTTCTTTGTCTTTGTTCGACCGCATCGGAAGATGCCCGTTGGCCGCGGTGCACAGAACTGGTCTCACCCTTTAAACCAAAGGTTCATCTGCCAGGGCCTAGCAAGCTTGGACGGTGGCAGCGAGGTCCTCAGGTCGTAGGTTTGGTTCGAGTTTCCTTCTCTTAGATGGTTGACCTTACAGGGTTAGACGAGCACCATCTGCCCGGGTTTGAAATCAGAGTTTTCCTTCTCTTAGGATGGTCTCACCCTTTAAACCAAAGGTTCATCTGCCAGGGCCTAGCAAGCTTGGACGGTGGCAGCGAGGTCCTCAGGTCGTAGGTTTGGTTCGAGTTTCCTTCTCTTAGATGGTTGACCTTACAGGGTTAGACGAGCACCATCTGCCCGGGTTTGAAATCAGAGTTTTCCTTCTCTTAGGATGGTTGCCAAAAGGCTAGAGAGCCCATCCTGCCCATTGACACTCTTTGTCAGACCCTTCGGTTGTGACCTGTCTGGTATGGGAGGCCCTACCGCCGGCTATTATGCCACCGCCAGCATAGCTCACAACTTCACTAGGGTACGCAAGCCTCTCCCCCACTGCAAGGGGGCGCCAATGGAGAGGATAATATCATATCGATTTATTAATAGAATAGAATATAAATAATCATCTATTATTATAAAATGCTCCCCATGTTTCGAAGTGTTTACATGGGGGGAAAGTGCATCATATTATTTATATTGTTTTAATAATTTATATTATATATTTTAATATAATATTAATTACTTTAACAATTTATATCAATAAAATATTATAATTTCATAATTAAATACATATAATATCATATTAATTGATTAATATAATATAATATAAATAATCATCTACTATTCTAAAATGCTCCCCATGTTACGAAGTGTTTACATGGGGGAAAGTGCATCATGCATGGAAGAAATACAGCATTTAATCCTGTTTTAATGTTTGCATATTTTCGATTCCATGCTGACGCACGGATCAATCGGCATGAAGATCTTGCACATAATATACATCACGTTGGAAGGATGGTATTATAATTCAGAGAAAACTCAGGGAGCAAAGAGCATCCTCATAGCAATCAATTGCAATGAGGATACTCGTTGCAAGTGCCTTTTGCTGTCGAATCCTTCCCGGATTGGTGCAAGTGCATCTGGAAACTCATTGCAAGTGTGGCGCTGGGAGGTGTCTGCGTCTCCTGACCTCAAAGGGCCTTGTTTCGGCCTTGTTTATCTCACCCCAAACTCAAAACAAAACCCCAAAGGCCTGGCTTCCTCTCAAGCGGGCAGATTCCCCCCCCCCCCCTTGGGGTTTCTTGAGCCCATAACCCGTTTCCCGGCATTGCCAGAAACTCATCTCCCACCGAGAAACTTGTGGTCGCCTTGCGAGGAAGAGGAGGCGATGCTATTTCTCTCATTTCCCCCTCCCCTTTCTGTGACTTCCTCTGGGGTTTGTGTGTGTGTGAGTTGGGTGGTTTACAAATGCAACACTTCTCCAAATCAACAAGAAAACCGAAACTTGCAGAGGAAGGAAGGCGCTCATAAGAAATAGCCTCTTCTCTGGTCGTAGAGGGCCTCCTACGGTCACTATATAGATCTAGATGGTCCTTGAGGGCCTCGTAAGGTCACTATATAGATCAAGATGGTCTTTGAGGGCCTCCTAAGGTCACTATATAGATCTAGATGGTCTTTGAGGGCCTCCTAAGGTCACCATATAGATCTAGATGGTCGTTGAGGGCCTCCTAAGGTCACTATATAGCTCTAGATGGTCGTTGAGGGCCTCGTAAGGTCACTATATAGATCTAGATGGTCTTTGAGGGCCTCCTAAGGTCACTATATAGATCCAGATGGTCCTTGAAGGCCTCCTAAGGTCATTATATAGATCGAGATGGTCCTTGAGGGCCTCCTAAGGTCACGATATAGATCGAGATGGTCCTTGAGGGCCTCCTAAGGTCATTATATAGATCTAGATGGTCCTTGAGGGCCTCCTAAGGTCACTATATAGATCTAGATGGTCCTTGAGGGCCTCCTAAGGTCATTATATAGATCGAGATGGTCCTTGAGGGCCTCCTAAGGTCACGATATAGATCAAGATGGTCCTTGAGGGCCTCCTAAGGTCATTATATAGATTGAGATGGTCCTTGAGGGTCTCCTAAGGTCACGATATAGATCGAGATGGTCCTTGAGGGCCTCCTAAGGTCACTATATAGATCTAGTTGGTCCTTGAGGGCCTCCTAAGGTCACTATATAGATCTAGATGGTCCTTGAGGGTCTCCTAAGGTCACGATATAGATCTAGATCAGGGGTGCTCATTACGGTGATCGTGAGCACATAGGTGATCTTCGGCTCTCTTCCAGGTGATCTTTGGGCCTCACCAGCCGGATGGCGCGCTCCTGCCATGCGTGCGCACATGCGCTCCCGCCGCCGCCTGTGCAGGGCTTCTTTTGCCAAAATGAGGCGTTAGTGGGCGGGCCCTGGCGCTCGTCTTGCCACGCAGGGTGTAGTGACATGACCGCCCATTGGTTGCTGCTGGGGGGGGCGGGAGCAAGGCGAAGGCACGCTCACGGATAGGATGCGAGGTTGTGGGAGGGATGGAGGGAATGTGTGTGTGTGTGTGTGAGAGAGAGAGAGAGCCAAGGAGAGAAGAAAAAATCCGGAGAACTTTTTCAGATCCTTTTGGCAGGCAGGCAGGCAGGCGCTGGAAGGAGAGAGGGAGAGAGGGAGAGAAAGAGGCGAAGGAGGCCAAAAGGCTGCAGTAGGAGCATGCGCGCATGCGCGCACACACTCACATGCACAACAGGTGATCTTTTCAACTTGATTGTTCATATAGTAGCTCGCATGATGAAAAAGTGTGGCCACCCCTGATCTAGATGGTCCTTGAGGGTCTCCTAAGGTCACGATATAGATCGAGATGGTCCTTGAGGGCCTCCTAAGGTCACTATATAGATCGAGATGGTCCTTGAGGGCCTCCTAAGATCATTATATAATGACCTTAGGAGGCCCTCAGACCATCTCGATCTATATAGATCGAGATGGTCCTTGACGGCCTCCTAAGGTCATTATATAGATCTAGATGGTCCTTGAGGGCCTCCTAAGGTCACTATATAGATCGAGATGGTCCTTGAGGGCCTCCTAAGGTCATTATATAGATCGAGATGGTCCTTGAGGGCCTCCTAAGGTCACTATATAGATCTAGATGGTCCTTGAGGGCCTCCTAAGGTCATTATATAGATCGAGATGGTCCTTGAGGGCCTCCTAAGGTCATTATATAGATCGAGATGGTCCTTGAGGGCCTCCTAAGGTCACTATATAGATCTAGATGGTCCTTGAGGGCCTCCTAAGGTCACTATATAGATCGAGATGGTCCTTGAGGGCCTCCTAAGGTCACGATATAGATCGAGATGGTCCTAGAGGGCCTCCTAAGGTCATTATATAGATCGAGATGGTCCTTGAGGGCCTCCTAAGGTCACTATATAGATCTAGATGGTCCTTGAGGGCCTCCTAAGGTCATTATATAGATCGAGATGGTCCTTGAGGGCCTCCTAAGGTCACGATATAGATCGAGATGGTCCTTGAGGGCCTCCTAAGGTCATTATATAGATCGAGATGGTCCTTGAGGGTCTCCTAAGGTCACGATATAGATCGAGATGGTCCTTGAGGGCCTCCTAAGGTCATTATATAGATCTAGATGGTCCTTGAGGGCCTCCTAAGGTCATTATATAGATCTAGATGGTCCTTGAGGGCCTCCTAAGGTCATTATATAGATCGAGATGGTCCTTGAGGGCCTCCTAAGGTCACGATATAGATCGAGATGGTCCTTGAGGGCCTCCTAAGGTCACTATATAGATCTAGATGGTCCTTGAGGGCCTCCTAAGGTCATTATATAGATTGAGATGGTCCTTGAGGGTCTCCTAAGGTCACGATATAGATCTAGATGGTCCTTGAGGGTC
Organism: Anolis apletophallus; assembly: GCA_030556195.1. Lineage (NCBI taxonomy): Eukaryota > Metazoa > Chordata > Lepidosauria > Squamata > Anolidae > Anolis > Anolis apletophallus. The sequence goes on along the minus strand of JARBWK010000017.1, from coordinate 13,440,153 downwards.
TCCTAAGGTCACGATATAGATCGAGATGGTCCTTGAGGGCCTCCTAAGGTCACTATATAGATCGAGATGGTCCTTGAGGGCCTCCTAAGGTCATTATATAATGACCTTAGGAGGCCCTCAGACCATCTCGATCTATAGATCGAGATGGTCCTTGAGGGCCTCCTAAGGTCACTATATAGATCTAGATGGTCCTTGAGGGCCTCCTAAGGTCATTATATAGATCGAGATGGTCCTTGAGGGCCTCCTAAGGTCATTATATAGATCGAGATGGTCCTTGAGGGCCTCCTAAGGTCACTATATAGATCTAGATGGTCCTTGAGGGCCTCCTAAGGTCATTATATAGATCTAGATGGTCCTTGAGGGCCTCCTAAGGTCATTATATAGATCGAGATGGTCCTTGAGGGCCTCCTAAGGTCACTATATAGATCTAGATGGTCCTTGAGGGCCTCCTAAGGTCATTATATAGATTGAGATGGTCCTTGAGGGCCTCCTAAGGTCATTATATAGATCGAGATGGTCCTTGAGGGTCTCCTAAGGTCACGATATAGATCTAGATGGTCCTTGAGGGCCTCCTAAGGTCATTATATAGATTGAGATGGTCCTTGAGGGTCTCCTAAGGTCACGATATAGATCTAGATGGTCCTTGAGGGCCTCCTAAGGTCATTATATAGATCTAGATCAGGGGTGCTCAGAATGGTGATCGGGATCACCAGGGTGATCTTTGGGCCTCATCCTGGTGATCTTGAGGCCCCTGACCAGGTTTTTTGCAGTTGGTCCTCTTCACACGCTCCTGCACGCGGCAACGAAGTCCGCCGTCGTTGCTTTTCCCGGCTCGCGCGCCGCCTCCAAAAGCTCCAGAGTCCAAGAGGCAGAATGGGCCCCCTCTTTTGGATTCCTCCTCCTCCCTCCGTCCTCCTCCAGCCACTCAGAGTCGTAGGAGACCAAAGGGGGCGGGCCTGGATGATGCGATGCATGGCTGGTCCCGCGCGCATGCGCAGAAACGCCCATTCTGCCTCTCGGACTTCTCGTGAGCTCTTGGAGGCGGCACGCATGCTGACGGCGTGGAAATAGGAGCAATGATGGAGGAGGAGAAGAAGGACGCTTTGGGGTCATTTTCTTATCGCATCTCAAAGGTCGGTCTTTTTACTTTGGGGAGGGTGCTTGATTGTTCTGTGGTATGTCTCTTTGTTTATTTTTAATGTTTAAAAATGGCCTTTTAGCTCCAAAGCCTCTCTGCTTGCTTTGTTCCTTGAGAAATAAATGTTGGGGAATATGGAAAAGTGGGAGAAATGGGGTGGTTGGATGTATTCCTGCATGTCCCTTTGTTTACTTTGCTGAATATTAAATGGCCTTGCAGTTCAAAAGCCTCTTCTTACTTTCTGGCTGATAATATGTGTGATAATATGGCAGTGTGGGAGAAATGGGGTGGTTGGATGTATTTTTATGCTCTGTTTTATATTGTTATTAAATTGAAATGTTGATGTTTTATAACTTCATTTTATGTAAACTGCCCCGAGCCTGCTGGAAGGAGCGGTACATAAAAATGAATAATAAATATAAATAAATAAGAAAATAGTTATGCGTTTTACATTTCTGGGTAGGTGATCTTTGGGACTTGGTTCTTTAATCAGTAGCTCCCATGCTGAAAAAGTGTGAGCACTCCTGATCTAGATGGTCCTTGAGGGCCTCCAAAGGTCACTATATAGATCTAGATGGACCTTGAGGGCCTCCTAAGGTCATTATATAGATTGAGATGGTCCTTGAGGGTGTCCTAAGGTCATTATATAGATTGAGATGGTCCTTGAGGGTGTCCTAAGGTCACGATATAGATCTAGATGGATCTTAAGGGCCTCCTAAGGTCACTATATAGATCTAGATGGTCCTTAAGGGCCTCCTAAGGTCATTATATAGATCTAGATGGTCCTTGAGGGCCTCCTAAGGTCATTATATAGATCGAGATGGTCCTTGAGGGCCTCCTAAGCTCACTATATAGATCTAGATGGTCCTTGAGGGCCTCCTAAGGTCATGATATAGAACTAGATGGTCCTTGAGGGCCTCCTAAGCTCACTATATAGATCTAGATGGTCCTTGAGGGCCTCCTAAGGTCATTCTATAGATTGAGATGGTCCTTGAGGGTCTCCTAAGGTCACGATATAGATCTAGATGGTCCTTAAGGGCCTCCTAAGGTCACTATATAGATCTAGATGGTCCTTGAGGGCCTCCAAAGGTCATTATATAGATCGAGATGGTCCTTGAGGGTCTCCTAAGGTCACGATATAGATCTAGATGGTCCTTGAGGGCTGAGTGGTCATCCGTTGGGAGGGATTGGATGGTGTTCTACTTCTTGACAGAATGGGGTTTGACTGGATAGCATTGAGAGGTCTCTTCCGATATGTTCTGATGATTCAATATCTTGAATATGTTGCTGTATTTTGACCTCTATTGAAGGCATTTACGTCCCTTCTTTATTCAATCCCAGGGTGTCCTTGGGCAGCACTCTGCGTTCCTCCTTTATCGCTTCCAAAGCCAGGGCTCGGCTTCATGTTCTGAGAATATACTGATAGGAAGCCTTCGTTGGTATAACGAAGTGTGCCAAATCTTGTGTCGTCCTGAGGAGAGTGAGTAGGCCGAAGCCTGTAGGAGTCATTGGCCCAAAGCTAGTGTCTTCCTGAGGAGAGTTAGTAGGCCGAAGCTTTTTAGAATAAGTGTGCCTAAGCTTGTGTCGCATTAGTGAGTAGGCCGAAGCCTGTTAGTCAGTATGCCAAAGCTTGTGTCGTCCTGAGGAGAGTGACTAGGCCGAAGCCTGTTAGTCAATATGCCAAAGCTTGTGTCGTCCTGAGTGAATAGGCCGAAGCCTTTTAGAGTAAGTGTGCCAAAGCTTGTGAAGTCCTGAGTGAGTAGGCCGAAGCCTGTTAGTCAGTATGCCAAAGCTTGTGTCGTCCTGAGTGAGTAGGCCGAAGCCTGTTAGTCGGTATGCCAAAGCTTGTGTTGTCCTGAGGAGAATGAGTAGGCAGAAGCCTTTTAGAGTAAGTGTGCCAAAGCTTGTGAAGTCCTGAGTGAGTAGGCCGAAGCCTGTTAGTCAGTATGCCAAAGCTTGTGTCGTCCTGAGTGAGTAGGCCGAAGCCTGTTAGTCAGTATGCCAAAGCTTGTGTTGTCCTGAGGAGAATGAGTAGGCAGAAGCCTTTTAGAGTAAGTGTGCCAAAGCTTGTGTCGTCCTGAGTGAGTAGGCCGAAGCCTGTTAGTCAGTGTGCCAAAGGTAGTGTTGCCCTGAGTAGAGTGAATAGGCCAAAGCCTCTTAGCATCAGTGGGCCATAGCTAGTATCGTCCTGAGGGGTGTGAGTAGGCCGAAGCCTTTTAGAGTAAGTGTGCCAAAGCTAGCTTCGTCTTGAGGAGAGTGAGTAGGCCGAAGCCTTAGAGTCAGTGTGCCAAAGTTTGTGACGTCCTGAGGAGAGTGACTAGGCCGAAGCCTTAGTGTCAGTGTTCCAAAGCTTGTGTCATCCTGAGGAGAGTGAGTAGGCCGAAGCCTTAGAGTCAGTGTTCCAAAGCTTGTGTCGTTCTGAGGAGAGTGAGTAGGCCGAAGCCTGTTAGAGTTAGTGTGCCAAACTTTGTGTCGTCCTGAGTGAATAGGCCGAAGCCTGTTAGAGTCAGTATGCCAAAGCTAGCCTCGCCCTGAGGAGAGTGACTAGGCCGAAGCCTGTTAGAGTGTGCCAAGGCTTGTGTCGTCCTGAGTGAGTAGGCCGAAGCCTGTTAGTCAGTATACCAAAGCTAGCCTCGCCCTGAGGAGAGTGACTAGGCCGAAGCCTGTTAGAGTGTACCAAAGCTTGTGTTGTCCTGAGTGAGTAGGCCGAAGCCTGTTAATCAGTATGCTAAAGCTTGTGTCGTCCTGAGGAGAGTGACTAGGCCGAAGCCTGTTAGAGTCAGTGTGCCAAAGCTTGTGTCGTCCTGAGTGAGTGGGCCGAAGCCTTTTAGCGTTAGTGAGCCACAGCTACCGGTAGTATCGTCCTGAGGAGTGTGAGTTGGCCGGAGTCTGTGGGGAAAAGCTGGTGTCGTCCTTAGGAGTGTGAGTAGGCCGAAGCCTGTTAGAGTCAGTGGGCCAAAACTCCAGTGTGAAGGATGCTGTGTATGGGGAGGGTCAGTTACAAATATAAGTACGGTAGATTAATCGTTAGAAATGGAGAAATGAGGTTGTTTTACTTTAAGGCAGCCTTCTTTCCCAGTCTGGCACTACATGTCCCATCATTCCCATACTGACTGGGGATAATAGGGGGCTGTAGTCACCTGGAGTGGCCAACGCGGTCTACAAAACTGTGAAGACCACCTGGTCAAGAAAAGGATCACCTTGTTAGAAGTCAACTCTTCGAACAACGGATATTCATAAGCATTCATGGAATGGCACACAGGTTTCTCAGTTGTTAAACTGAAGAACCATGTCTTTAAACTGCCGAGGATAAAACATGCCACTAAAAATGTACGTACAATATAGGTTAACAATTATACACAGTTAGTGGAGGCTTGGAAAGTTGCGATTTCCAACAAGCACAAGGCGAACCTGATTGAATTTATCGTCCAAAAATAACTCTAAGGTTCTGCTTCAGTGGGAAGCGACAGTTACACGTTGTTCCAGTGCACGAACCTTATCTTTTTGCAAAAAAAAAAAAAGCATGCCTATCTGGCTGTGTGCATCGGTTGTGAGCCGGCCAACACACCCTCTTTCTTCTTCCCCTTTCCCTTTTTCTTCCTAGGAACTTGTGCGTGTGGGTTTTGTGGTGAGCGCATCTGGACTTGCACCGGATTGGCAGATAGACACAGACACACACCGCGACGACACAGGAAAAAACAAGTGTCTGTCACAGCTTGCGTTTCTGGGAGTCTTTGCTCCCTTTCGGTTACGCGGCGAGGAAATGTCACACACTCAGAAGCAGATAAGGAAGAAAGAAAGACGAAACAACACTCAAAAGAATCCTCCGAGCTGCGTTTCTTCTTTCTCCGGCTTTGGCGTGTCGTGGATTTTGTAACATGGCTGCAGAGCTTCCATAATGGTAAGAAGCTTTACCTGTTGAATTTGTCTTTTCTTGAGAGGTGCATTAGGGACAGAGAGGAACCGGGTGTCTCCTCCGAAGCATGTTTTTTTCGTAACCGTGGACAGAACGTGGATCCACCACAACACACCAGAGACCAAACAGCAGTCAAAACAGTGGGTTTCTTGGGGTGAATCGGCGCCAAAGAAGGCCAAGGTGGGTTTGCCAGCCAATAAAGTCATGGCGACCGTTTTTTTGGGATGAACGAACGGTATAATCCACATTTACTCCCTTCAAAAGGGTAAAACAATCAACGGCGAATATTATGCCAACTTATTGGGTCGATTTAATGAGGATTTGGGGGGGAAACCGACCAATTTTGGCCAAGAAAAAAGTTCTTTTGCACCAGGACAATGCAAGGGTGCACATATGTGCAGTTGCTCTGGCAACAATCCATGAATTGGGATACGAATTGCTCCCTCATCCGCCCTATTCTCTGGATTTAGCCCCGAGTGACTATTTCTTGTTTCCAAACCTGAAGAAATGGCTCGGCGGAAAGAGATTTCAAATCATCTCACAAATAAATACCTATTTTGATGACCTCGACAAATCTTATTTTTTGGAAGGGATAAAAAATTGGAGAAACGTTGGACAAAGTGTATAGAGCTCAAAGGAGGCGACGTCGAAAAATAAAATGATTTTTTCATCCAAAAATCTGTGTTTCATTCAAAAAAAGTCACTGACTTATTGACCCGCCCTCGTAACATGTCTTGCAAATCGGATTTCTCCTCCGAAGGATGTTTTTTCTGACTACGATATCTATGACTTTCTTAAGTTTTAAGAAAGTTAACCTCTTAAAAACTGGGCAAAAGAAAACTTTTCAGTTTGAATACTTTTCCTTCAAAGACTATCTCATCTTTGAGAATTTTAATATTTTCAAAGAGTATCTTGTCTTTAAATCTGTTTGGGAGTGGGCTTTTTCAAGAGTGTCTAGTCTTAATGTTTTGTTTGGGGGTGGGCTTAGAAATTATGCTCACCAAGCCCGGATTAACACCTTTTTGCACCCTAGACCACACTTTGGAATTACACCCCCAGCCAACCTCTAACCCCCACACACACACACACCACTCAGATGCACACTTGGCTGGCTTTCACCATGGTGCCTCCAGAGCAGAAGAGAAAGGCGAGTAGGCACCATCCCGCCATCTCCAAGGTCCCCATTCCCACTGGCTGGAAAGCTCCGCTGTGCTCTGAAGGTCTCCTCGGGAGTCGGGAGGCTTGGGGAGAGAGCAGTGGGTGCAAATTCGCTCCAAAAGCGCGCACGAGAGAGAGCGAGAGAGAGAGCACGCGAGAGAGAGAGAGAGAGAGAGAGAGAGAGAGCGAGAGAGAGAGCAAGAGAGAGCAAGAGAGAGAGAGAACGGGCGAGAGAGAGAACGCGCGCAAGAGAGCACGCGAGAGAGAGCATGCGAGAAAGAGCGAGAGAGAACGCACGAGAGAGAGAGCAAGAGAGCGAGAACGCGCGAGAGAGAGAACGTGCGAGAGAGAGCGTGAGAGAGAGCACACGAGAGAGCGCGAGAGAGAGCGAGAGAGAGAGAGAGTGAGAGAGAGTGCGCGAGAGAGAGAGAACACGAGAGAGAGTGAGCGAGAGAGAGAGAGCGTGCTAGAGAGAGAGAGAACGTGAGAGAGAGAGAGAGTGCGAGAGAGAGAGAGCGAGAGAGAGAGTGGGCGAGAGAGAGAACGCGCGCGAGAAAGAACACGAGAGAGAGAGTGCGCGAGAAAGAGAGAACGCGTGAGAGAGAACGCGTGAGAGAGCGCGCGAGAGAGAGAGAGTGCGAGAGAGAGAGTGGGCGAGAGAGAGCAAGAGAGAGAGCGGGCGAGAGAGAACGCGCGCGACAGAGAACACGAGAGAGAGAGTGCGCGAGAAAGAGAGAGAATGCGCGAGAGAGAGAACGCGTGAGAGAGAGCGCGAGAGAGAGCGTGAGAGAGAGAGAGAGAGAGAGAGAGAGAGAGAGAGATGTCCGCTTGTCATGCGTTCCCAGAGGGGACGGAGCTGAGACTTTGCTGGGAGAAGGAGCGAGGAGGGGCATGAGAAAGGGGGTAAGAGGTGCGCGGACCAGTTTTTTTTTTTTTGGTCCGTGATCTGCGCCCCCCCTCGGCTTGCGCCCCTAGGCCATGGCCTCGTTGGCCTTATGGGTAATCCGGGCATGATGCTAACGTGTCTCACAAATGTACAGCTTGCTTTCAGCTGACTATGTAGACTTTTTAGCGATGCCGACTGAGGTTCTCTCCTCTGTTTCTCTTTGGTTGCAGGTTGTAGCTGATCACCAAACAGGATGCTGCCTGGGATTTATTGCCCGGTCGAATTTTGGTCCAAAGAAGCCAACCAGAGCATCCAAGTAGACTTCCTCTTGCCCACCGGCATTTACTTGACCCTCTCTGTTCCCTGCAATGCAACTCTGGGCACAATCAAACAGGTACGGAGACTCTTTGCTCGTCTGTCTCAATGGAGTGCCTCTGGTGTGGCTGTAAGAAGGTCCTCCATTGTGCTTCCCTACTTGAGCGGTGGTGGCACGATCGTCAGCATACATGAAACTCTCTGTCCCTTCTGGCAGTAGCTGGTCATTTGTGTAAAGGTTAAACAGTAATGGAGAAAGCTGGTGTTGCCTGTAATAGGCAGTAAGAGCACCTAAAGCTTCAGAGAGCTTCTGTTCAACAATTTCAAAGCTCCCAGCTTGAGTGGTGTCGTCCTGAGGAGTGTGAGTAGGCCGAAGCCTGTTGGAGTCTGTGGGGAAAAGCTGGTGTCGTCCTGAGTAGGCCGAAGCCTGTTAGAGTCAGTAGGCCAAAGCTAGTGTTGCCTTGAGGAAAATGACTAGGCCGAAGCCTGTTAAGAGTCAGTGTGCCAAAGCTAGTGTCGTCCTGAGGAGTGTGAGTAGGTCGAAGCCTGTTAGAGTCAGTAGGCCAAAGCTAGTGTTGCCCTGAGGAGAATGACTAGGCCGAAGCCTGTTAAGCGTCAGTGGGCCAAAGCTAGTGTCGCCCTGAGGAGTGTGAGTAGGCCGAAGCCTGTTGGAGTCTGTGGGGAAAAGCTTGTGTCATCCTGAGCAGTGTGAGTAGGCCGAAGCCTGTTAGAGTCAGTAGGCCAAAGCTAGTGTTGCCCTGAGAAGAATGACTAGGCCGAAGCCTGTTAGAGTCAGTAGGCCAAAGCTAGTGTCGTCCTGAGGAGAATGACTAGGCCGAAGCCTGTTAGAGTCAGTAGGCCAAAGCTAGTATCGTCCTGAGGAGAATGACTAGGTCGAAGCCTGTTTGAGTCAGTAGGCCAAAGCTAGTATTGTCCTGAGGAGAATGACTAGGCCGAAGCCTGTTAAGAGTCAGTGTGCCAAAGCTAGTGTCGCCCTGAGGAGTGTGAGTAGGCCAAAGCCTGTTGGAGTCTGTGGGGAAAAGCTTGTGTTGTCCTGAGGAGTGTGAGTAGGCCGAAGCCTGTTGAAGTCTGTGGGGAAAAGCTGGTGTCGTCCTGAGGAGTGTGATTAGGCCGAAGCCTGTAGAGTCAGTAGGCCAAAGCTAGTGTTGCCCTGAGGAGAATGACTAGGCCGAAGCCTGTTAGAGTCAGTAGGCCACAGCTAGTATCGTCCTGAGGAGAGTGAGTAGGCCGAAGCCTGTTAGAGTCAGTGTGCCAAAGCTTGTGTCGTCCTGAGTGAATAGGCCAAAGCCTGTTACAGTCAGTATGCCAAAGCTTGTGTCGTCCTGGGGAGAGTGACTAGGCCGAAGCCTGTTACAGTCAGTATGCCAAAGCTTGTGTCGTCCTGGGGAGAGTGACTAGGCCGAAGCCTGTTAGGGTGTGCCAAAGCTTGTGTCATCCTGAGTAGGTCGAAGCCTGTTAAGAGTCAGTCCCTTCTGGCAGTGGCTGGTCATTTGTGTAAAGGTTAAACAGTGATGGAGAAAGCTGGTTTTGCCTGTAATAGGCAGTAAGTGCACCTAGAGCTTCAGAGAGCTTCTGTTCAACCATTTCAAAGCTCCCTGCTTGAGTGGTGATGACACTGTCGTCAGCATAGATGAAACTCTCTGTCCCTTCTGGAAGTGGCTGGTCATTTATGTAAACATTAAGGTAAAGGTAAAGGTTTTTCCCTGACATTAAGTCTAGTTGTGCCCAACTCTGGGGTTTGGGGCTCATCTCCATTTCTAAGCCGAAGAGCCGGCATTGTCCATAGACACCTCCAAGGTCATGTGGCCAGCATGACTGCATGAACCACTGTCAACCTTCCTGACAGAGTGGTGCTTATTGATCTACTCACATTTGCATGTTTTCGAACTGCTAGGTTGGCTGAAATTAATGCTAAACATTATTTAATACTACATGTCATCTATAATATACAATCATTATAATATTATTATATATTACATTCTTATTATCATCTTGTATTATTCTTATTATCATCTTGTATTGCATAATGTTATTATCAATATCATTATTAGTTTTATATTGTATTACATTATAATATTCTTAATATTATATGTATATACAATATATTTTATTAGCATAGCACAATATTAGTATTCTATATGACTATACCGTACCACTATACTGCAATATTATTAATAATATTACATGTAATATATAATATACAGTTATTGTATTACTAGCCGTCCCCTGCCATGCTTTGCTGTGACCCAGTCTGTTTATATGTATTTTGTATGTGTATATATTTGTGTATATGTGTATATATGTGTTTTTGCGCATGCATTGTAATGTTTTGGGGATTTTTTTGGATTTTGACGTCTCTTCCGCTGTGTTTTTAATTTTTTTTAAAATGAGTGATGATCACTCGTTGGCCTGATAGGTGTATTGCGTCCAAATTTGGTGTTAATTTGCCCAGTGTTAATCGCACAAACGAACATTACATTTTTATTTATGTAGATTTTATATTGTATTATTATTACCTTTATATTATACTAGCTTGGGGACCCAGCAGTGCCCGGGTTATTTGAGGAAGGCATTGTGTGCCAAGGTTGGTTCCTATTAGATGTTTATGTGGCTTGCAGTTGTCTCAGGAACTTAGTGAAGGTACTGCAAGTCCCATTGGCCGTGGCCCATCCCCCTCCAAACAGCACCAGGATGTAGAGTGGGCCATGGGGGCTCTGTGTGTCACATTTGGTCTTGATCATTCTTTGGATGAGGGTTGCAGTGGTCTCGGAAGGTGAGTGAAGGTATTTCAAGTCCTATCATCTGTGGTCCATCCTCCTTGAAACAGCACCAGGGTGTAGAGTGGGTCATGGGGGCTCTGTGTGCTAATTTTGGTCTGTAGTGGTCATTGGGTGAGGGTCGCGTTGTGAAGTGGGCCATTGGGCCCCTGTGTGCCAAGTTTGGTCCTGATCCGTCACTGCTGTGGGCCGCACTGTCTGACTGCCTGAGGCCTTTCCTTTTCCCTCTGCATCACCTTAGAATGTTGGAATGTGGATGGCCAATCTGAGTCCTTTATGCAAATGCAATTTCAGTGGCAACCAATCACCTCTGTCTGGGGCCGTAGAATGTTGGAGTTCTGAGGCTGGCCAATCAGAGTCCTTTATGAAAATAATCCCATAGTGGCAACCTATCGAAACGCTGCCACATATTCCTCCGCACCTCCCGCCGCAAACACTGACTTTTATTATATAGATAGATAATATTCTTATCAATATTATATTTTAAAAAGTTATTTATCGCATCGGAAGCGAAGTGAGGGTACAGTTGTAATGTATTTAAAAATACAAACAAAGTTTAAAAACTTGGCATTATACCAAAGGAGGAATAAGGGATCGCTCAGTTTCGCTTTCTCCAATTCCTGGCTCTGAAACAGCAATTGTGGTTTCGAAAACAACATATTTCAACTGTTCAACAAACTGAACCAAAAGCCTTCTCCATTTTTTTTGTAGGTTGGGTTGCTTAACACACTTGAGGTTTGATTTAGATAACATTTCCTGGGTCATTCATAAAGAAAAGCCACAGATTGTGCAAATTATTTCATTAAGCACCGGTTTTCCTTCAGAGACTTTGGCGTTTTTCACGTTCCACCTTTTTCTTCCTTTTCACAACAATCCTTCAAGGAGCAAAGACTACCTAAAGCTTTGGAGAGTTTCTGTTCAACCATTGCAAAGCTCCCTACTTGAGTGGTGATGGCACGATCGTCAGCATAGATGAAACTCTCTGTCCCTTCTGGCAGTGGCTGGTCATTTGTGTAGATCAGTGTTTCCCAACCTTTTTTGAGCCGCTGCACACTTTTTACGTTCACACAGTCCTGGGGCACACCACCAACCAAAATGACACAAAATGACACTCTAACACAGTAATACATATCTGTAAAACGGAATGTTTGTATGTGTGCGGAGGGCGGAAGGGCGGAAATGTGGCAGTGTTCTGATTGGCAGCCACTTTCACAGGCCACAGCGACCAGCGCGGGTGATGGACCTGCACCAAACTTGACACACATAACCCCCCTAACCCCCTTTACGTCCTGGTACGGTTTGGGGGACATGACCCACGGATTATGGGATTTGTAGTACTTTCTAACACTTTGGTTCCCACAGACCACTGAGTCCACCAAAAAGGACCAATACAGACCACACTTGGCACACACAACCCCCATGACCCACTCTATCTCCTGGTGCAGTTTGGAGGAGGGTGGACCATGGATGATGGGACTTGAAGTACCTCTACTCACTTCCCAAGTCCACTGCAACCCTTATCCAATTACTGATCGAGACCAAACTTGGCACACACAGCCCCCATGACCCACTCTACATCCTGCTGCAGGTTCGAGAAGGACGGACCAGGGATGATGGGACTTGAAGTACCTACACTCACTTCCCAAGACCGCTGCGACCCCCATCCAATGACTGATCACGACCAAACTTGGCACATAGAGCCCCCATGACCTACTCTACATCCTGCTGCAGTTTGCAGGAGGGTGGACCATGGATGATGGGACTTGAAGTACATTCACTCATTTCCCAAGACCGCTGCAACCCTCATCCAATGACTGATCAAGACCAAAGTTGGCACATAGAGCCCCCATGACCCGCTCTACATCCTGCTGCAGTTTGCAGGATGGTGGACCATGGATGATGGGACTTGAAGTACTTCTACTCATTTCCTGAGACCACTGCTCCACTCGTCCAATGACGAATCAAAACCACACTTGGCACACATAACCCCCTGACCCCCTTTACGTCCTGGTGCGGTTTGAGGACATGACCCACGGATTATGGGATTTGTAGTACTTTCAAACACTTTGGTTACAACAGACCACTGAGGCCACCAAAACGGACCAATACAGACCACACTTGGCACACACAATACCCATGACCCACTCTATCTCCTGGTGCAGTTCAGAGGAGGGTGGACCATGGATGATGGGACTTGAAGTACCTCTACTCACTTCCCAAGTCCACTGCAACCATTATCCAATTACTGATCGAGACCAAACTTGGCACACATAACCCCCATGACTACCTTCACATCCTGGTGAGGTTCAGGGGAGGACTGACAATGGATGATGGGATTTGTAGTACTTTCACACCCCTCTGTTCCCACAGACCGCTGCGGCCCCCAACAAACACCGATAAAGACCACACTTGGCACACAGAGCCCCAGTGACCCACTCTACATCCTACTGAAGTTTGGAGGGGGCAGAACATGGATGATGGGACTTGCAGTACCTTCCCTCTCTTTCCAAGACTGCTACAAACCTAATCCAATGACTGATCAAGACCAAACCTGGCAAACAGAGCCCTCATGACCCACTCTACATCCTGGTGCAGTTTTGTGTGAGACGGACCACAGATGTTGGGACTTGAAGTACCTTCACTCACTTCCTCAAAACAATGCAACCCTCATCCATTCACCAATACAGACCAAACTTGCCACACACAGCCCCCATGACCCACTCTACATCCTGCTACACTTCTCAAATTACCTGGGCACCGCCGGGTCCCCAAGCTAGTAGTTAATATGTTTTAAAATGTATTTATACACTCAGTGTGAAACCTGGGCCTGTTTCGATGAACACAACATAGATAGATATCCTGGCAGGAATGGCAGAAAGACACAAACTTCCCACACAGAACTCCCATAACCAAGAGAAAATGCTATAAGAATTTGGTGGGCATTGACCTTGAGTTTTGGAGTTGTAGTTCACCTATATCCAGGGAGCACTGTGGACTCAAACAATGTTGGATCAGGACCAAACTTGGCATGAATACTCAATATACCCAAATGTGAACACAGATGGAGTTTGGGGAAAATAGACATTGACATTTGGGAGTTACAGTTTCTGGGATTTATAGTTAACACACAATCAAAGAGCATCCTGAACTCTTGCAACAATGGAATTGAACTCTCATTAGCAACAGAAAGTACTGAAAGGGTTTGCTTGGGAATTGACCTTGAGTTTGGAAGTTGTAGTTCACCTACACCCAGAGAGCACTGTGGACTCAAATAATGATGGATCTGGACCACACTTGGCATGAATACACAATATGCCCAACTATGAACACACTTGGAGTTTGGGGAAAATAGACCTTGACATTTGGGGATTGTAGTTCACCTACATCCAGAGAGCACTGTGGACTCAAATAATGATGGGCGGGTGGGCCTCTTCCTCGTGGGGAGGGGAACACTCCACCCCTTTCCGACCCTCCCTCTGCTCACCTCAGCCTCTGCCGGCCTTTCCTCCTCCATTATGGCGACGCAGCGGTAGAGAGAGAAAGAGAGCGAGGGGAAGGCGCAGCTAAGCAGAGGAGCTGCCCCCTCGCCTCACACTTGAGCGAGTGCGAGGGAAAGAGCGGGGCGAGGAGGAAGCGGCTTCCGGTGCCGCTTTTCCTTCGAACTCTGAGGTGAAGAATGGCGTGGACAGCTCAGGCGAAGACGGGAGGAGGCGCGGGAACAACAGCAGGGAGAGGGACAACAATAACAACAGCAGCCATAGCAGCCTCCTCCTTCTCCCTCGGCACACCTGATGATCGTTCACAGCACACTAGTGTGCTGTGGCACAGCGGTTGGGAAACACTGGTGTAGATGATAAACAGTGATGGTCCAAGCTGCAATGAGTAGTAAGAGCGCCTCAAACTTTGTAGAGCTTCTGTTCAACCATTTCAAAGCTCTCTGCTTGGGCAGTGGTGGCATGATCATCAGCATAGATGAAACTCTCTGTCCTTTCTGGCAGAGGCTGGTCATTTGTGTAGTTGTTAAACATTGACGGTGTAAACTGCTTTTCTCTGTAATAGGCAGTAAGAGCACCTAGAGCAGTGTTTCTCAACCTGGGGGTCGGGACCCCCCCAGGGGGGTCGCGGGAGGGTTTCAGAGGGGTTGCCAAAGGCCATCAAAAACATATATTTCTGATATGCTTAGGAAGCCCTTTGGCAGAGAAGTTTGAAGATCTCTCTGCTTGTCCTTCTCTTTCTTTTTGGAAACAGACTGCGAATTCTCCCACCTAAAGCTCTCCTTTGCTGTGATTGGCAGGCCTCCCAGCCAAGGGGAGGGCTGTTTCTGAGACTCCAAGCAGGGAGGGGAGAGCAGGCGTGCTTGGTGCATGGCAGCATGATGCACATGTGTAGGTGAGGGAGAGTGTGAGAGGTGGGATGGAGGCTCACACCAGCTAGTCCCTTCAAGGCATGAGGGTTCTGTATAGGAAGTTTGACCCAATTCTATCATTGGTGGGGTGCAAAGGGCTCTTTGTAGGTGAACTATAAATTCCAGAAACTACAACTTCCAAATGTCAAGATCTATTTCCCCCAAACTCCACCAGTGTTCACATTTGGGTATATTGAGGATTCGTGTCAAGTGGTCCAGATCCATCCTTGTTGAGTCTATAGTGCTCTCTGGATGTAGGTGAACTACAACTCCCAAACTCAAGGTCAATGCCCACCAAACCCTTCCAGTATTTGCTGTTGGTCATGGGAATTTTGAGTGCCAAGTTTGTTTCAGTTCCATTGTTGGTGAAGTCAGAATGCTCTTTGATTGTAGGTGAACTATAAAGCCCAGCAACGCCACCTTCCAAATGACAAAATCACCCCCCCCCCTCAAAAATACAGTTATGAAGTAGCAATGAAAATAATGTTATGGTTAGGGGTCTCCACAACATGAGGACCTGTATTAAGGGGTCGCAGCATTAGGAAAGTTGAGAAACTCTGACCTAGAGATTCGGAGAGCTTCCATTCAGCCATTTCAAAGCGCCCTATTCGAGTGGTGATGGCACGATCATCAGCATAGATGAAACTCTCTGTCCCTTCTGGCAGTGGCTGGTCATTTGTGTAAATGTTTGCTGACAGGTCTATGAAGAAAACTACATTCTACCCACTACCATCTTTGGGGTGCCTAAAATAAAATGGATTTTCTGGGGTGGGGTTCCCTTTCTCTAGCTGGTCTGGCACCATGCCCAGTGCGAGCCCTTCTTCCACATGCTCAGTGACCCAGAGTCGTACGTTTTCACCTGCATCAACCAGACGGCCGAGCGGCAAGAGCTGGAAGACGAGCAGCGGCGCCTCTGCGACATCCAGCCCTTCTTGCCGGTCCTGCGCCTCGTGGCCCGTGAAGGCGACCGGGTCAAAAAACTGATCAATTCTCAAATCAGCCTACTTATTGGCAAAGGTAAGCCGCCTTGTTGTGAGCCATCATCCCCCCTCCCCTTCCCTCTAGTCTATAGATATAAAGGGGGCAAACCCAGAAAAGACTCTACCCACCAGTGTCTGCTTTATTTCTTCACATAATAGTCACCAGTGTGCCACCCCAATTGTTTGGGTGGCAAAATAGCTATGTTTGTGAACCTCGCATAATAGTCGCCAGTGTGCCATCCCCATTGT
This sequence comes from Anolis apletophallus, assembly GCA_030556195.1. Taxonomy (NCBI): domain Eukaryota; kingdom Metazoa; phylum Chordata; class Lepidosauria; order Squamata; family Anolidae; genus Anolis; species Anolis apletophallus. The sequence continues at coordinate 13,424,308 of JARBWK010000017.1, read as the reverse complement.
TTGGGTGGCAAAATAGGTATTTTTGTGTTCCTTGCATAATAGTCGCCAGTATGCCACCCCCATTGTTTGGGTGGCAAAATAGCTATGTTTGTGATCCTCGCATAATAGTCGCCAGTGTGCCATCCCCATTGTTTGGGTGGCAAAATAGGTATTTTTGTGTTCCTTGCATAATAGTCGCCAGTGTGCCACCCCCATTGTTTGGGTGGCAAAATAGGTATTTTTGTGTTCCTTGCATAATAGTCGCCAGTGTGCCACCCCCATTGTTTGGGTGGCAAAATAGGTATTTTTATGTCCCTCGCATAATAGTCGCCAGTGTGCCATCCCCATTGTTTGGGTGGCAAAATAGGTATTTTTATGTCCCTCTCGCATAATAAAATAGGTCCCTCGCCAGTGTGCCATCCCCATTGTTTGGGTGGCAAAATAGGTATTTTGTCCCTCGCATGTCCCCATCCCCATTGTTTGGGTGGCAAAATAGGTATTTTTGTGTCCCTCGCATAATAGTCGCCAGTGTGCCATCCCCATTGTTTGGGTGGCAAAATAGGTATTTTTGTGTCCCTCGCATAATAGTCGCCAGTGTGCCATCCCCATTGTTTGGGTGGCAAAATGGGTCCCCATTGTTTGGGTGTCCCTCGCATAATAGTCGCCAGTGTGCCATCCCCATTGTTTGGGTGGCAAAATAGGTATTTTTGTGTCCCTCGCAGTGTGCCATCCCCATTGTTTGGGTGGCAAAATGGTGTGCCACCCCCATTGTTTGGGTGGCAAAATATTTTTGTGTCCCTCGCATAATAGTCGCCAGTGTACCATCCCCATTGTTTGGGTGGCAAAATAGGTATTTTTGTGTCCCTCTCGCCAGTGTGCCATCCCCATTGTTTGGGTGGCAAAATGGGTATTTTTGTGTCCCTCGCATAATAGTCAGTGTGCCATCCCCATTGTTTGGGTGGCAAAATGGGTATTTTGTGTCCCTCGCATAATAGTCACCAGTGTGCCATCCCCATTGTGTGGCAAAATAGGTATTTTTGTGTCCATCCCCATTGTTTAAGTGGCAAAATGGGTATTTTTGTGTCCCTCGCATAATAGTGTGCCACCACGCCAGTGTGCCACCCCCCTTGCATTGTTTAAGTGGCAAAATGGGTATTTTTGTGTCCCTCGCATAATAGTCGCCAGTGTGCCATCCCCATTGTTTGGGTGGCAAAATGGGTATTTTTGTGTCCCTCGCATAATAGTCGCCAGTGTGCCATCCCCATTGTTTGGGTGGCAAAATAGGTATTTTTGTGTCCCTCGCATAATAGTCGCCAGTGTGCCATCCCCATTGTTTGGGTGGCAAAATAGGTATTTTTGTGTCCCTCGCATAATAGTCGCCAGTGTGCCATCCCCATTGTTTAAGTGGCAAAATGGGTATTTTTGTGTCCCTCGCATAATAGTCGCCAGTGTGCCACCATCCCCATTGTTTGGGTGGCAAAATAGGTATTTTTGTGTCCCTCGCATAATAGTCGCCAGTGTGCCATCCCCATTGTTTAAGTGGCAAAATGGGTATTTTTGTGTCCCTCGCATAATAGTCGCCAGTGTGCCATCCCCATTGTTTGGGTGGCAAAATAGGTATTTTTGTGTCCCTCGCATAATAGTCGCCAGTGTGCCATCCCCATTGTTTGGGTGGCAAAATGGGTATTTTTGTGTCCCTCGCATAATCCCCAGTCGCAAAATAGGTATTTTGTGTACCATCCCCATTGTTTGGGTGGCAAAATAGGTATTTTTGTGTCCCTCGCATAATAGTCGCCAGTGTGCCATCCCCATTGTTTGGGTGGCAAAATAGGTATTTTTGTGTTCCTCGCATAATAGTCGCCAGTGTGCCATCCCCATTGTTTGGGTGGCAAAATAGGTATTTTTGTGTTCCTTGCATAATAGTCGCCAGTATGCCACCCCCATTGTTTGGGTGGCAAAATAGCTATGTTTGTGATCCTCGCATAATAGTCGCCAGTGTGCCATCCCCTTTGTTTAGGTGGCAAAATGGGTATATTTGTGTCCCTCGCATAATAGTCGCCAGTGTGCCATCCCCATTGTTTGGGTGGCAAAATAGGTATTTTTGTGTCCCTCGCATAATAGTCGCCAGTGTGCCATCCCCATTGTTTGGGTGGCAAAATGGGTATTTTTGTGTCCCCCATTGTTTAAGCATAATAGTCGCCAGTGTGCCATCCCCATTGTTTGGGTGGCAAAATGGGTATTTTTTGTGTCCCTCGCATAATAGTCGCCAGTGTGCCATCCCCATTGTTTGGGTGGCAAAATGGGTATTTTTGTGTCCCTCGTTTGGGTAATAGTCGCCAGTGTGCCACCCCCATTGTTTGGGTGGCAAAATGGGTATTTTTGTGTCCCTCGCATAATAGTCGCCAGTGTGCCATCCCCATTGTTTGGGTGGCAAAATTTGGTATTTTTGTGTTGGCATGATGGGAGTTGTAGTTCACCCACAACCTTATGTATTTTGTGCAATTAAAAATTGACTTTTTCAAAGAACCGTAAGCTAGTATTCTATAAAATACACATTAAAATATATTTCTATGGTGCCATCCACAAAGGTCACTAAGGGGATGGATGAGCTACTATATAGGTAAGAATCTGGATTTTTTTTTTGGTTGTCCAGGTTTGCATGAGTTTGACTCTCTGGGAGACCCGGAAGTGAACGACTTCCGTGCCAAAATGCAGCACTTTTGCGAGGAGAGAGCAGCCCGGCGCCAGCAGCTGAGCTGGAAGGCCTGGATGGAATACAGCTTCCCCGTCCAACTGGAGCCCTTGGTCAATGGGGTGGGAAGAAGGGGTCCCCTCCAGATCCCCAACAAGAACATTTTTGTCAACGTCAAGTTTGAAAGCGGCGGGGTGAGTCCAAGTGCACTTTGAATACTATCCAAATGTCTCATTAAAATCCTTAATGAATCCAAGGCCCTGACCTTTCGAGTCAAGGGAATTCTTTTGTTCTTTGTGAGAAACAGGAATTGTCCTTAACAACCCTTCCTTGTTGACAAAGGGCCGTATGCAGATTTTATCCATGAGAATTTCAGCCTTCTGGATGGTAAACAAATGAAATAATTGCAGCCATGTGTTGGTTTCCTAGGCCAACAGTGACAGCCGGTTATGAAATATGGCTTGGCACTGTCCCCTCAAGGCTTGAGAAGCTGTGGGAGAGCGGAAGCCGGGGGAAGAGGTGGAGCCAGACCGTGCCATTCCCTGCCCCCTCCCCCCGGCTTCAGCTCTCCCACAGCCTCTCCAGCCTTGAGGGGGCAGTGCGAGCGAGGGGTAGGAGTCATGACCCCCGTTCCCGGTGCCGCTCTCCGCCATGACTCCCGCCCCTCGCTTGCTGAAGCCGCATGGAGGAAGAGGAGCATGAGCGGTGGACGGGCTTCAGTGGGCGTGGCTCCTCCTCCGCGCGGCTTCAGCAAGCGAGGGGTGGGAGTCATGACCCCCGTTCCCGGTGCCGCTCTCCGCCATGACTCCCGCCCCTCGCTTGCTGAAACCGTGCGGAGGAGGAGGAGCATGAGCGGTGGGCGGGCTTCAGTGGGTGGGGCTCCTCCCCATGGCTTCAGCGAGCGAGGGGTGGGAGTCATAATCCCCATCCTTGGCGCCACTCTCCGCCATGACTCCTGCCCCGTGCTCGCTGAAACCGCGCGGAAGAGGAGGAGCATGAGCGGTGGATGGGCTTCAGTGGGCGGGGCTCCTCCACGCGGCTTCAGCGAGCGAGGGGCGGGAGTCATGGCGGATTGGAGGCTGGCTGGGGAAACGGCCGAAGGAGGCGGCGCCCCGGCCCCTTCTTCTTTTTCTTGGCCGCCGCCCGGCCCTTCCTCCTCCCCCAAGCGGCAGGAGTTCGGCAAGAGGGAGGGGGAAGGAAGGGGGCAGAGAGCTTTTCTCGTGGCACAGCAGGAGTTCCTTATACAACAGGAGGGGACCATGTTAGCACTAAGTCCAAAATACACAGTAGAACTGAATGGAAATAATAACTATGCAGATAATTGTCACACACGTAAAGACTTAATTAACAGTGAATTTCATAGTATCATCAATATGAGATGTGGCATACATCCAAATAAACATCAAGTCTTACAATATGAAATGTGGCATACATCCAAATAAACATACAAGTCTTAACGCGGCCAACACACTCTCAGGAGGAGAGAGATCAGAGTCTCTGAAACCCTGAAGTTGAAAAACAGTCCCTGAGAAAGGATAAGTAAGTAAGGGAAGGTCCCAAAATAATGATATCCGCAGGAGCAGAAACAACTCAGTGGAAATGCTCACTGTAGGGTAGTCACTCATCCGAGGAAGCCTCCAAACAGTGAGAGTGGATGGCGAAGCCGGAGCAGCCCCGCGTGCCGTGCCTGTAGTAATATACAAGCCCGGGACTGGCTGTTCGGGCAGGAAAGCCGCTGTGAAATCGCGCGCTGTTCCTGGAGACAAGGAACAGTCGCGTGACAATGAAACCACAAGATACTGGCCGACGAGGGGGCATTTGCCTTGGCCACTTCTCGTTTCGACCTCTTGGTCTTTCTCAAGGCCACGTGGTAATATGGAATATCCAGGAGTCATAATCCCTGTCCTTGGCGCCACTCTCCGCCATGACTCCTGCCCCGCGCTCGCTGAAACCGCACGGAGGAGGAGGAGCATGAGCGGTGGACGGGCTTCAGTGGGCGGGGCTCCTCCGCGCGGCTTCAGCGAGCGAGGGGCGGGAGTCATGGCGGGTTGGAGGCTGGCTGGGGAAACGGCCGAAGGAGGCGGCGCCCGGCCCCTTCTTCTTTTTCTTGGCCACCGCCCGGCCCTTCCTCCTCCCCCAAGCGGCAGGAGTTCGGCAGGAGGGGGGGAAAGGAAGGGGGCAGAGAGCTTTTCTCGCGGCACAGCAGGAGTTTCGTCATGGCACACTACTGTGCCGCGTCACAGCATTTGGGAAACACTGAGGTAAACAACTGGCTGTTAATAAGCACTCATGAAATCGTGTCGTATCCCATTATTTTTCTCAATCTCTATCCCAAGTATTATCTCGGACCTATGGAACTGATTATCTGTTTGTATATTTGCAAACTGAGTTGCTCTCTCTTTCTGGGGTGCACAGGAAAGTTTCACCTTCCTGATCTCCCCCAAGGAGTACCCGGCCACCCTGATGAGCTCGGCCATCAAGAAGCAAGCGACGGTTTTCCGTCACCAAAAAATCAACAGCCCTGAAGATTATGCTTTGCAGATTAATGGGAAATATGAATACCTCTATGGAAACTACCCCTTGTACCAGTTCCAGGTATGTGTGCCCCCCTTCCCTCCCCCCTTCCTGCGGGCAGGTCACACTCTCTCAGCCCAGAGAGAAGCAAAAGTAAACTTTATTCTAATTCTTCCTAAAATAAATTTAAATAAAAATAAATTCTCAGAGCTGGGGAAGGGAAAAGGTAGGCATTCTTAGAGCTGGGGAAAGGGAGAAAGTAAGTGTTCTTCTCAGAGCTGGAGAACGGGGAAAGCAAGCCTTCTTAGAGCTAGTCAAAGTAGGCCTCAGAGCTGAGGAAAGTATGAGGCTGGTCTTGGCAGAGCTGGGGAAGGGAGAAAGCAGGCCTTCACAGAGCCGGGGAAAGGAGAATGTAAGCGTTCTTCTCAGAGCTAGGGAAGGGAGAAAGTGGGCCTTCTCACAGAGCTGGGGAAGGGAGAAAGCAGGCCTTCATAGAGCTGGGGGAGGGAGAAAGTAAGCGTTCTTCTCAGAGCTGGAGGAGGGGGAAAGTAAGCCTTTTTGCTGCTAGTCAAAGTAGGCCTCAGAGCTGGGAAAAGGAGAAAGTAGGCTTTCTCAAAGTTTCTTCTCAGAGCTGGGGAGGAGAGAAGTACAGAGCTGGGCCTCAGAGCTGGAGAAGGCAGTAAGTAGGCCTCAGAGCTGCAGAAGGTAGGAAGTAGGTCTTGGCAGAGCTGGGGAAGGGAGAAAACAGGCCTTCACAGAGCTGGGGAAAGGAGAAAGTAAGCGTTCTTCTCAGAGCTGGGGAAGGGAGAAAGTAGGCTTTCTCAAAGTTGGAGAAGGGAGAAAGTGGGCCTTCTCAGAGCTGGGGAAGGGAGAAAGCAGGCCTTCACAGAGCTGGGGAAAGGAGAAAGTAAGCGTTCCTCTCAGAGCTGGAGAAGGCAGTAAGTAGGCCTCAGAGCTGGAGAAGGGAGAAAGTGGACCTTCTCAGAGCTGGGGAAGGGAGAAAGCAGCCTTCACAGAGCCGGGGAAAGGAGAAAATAAGCGTTCTTCTCAGAGCTGGGGAAGGGAGAAAGTAGGCTTTCTCAAAGTTGGAGAAGGGAGAAAGTGGACCTTCTCAGAGCTGGGGAAGGGAGAAAGCAGCCTTCACAGAGCTGGGGAAAGGAGAAAGTAAATCTTCTCAGAGCTGGGGAAAGGAGAAAGCAGGCCTCAGAGCTGCAGGAAAGGAGGAAGTAGGTCTTGGCAGAGCTGGGGAAGGGAGGAAACAGGCCTTCACAGAGCTGGGGAAGGAGAAAGTAAGCGTTCTTCTCAGAGCTGGGGAAGGGAGAAAGTAGGCTTTCTCAAAGTTGGAGAAGGGAGAAAGTGGGCCTTCTCAGAACTGGGGAAGGGAGAAAGCAGGCCTTCACAGAGCTGGGGAAAGGAGAAAGTAAATCTTCTCAGAGCTGGGGAAAGGAGAAAGCAGGCCTTCTCAGAGTAGGAGAAGGGAGGAAGTAGATCTTCTCAGATCTGGGAAAGGGACAAAGTAGGCTTTCTTCTCAGAGCTGGGGAAGGGAGAAAGTAGTCCCGATAAGTCAGAAATTACTTAAAGGCACACATCAACAACAATATAATTAGAAACATTGTGTAAGGAAGGATTACACCATGAACCTTTTTTGCACTTCCCGGGTGTTGATTTCCTTCCGCAGTACGTCCGGGAGTGCCTCTGCCGCGGCCTCCTCCCCCACCTCACCATGGTGCACTCCTCCTCCATCTTGGCTTTGTGGGAAGAGCAGACCAATGGGATGCCCCATCCTCTAAAAGCCGCCGCCAAAGCACCTCCAGTCCCCAAGAAAAAGGTAAGGCCCTGCCCTGCAATGACCCTAAACAACCTCAATCCCAGATACACTTGACTTACGTAGTCTGAGGATGGTGGTCCTCCAAGTGTAGTGCCTTGGCTGGGATTGGCTGGTGCTGCTGGAAGAGCACTTTGGTTTTCTCAGTGTTTCTCATTTGCTTCTGCAAAGGTGTTTAGAGCGGCTTGTAGGTCTTCCTCTGAATCTGCACAGACTACGTTATCATCAGCATATTGGAGTCCTAGAACAGATCCCCTCCTTCTTCTCCCCTCTGCCCCCTTTTAGCCAATGTCGGTGTCTCTGTGGTCCATTGAGCAGCCTTACTCTATCGAGTTGGTGCAGGGCAGTAAAGTGAATGCGGACGAACGTATGAAGGTCAGTATTTTTGTGAACAGTGTTATGTTTGTGTCTCCTTGTCTTCTCTTTTGGGGGAAGTAGACCTTGACATTTGGGAGTTGTAGTTGCTGGGATTTATAGTTCACCTACAAGCAAAGAGCATTCTGAACCCCACCAACGATGGAATTGAACCAAACTTGGCACACAGAACTCCCACGACCAACAGAAAATTCTGGAAGGGTTTGGTGAGCGTTGACCTTGAGTTTGGGAGTTGTAGTTCACCTACAACCAGGAGAGCACTGTGGACTCAAACAACGATGGATCTGGACCAAAACTTGGCCCACAGACCCAACATGCTGCCGGGCCACTCTCGGTCCCACATTGCCCGGGTGCTTTTCCCTCGGCCTTGAAGGGATTCCCTGGTGTGAGCCTCCCTCCAGCCTTGCTTGCTCTCCCTCACCTGCATAGGCTACTGAGCACGCCTACTCTCCCCTCCCCAGCCAATCACAGCAGGAGGAGGGCTTTTGAGAGGCCAGCCAATCACAGCAGGAGGAGGGCTTTTGGGGGGAGGATTCGCCCTCTGTTTCCAAAAATTAAGAGAAGGACAGGCGGAGAGATCACAAGCACACATACATACACACACACATACACATATACGCAAGTACATTCAAATATACACATACACACACATACATATACACATACACACACATATATATATGCATATATAAACACAGATATATGCATATACACAAGCACACACATATACATAATATACACATATAAACACAGAAATATACATATAAACATGCACACATATATACAGACACACACACAGATATATATACACAAGCACACACAAATATACACATACATACACACATACACAAATATACACATACATACACACATACACAAATATACACATACATACACACATAAATACACACACATATACATAATATACATATACACATATAAACACAGAAATATACATATACACATGCACACATACATACAGACACACACACAGATATATATACACAAGCACACACAAATATACACATACATACACACATACACAAATATACACATACATACACACATATATGCACATACCCAAGCACACACATATACATGATATACATATACACATATAAACACAGAAATATACATATACACATGTACACATACATACAGACAAACACACACATACACAAGCACACACAAATATACACATACATACACATATGTGCATATACCCAAGAACATACATATACATAATTTACATATACACATATAAACACAAATACACAAATATACACACACATAAATACACATAGTACACATACACACAAACACACATATACACATACACACACACACATATATACACAAGCACACACAAATATACACATACATACACACATAAATACACACATATGTGCATATACCCAAGCATGCACATATACATAATATACATATACACATATAAACACAGAAATATACATATACACATGCACACATACATACAGACACACACACATATATATACACAAGCACGCACAAATATACACATACATACACACATATGTGCATATACCCAAGCACACACATATACATAATATACATATACACATATAAACACAAATACACAAATATACACACACATAAATACACATAATACCCATACACACAAACGCACATATATACATATACACAAATATATACACACACACAACACATATACACAGACTGGGCCACAGCAACACATGGCAGAGGACGGCAGGAATAGATGGTGATGACGTGTCTCTGTGGTTCTTCCTTCCACGCCGAATGCTTCTTGGGAAATTCACCTGTGTCGTCCTTCCATTTTGCCCTGCCTTCCTTTCCAGTTGGTGGTCCAGGCAGGCCTGTACCACGGCCACGAGATGCTCTGCAAGATGGTCTCCAGCTCGGAGGTCAGCGTCTGCTCGGAGCCGGCGTGGGGCCAGAGGCTGGAGTTTGAGATCAACGTCTGCGACTTGCCCCGCATGGCACGGCTCTGCCTGGCCCTCTACGCCGTCGTGGAGAAAGCCAAGAAGGCAAGGTCCACCAAGAAGAAGTCCAAGAAAGCGGTAAGTCCTCCGGAGATACGTTGACTTGGATCCAGGCAAGAGAACGGGGCCGCCGTGGTCACCTTTTGGTGGGAGGTGATGGTGGAGACTTAAAAGACCTAGAGAACCCCAGAGAGAACTAAGAACCTCTAGGTCCTCAGCTCCGCCAGCTTTGGTTGACGTTGAACATGGAGTCATGCTAGAAGACCTAGACCAGTGTTTCACAACCTTTTTTGAGCCGCGGCACACTTTTTACATTTACAAAATCCTGGGGCACACCACCAACCAAATGACACAAAATGACACTCTAACGCAGTAAAGAACGGCTGGGGGATGGTGAGCTGCTGGGAGCAGCTGCTGGGATTGCCGAAGCTAGGGGAGGAGCCAGGCCACACCATGCCCCGCCCCCTCCCCCTGGCTTCAGTTCTCCCACAGCTTCGCCAGCCTTGAGGGGCAGTGCCAAGCCAGCATTGTGCTGGCTCTGCCACCGCTGGCGGCACTGCCCCTCAAGGCTGGAGAAGCTGTGAGGGCGTAAGCTGGGGGAGGGGCGGAGCCAGGCCACGCCATGCCCCTCCCTCCCCCGGCTTCAGTTCTCCCACAGCCGCCAGCTTTGAGGGGCAAGCCAACATTGTGCTGGCTCTGCCACCGCTGGCTTGGCACTGCCCCCTCAAGGCTGGAGAAGCTGTGAGGCGCAAGCTGGGGAGGGGCGGAGCCAGGCCACGCCATGCCCTCCCCTCCCCGGCTTCAGTTCTCCCACAGCCGCCAGCTTTGAGGGGGCAAGCCAACATTGTGCTGGCTCTGCCACCGCTGGCTTGGCACTGCCCCCTCAAGGCTGGGGAAGCACTGAAGCTGGTGGAGCGGGCGGGGCCCGGCTGTGCGATGCCCCGCTCCCTCCCCCCGGCTTCAGTTCTCCCACAGCTTCGCCAGCTTTGAGGGGGCAAGCCAACATTGTGCTGGCTCTGCCATCACTGGCTTGGCACTGCCCCCTCAAGGCTGGAGAAGCTGTGGGCGCAAGCTGGGGAGGGGCGAGCCAGGCCACGCCATGCCCCCCCCTCCCCGGCTTCAGCTCTCCCACAGCTTCGCCAGGTTTGAGGGGGCAAGCCAACATTGTGCTGGCTCTGCCACCGCTGGCTTGGCACTGCCCCTCAAGGCTGGAGAAGCTGTGAGGGCGCTGGGCTGGGAGGGGCCAGGCCACGCCATGCCCCTCCCCCCCCCGGCTTCAGTTCTCCCACAGCTTCGCCAGCTTTGAGGGGGCAAGCCAACATTGTGCTGGCTCTGCCATCACTGGCTTGGCACTGCCCCCTCAAGGCTGAAGAAGCTGTGAGGGCGCTTAAGCTGGGGGAGGGGGCGGAGCCAGGCCACGCCATGCCCCTCCCCTCCCCCCGGCTTCAGTTCTCCCACAGCTTCGCCAGCTTTGAGGGGGCAAGCCAACATTGTGCTGGCTCTGCCACCGCTGGCTTGGCACTGCCCCCTCAAGGCTGGAGAAGCTGTGAGGGCGCTTAAGCTGGGGGAGGGGGCGGAGCCAGGCCACGCCATGCCCCTCCCCTCCCCCCGGCTTCAGTTCTCCCACCCCATCGCCAGCTTTGAGGGCAAGCCAACATTGTGCTGGCTCTGCCATCACTGGCTTGGCACTGCCCCTCAAGGCTGAAGAAGCTGTGAGGCGCTTGCTGGGGAGGGGCGGAGCCAGGCCACGCCATGCCCCTCCCTCCCCGGCTGGTTCTCCCACAGCCGCCAGCCTTGAGGGGCAGTGCCAAGCCAGCATTGTGCTGGCTCTGCCACCGCTGGCTTGGCACTGCCCCCCTCAAGGCTGGAGAAGCTGTGAGGCGCTAAGCTGGGGGAGGGGCAGCCAGGCCACGCCATGCCCCTCCCCTCCCCCCGGCTTCAGTTCTCCCACAGCTTCGCCAGCTTTGAGGGGGCAAGCCAACATTGTGCTGGCTCTGCCACCGCTGGCTTGGCACTGCCCCCTCAAGGCTGGAGAAGCTGTGAGGGCTAAGCTGGGGGAGGGGCGAGCCAGGCACGCCATGCCCTCCCCCTCCCCCGGCTTCAGTTCTCCCACAGCTTCGCCAGCTTTGAGGGGCAAGCCAACATTGTGCTGGCTCTGCCATCACTGGCTTGGCACTGCCCCCTCAAGGCTGGAGAAGCTGTGGGAGTGCTGAAGCCGGGGGGAGGGGGCGGAGCCAGGCTGTGTCATGCCTCCCTTCCCCCCTGGCTTCAGCACTCTCACAGAGGAGGAGCATGAGCGGTGGACGGGCTTCAGTAGGTGGGGCTCTTCCGTGCAGCTTCAACAAGCAAGGGGCGAGAGTCATGGCAGGAGTCATGGCAGATTGGAGGCTGGTTGGGGAAACGGCCGAAGAAGGCGGTGCCTTGGTCCCTTCTTTTTCTTTGCGGCCGCCCGTCCCTTCCTCCTCCTCTCCCAAGCAGCAGGAGTTCGGCAGGAGGAGGGTGGAAGGAAGGGGGGCAGAGAGCTTTTCTCGCGGCACACCTGATGATCGCTCACGGCACACTGGTTGAGAAACACTGTGCTAGAAGACCTAGACCAGTGTTTCACAACCTTTTTTGAGCCGCGGCACACTTTTTACATTTACAAAATCCTGGGGCACACCACCAACCAAAATGACACAAAATGGCACTCTAACACAGTCATACATATAGCGAATATGTTTTTAAATGTATTTATACACTCAGTGTGAACCCTGGGCCTGTTTCGATGAACACAACATAGATATCCTGGCAGGAATGGCAGAAAGACAAACTTCCCACACAGAACTCCCATAACCAAGAGAAAATACTGCAGAACTTTCGAGAATATTTGGCACCTACCGTGTTTCCCCGAAAGTATGACACCCCCGATTGTAAGACGTATCGGGGGTGTCAGAGGGGTCGGCTTATATAAGCCATACCCGAAAAGTAAGACGTACTCGGGCGGCAGGCATGGCGTGGCTTCCTGGCCGGGCGAAGAGGCTTTCAGAGGGGCTCAAAAGGGGCCCGGAATCCTCCTCCTCTTGCTCTTCTTTCTTCCAGCGGCGCCTTCCATCCTCCTCCTCTTCCTCCCAGCAGCGCCTTTCCCTCTCGCCGGTTCCGCCCCTCTCTTCAGTGAAGGGAGGGGCGGCGAGCCGCCGGGCGGAGGGAAGAAAGCGCCGTGGAAGTCCCGCTGCACGGCGGCTCAGGCGTCTTTCCCCCGCCGCCCGCTTGCCGCGCTCCAACGGGAGCCGGGCGGCGGAGAAAGCACCTGAGTCGTCCTGGAGGCGGGACTTCCGCCGCGCTTTCTCCCTTTCGCCGCCGGCTCGCGCTTTCCCATGGCAACCGGGTCCTCAGAGAAGGGAAGGCAGGCAGGCGGAAAAAGGGCAGCCCTCTTGTGTTTACCTGCCTTCCCTTCTCTGAGGACCGGTTGCCATGGGAAGCGCGAGCCGGGCGGCGAAGGGAGAAGGCGCCGGCGAGATCCCATGGCAACCGGGTCCTCAGAGGCTGCCCTTTTTCCGCCTGCCTGCCTTCCCTTCTCTGAGGACCCGGTTGCCATGGGAAAGCGCGAGCCGGCGGCGAAAGGGAGAAGGCGCCGGCGAGATCCCATGGCAACCGGGTCCTCAGAGAAGGGAAAGCAGGCAGGCGCAAGGGCAGCCCTCTTGGGTTTACCTGCCTTCCCTTCTCTGAGGACCCGGTTGCCATGGGATCTCGCCGGCGCCTTCTCCCTTTCGCCGCCGGCTCGCGCGCTTTCCCATGGCAACCGGGTCCTCAGAGAAGGGAAGGCAGGCAGGCGGAAAAGGGCAGCCCTCTTGTGTTTACCTGCCTTCCCTTCTCTGAGGACCAGGTTGCCATGGGAAAGCGCGAGCCGGCGGCGAAAGGGAGAAGGCGCCGGCGAGATCCCATGGCAACCGGGTCCTCAGAGGCTGCCCTTTTTCCGCCTGCCTGCCTTCCCTTCTCTGAGGACCCGGTTGCCATGGGAAAGCGCGAGCCGGCGGCGAAAGGGAGAAGGCGCCGGCGAGATCCCATGGCAACCGGGTCCTCAGAGAAGGGAAGGCAGGTAAACCCAAGAGGGCTGCCCTTGCGCCTGCCTGCTTTCCCTTCTCTGAGGACCCGGTTGCCATGGGATCTCGCCGGCGCCTTCTCCCTTTCGCGCCGCCGGCTGCGCTCCCATCGCACCCGGTCCTCAGAGAAGGGAAGGCAGGTAAACACAAGAGGGCTGCCCTTTTTCCGCCTGCCTGCCTTCCCTTCTCTGAGGACCCGGTTGCCATGGGAAAGCGCGAGCCGGCGGCGAAAGGGAGAAAGCGCCGGCGGAAGTCCCGCCTCCGGACGACTCAGGTGCTTTTCTCCGCCGCCCCGCTCCCGTTTGGAGCGCGGCAAGCGGGCGGCGGGGGAAAGACGCCTGAGCCGCCGTGCCGGCGGGACTTCCACCGGCGCTTTCTTCCTCTCGCCGCCGGCGGCCCCCCTCCCTTCACTGAAGAGAGGGGCGGAACCGCGAGAGGGAAAGGCGCTGCTGGGAGGAAGAGGAGGAGGATGGAAGGCGCCGCTGGAAGAAAGAAGAGCAAGAGGAGGAGGATTCCGGGCCCCTTTGAGCCCCTCTGAAAGCCTCTTCGCCCGGCCAGGAAGCCACGCCATGCCTGCCGCCCGAGGTAACTCTTGCTTTCATCTTACTTTCGGGTACCTCGGCTAATGTAAGTCGTACCCGAAAGTAAGACATAGTGGGGATTTTGGGGGACAAAAGAAAGTAAGACGCTGTCTTACTTTCGGGGAAACACGGTACCTGGCAGGCAGCCCTGTCCTGGATTGGGTGGGGATCCTGGGAGGTGGCATGGAGCCAGGTGATGTAGTAACAATAATAGTTCAACACAAAATATGCATTTAAATGTTCATATTTATATTCAAAGCATCATAGAAAAGTGACATCTTATTCTTTATAACAATAAACATCCATAACAATACCGTGTCCAGGGCACAGCTGGGATGACACAATGTCTATGAGGAGTAAATCTCAGTAAGTCCGTCCGTGCACCCTAAGGCCAATAGTCCAAAGCTCGATGAGAGCATGACACAGGTAGAGGATGCAAGTGGGAGTAATCAAAACCATAGACCAAAAATGAACCGGAGCCAGCAATTCCAAGGCTCCTGGGAATGAAAATAAAGCAAGCCGACGGAAGAATATCCAAACACAATCAGGGCCGCTGAATTCCGTTTATGGTCTTTTTCAAAGGCTAGATATCCATCAATATGGTTCAAGTCCTGGAAGATTACAATATATACATAATATACAGCATTGTGGGAACAATACATAACCTCAGAAAATCATAATACCGTGTTTCCCGAAAGTAAGACAGCGTCTTACTTTCTTTTCCCAAAAAGTCCCCCTCGCCTTACTTTCGAGTACGTCTTATATAAACTAAGACGTACCCGTCGCCGCCCTGCCGCCGCCGCAACCGGCCCATCGGACACGGCACACCTCCGCGGGCGCACCTTTCTGCCAGGCCTCTGACGCGACCGAAGGAAGGGGAGGGAAGAGGGCAGGGCGGAGGGAAGCGGCGACGCGTCAGAGTGACGCTCTGAGCGTCGCCGCTTCCCTCCGCCCCTGCCTTCCCCCTCCCTTTCTTGGACAAAAAGAAGGGAGGGGAAGGCGCAAGGGGCGGAGGGAAGCGGCAGCGCGTCAGAGCGTCACTCTGACGCGCCGCCGCCCTCCGCCCCTGCGCCTTCCCCTCCCTTTCTTGGACAAAAGAGGGAGGGGAAGCGCAGGGGCGGAGGGGAGCGGCGGCAGCGTCAGAGCGTCACTCTGACGCGTGCCGCCCTCCGCCCCTCGCGCCTTCCCTCCCTTTCTTGGACAAAGAGGGGAGGGGAGGCGCAGGGGCGGAGGGAGCGGCAGCGTCAGGCGTCACTCTGACGCGTCGCCGCTTCCCTCCCCTGCGCTCTTCCCCTCCCTTTCTTGGACAAAGAAGGGAGGGAAAGCGCAGGGGCGGAGGGAAGCGGCCGACGTCAGAGCGTCACTCTGACGCGTCGCCGCTTCCCTCCGCCCCTTGCACTCTTCCCCCTCCCTTTCTTGGACAAAATAAGGGGGGGGGAAGAGCGCAAGGGGCGGAGGGAAGCGCCGACGCAGCGTGGCGACGAGGTACGGCTTACATTCGGGGTACGGCTTACATTAGCCGACCCCCCTGACACCCCCGATACGTCTTACAATCGGGGGTGTCATACTTTGGGAAACACGGTATTAGCGAAATCGCTATACATACCAAAGTAAAGGAGAATCCAACCGCGTTACATCTAGCGCGGTGACCAGTTAAGGTGATATACCAAAGAATACATACACATTAAATACATTATCCTAAATTAGGAGGGAATGCAAATTGACCGGCTCATTAAGGCCGAAAGGTAATTCTGAATTCAATTTGATTGTCCATGAAACTTCAAGCTTACGGAGCACCTGGGAGAGGTTTCCGTGTGGGGGAACGAAAGGCTTTTCTAACACCATTAGTTTTAAAGACGCAGGGGAATGATTGCTATTGATGCAATGTTGGTAAAAAGGAATTTCAGTACTGGTCACCGCGCTGGATGTAACGCGGTTGGATTCTCCTTTACTTTGGTATGTATAGCGATTTCGCTAATATTATGATTTTCTGAGGTTATGTATTGTTCCCACAATGCTGTATATTATGTATATACTAGCTGAGGACCCGGCGGTGCCCGGGTTATTTGAGGAAGGCATTGTGTGCCAAGGTTGGTTCCTATTAGATGTGTATGTGGCTTGCAGTTAGTGAAGGTACTGCAAGTCCCATTGGCCATGGTCCATCCCCCTCCCAACAGCACAGGATGTAGAGTGGGTCATGAGGGCTTTGTGTGCCAAGTTTGGTCTTCATTAGTCATTGAATGAGGGTCGCAGCAGTCTTGGGAAGTGAGGGGAGGTACTTCAAGTCCCATCATTCGTGGTCCATCCTCCTCAATACTGCACCAGAATGTAGAATGAGTCATGGGGGCTCTGTGTGCCAAGTTTGGTCTTGATCAGTGTTTGGATGAGGTTGGCAATGGTCTGGTGAAATGAGTGGAGGTACTTCAAGTCCCATCATCTGTGGTCCGCCCTCCGAACTGCATCAGGACGTCCATTGGGTCATGGGGGCTTTTTGTGCCAAGTGTGGTCATGATTATGCACTGGATGAGGGTCGCAGCGGGCTTGGGAAGTGAATGGAGGTACTTGAAATCCCATCCTTCATGGTCCATCCTCCTCTAAACTGCAGTAGGATGGAGTGTGGGACATGGGGGTACTGTGTGCCAAGTTTGGTCTTGTGGTTCAGGGCTGCCTTGGTCTGTGGGGAATGAAGAGTTTGAAAGTACTACAAATCTCATAACCTGTGATGGTACTTCAAGTCCCATCATCCATGGTCCTCCTACTCCAAACTGCAGTAGAATGAATTATGGGTCATAGGGGCTCAGTGTGCCAAGGTTGGTTACTGTTAATTCAGGCCATACACAATGTCCCATTAACTGAGGCCTAGTCAGGAAAAGCAAGTTAATGAAGTCTTACTGTAAATTTTGGGCCTGGTCTGTGATTTGTAGGGGCTACAGTGTTTTCTGGGAAGTGAATTGGGATGCAAATCCCATCATTGGTGGGCCATCCTGCCCTAAACTCTCTTTTGGGGCCTGTAATGTTCTGGCCTGTTCTGCTGGTAATTGGTAACTTTAAAAGGCGGAATGGCAGGCAGCCATTTTGTAAAAGCTGAGGGGGAGGAGAAAACAGGATTCCATTTTGTTTTCACAGAGCCAAGTGGGGAGGGAATGTTGATGGTGCATTTTTTCCCCTCAGTGGGAAGAAATCCTGTTGTTTGAATGTAGAGGCCTGGATTCTGGGATGCTGGCTAATCTGTGGCTATCAATGCCCTCTGTCTGGTGCCTTAGAATTTTGGAGTGGCGAGGCTGGCCAATCAAAGGACTTTATGCAAATAGCTGGCACTTAGAATTTTGGAGTGCCAAGGCTGGCCAATCAAAGGACTTTATGCAAATAGCTGCCACATATCGCTGTGGCCTGTGAAAGTGGCTGCCACATATCCGCCCTGCCTGGGAGCCGGGGTTGGCGAACCGGGAGAAAGGCTCCCAGGGAGGGCCTGGGCACTTCGGGGAGCCTTTCTCCCGGTTTGCGGCTCTGCCGTGAACCAGGAGAAAGGCTCCCCGCAAGAAAAAGGCCATGCCTGGCAGCCAGGTTTGGCCGGCTCGCGTCTTCCGCTGGGCTCGGCGAAGCTGCGAACTGGGAGAAAGGCTCCCAGGGAGGGCCTGGGCACCCCGGGGAGCCTTTTTCGCAGTTCGTGGCTCCGCCGAGCCCGGCAGAAGACGCGAGACAGCCAAACTCGACTCCCAGGCAGGGCCTGGGCCCTGCGGGGAGCCGTTCTACCGGTCTCGCGTCTTCTGCCGCATTCGGCGGAGCCATGAACCAGGAGAAAGGTTCCTAGGGAGGGCCTGGGCACCTCGGGGAGCCTTTCTCCCAGTTTGTGGCTCCTCCGACACCCGGCGGAAGACGTGAGACGGCCAAACTCGGCTCCCAGGCAGGGCCTTGGCCCTGTGGGGAGCCTGTCTTCCGAGGGCCCCCGAGGTGCCTAGGCCCTCCCTGGCAGCTGGGAGGAACCGGCTAGCTGGTGCACGGAGGGAAACGGCCGAAGGAGGTGGCGCCCCAGCCCCTTCTTCCTCACCACTACCGCCTGGCCTTTCCTCCTCCTCCTCCCCCAAGCGGCAGGAGGGGGAAGAAAGGGGGAAGAAAGGTGGGAAGAGAGGTTTTCCCGCGGCACACCAGGTGATTGCTCACGAAACACTAGTGTGCCGCAGAACACCGGTTGGGAAACACTGACATAGAGGATCCTAGAGAGAATTAAGAATCTCTAAGCCCTCAAATTCACCACCTTTTGGTGAACGTTGATCATGGAGTCATGCTAGAAGACTTAAAGGATCCCAGAGAGAATTAAGGATCTATAGGTCCTCAGCTCCACCAGCTTTTGGTGGAGTCATGCTCGAGGACATAGAGATCCCTCGGAAGGTTCTAGGAGTCTCTAGCTTTCTCCACAACTACCGATTCCTTGGAAAGGAGCGGTAGCCATCCGGTAGCATCATGATGTGTGCTTGAAGTTCACAGGAAAACAAAATACAAGGGAACAAGGCGTCGTTCTGTTCTAGGAATTGGTCCAACGGATAGGTCTTCTCTGTGCTCGGCCTGCTGAGTCATGCCGCCGCTATTCCAGGGATGCCGAGTCATTGCGTACTTGACATTTTTCTCTGGCGAGTAATCTAATCTGCCTGGCCTTCGCTTCTCTTCTGATGGAGAGTCTCTTCTGATAGAGTTACACGTCTGGCGGGCAAGGAGGAAGCAAAACGGAAGCAATTTTACTATTCTCATTCTAGGGCACGGGTCAGGAACCTTTTTGACTCAGAGAGCCATAAAAGCAAAATATTTGGAAATTTATTTCAGTGAGAACCATATAATATAATATAATAATATAATATAATATAATCTATATATATAAAGGAAGAGCCGTCATGTGAAGACTACCTCAAACAGAGAAACCTTACAACGCAGAAACACAAAACTTGCCAACAGAAATAGGCCTCAAGCAAGGTACGTTTGTAGCAAAGAAACTTTCCCCCCCAAAACCTAAAAGGCCCCCAAAACGAGTAAAAATAAAACTACATTTCCCAGCATCCTCCGGGGCTGCCAGCCTCTACATTCTGACAACATGATTGGCTGCCAATAAGGGCGGATTTGCATAACTGCTGTACTGGCCAGCCAACATGAACATTCCGACCCATAACAAACTGTCAGCCAGAGCCTCCTCCAACACTTTCAAATCAGAAGACCATGATGGAGATCAACACCATTCAAGGGGAGCTCTTCTTCCTTTCCCAAAAGATCTCCAGTGGCTTGGAATTCCACATCAATAAGAGGACCATCCAGCAACAATGGGGTTTGCCAAGGAGGGTGCTCCAGCCCCTATATGCTGGCTCCAAGGGATGGAGGTCATCGCCAAAGCCTCATACCTTCTGATGCCCAGCGCTGGAAGAGCTCCCTCAGATGGCCTGTCCATGAGGAAAGCCTCACCGGACATCGACCAATGGGTGCAAAAGACACAGAGCAGGACATCTTGAAAAAGAGAGGAGCAGAAAGTAAGCTAGACATGAAGATCTTGAGAAAGGTGGCTAAAAAGGATACGGAAAGGATTTTTAACAACAGACACTGGACGCACCTATGAAGATAGAGATCCCCTGACAGGACAAGCCCTCCCCAAGCTGATCCGTCCTGGCCATGGGACAAGTCAAACCCGAAGGACTGCAGGCAAAGAGCTGAGGCACAAACATAACACACCCAATTCACTAACAACAATTCCAACCCTTACATACTCAGACTTTCTCGCATCTCCTAAATAGGGCACAGCAACGCGTGCCGGGTACAGCTAGTATAATATAATATAATATAATATAATATAATATAATATAATATAATATAATATAATATAATATAATATAATATAATATAATATAATATAATGGAGGGAGGGGGGAGGAAGAAAGACAAGAAGAACGAACTATGGAAAAGGAAGAAAAGAAAAGCAGGAGAGAGACAAGGAGGGGAAAAGAAAGAAGGAAATGGGAAGGGAGGAAAGGGGTGGGTAAAAGAAAGGAAAGGGAGTGAGGAAAAAGTAAAATAATGAAGGGAAAAGAAGAAAAGAAAGAAGGGAGAGAGGGAAGTGAAAAGAAAGGAAGGAGAAGGAAAGGAAGACTTGGGGAAAAAGAATAGAAGAGGAAGGAAGGAAGGGGAGAGAGGGAGGGAAAAGGGAGGAGGGAAAAGAAGGAAAGGGTGAAGGGGAGAAAGGAAGGAAGAGGAAGGAAGGAAGAGGGAGAATGTAGGAAAGAAGGAAGGGGAGAGAGTGAGGGAAAAGGAAGGAGAGAAGGAGAAGGAAATGGTGAAGGGGAGAAAGAAAGGAAGGAAGAGGAAGGAAGGAAGAGGGAGAATGGAGGAAAGAGGGAAAGGGAGAGAGGGAAGGAAAAGGAAGGAGAGAAGGAAATGGTGAAGGGGAGAAAGGAAGGAAGAGGGAGGAAGGAAGAAAGGAAGAGGGAGAATGGAGGAAAGAAGAAAGGGGAGAGAGGGGGAAAAGGAAGGAGAGAAGGAAAGGGTGAAAGGGAGAAAGAAAGGAAGGAAGAGGAAGGAAGGAAGAGGGAGAATGGAGGAAAGAGGGAAAGGGAGAGAGGGAAGGAAAAGGAAGGAGAGAAGGAGAAGGGAAAGGGTGAAGGGGGAGAAAAGGAAGGAGAGAAGAGGAAGGAAGGAAGGAAAGAAAAGAGGGAGAAGAGGGAGAATGGAGGAAAAGGAAAGAAGAAAGGGGAGGGGAGAGGGGGAAAGGAAGGAGAGAAGGAAAGGGTGAAAGGGAGAAAGAAAGGAAGGAAGAGGAAAGGAGGAAGAGGGAGAATGGAGAAAAGAAGGAAGGGGAGAGAGGGAGGGAAAAGTAAGGAGAGAAGGAAAGGGTGAAGGGGAGAAAGGAAGGCATATTAGAGTTCTATGTCAGACGTAGGTCTAAATGTGCACAGACTACGTTATCATCGGCATATTGGAGTTCTATAACAGACGTTGTAGGTCTTCTGCATAATAATAATAATAATAATAATAATAACGACAACAACTTTATTTTATACCCTGCCAATCATCTCCCCAAGGAGACTCGGAGACTTAGAATCCTTTGCCAATTGTTTGACCCCTGTGAGAACAGGAAGTTGGGCGAGAGTGTTTTGATCCAGCGCGGCCACTATTATCTCACCTGCTCCTCTTTCTGCCGCAAACCTATAGGACTGCCCAATCGCCTGGGTGAATGTCATGCTGTTTGATTACCGAGACCAACTGAAAACCGGAGAATGCTGCCTACCAATGTGGTCATCTTTTCCAGGTAAGATTTTAGGGGAGCTGGGAATTGTTTATGGTCCATGCAAGTGCTGTTTGTTTAGTCCAAGGGTCAGGAACTTATGGCTCGGGAGCCAGGTGTGGCTCTTTAAATGATTGCATCTGGCTCTCCAGAGCAGCCCGGTCCTTGGTTTCCCAGCATGCAGCGGGGAGGAGTGACACAAATGTGCTGCGACTGTCGCTTCCGCGCCGTTATCGCCACCTCTTCCTCATCCCCCACTGCTCTCGGGACCCTGCGCCCTCTTTGCCAGGGATGGCGGAGCCTGGCGTCGGCGGCGCCTCGTCCTCGTCTTCCTCTTCGTTTTCTGCCAGGGGCCTTGGGGAGGCAGCGGAGGCGGGCCTGGACCTGGCAGTGCGGACTCGGCTTCGCTGCCCTCGGGGTACACCCAGCTCATGGCCCTCATCGTCGGGCAGATACGGGAGGCCCCATGGGTTTCTGTAATTGTGGTTCAAAAAACCGCAGTTTTGGCCTCCCTGGGATGCTGTAAGAGCATCCCGGGCGAGCCAGCAGTATTATAATTAATCTAGGAAAAATATGGCACCAAAATGGAGGCGATCGATTGACCCGTGGATACAGGGGCCCCATGGGTTTCCGTATCCGTGGTTCAAAGGCACACAGTTTTGGCCTCCCTGGGATGCTGTAAGAGCATCCCGGGCGAACCAGCAGAATTACAATTAATCTAGGAAAAATATGGCACCAAAATGGAGGCGATCGGTTGACCCGTGGATACAGGGGCCCCATGGGTTTCCGTATCCGTGGTTCAAAGGCACACAGTTTTGGCCTCCCTGGGATGCTGTAAGAGCATCCCGGGTGAGCCAGCAGTATTACAATTAATCTAGGAAAAATATGGCACCAAAATGGAGGCGATCGATTGACCCGTGGATACAGGGGCCCCATGGGTTTCTGTATCCGTGGTTCAAAGGCACACAGTTTTGGCCTCCCTGGGATGCTGTAAGAGCATCCCGGGCGAACCAGCAGTATTACAATTAATCTAGGAAAAATATGGCACCAAAATGGAGGCGATCGATTGACCCGTGGATACAGGGGCCCCATGGGTTTCCGTATCCGTGGTTCAAAGGCACACAGTTTCGGCCTCCCGGGATGTTGTAAGAGCATCCTGGGCGAGCCAGCAGTATTATAATTAATCTAGGAAAAATATGGCACCAAAATGGAGGCGATCGATTGACCCGTGGATACAGGGGCCGCATGGGTTTCCGTATCCGTGGTTCAAAGGCACACAGTTTTGGCCTCCCTGGGATGCTGTAAGAGCATCCTGGGCGAGCCAGCAGTATTACAATTAATCTAGGAAAAATATGGCACCAAAATGGAGGCGATCGATTGACCCGTGGATACAGGGGCCCCATGGGTTTCCGTATCCGTGGTTCAAAGGCACACAGTTTTGGCATCTCCGGGATGCTGTAAGAGCATCCTGGGCGAACCAGCAGTATTATAATTAATCTAGGAAAAATATGGCACCAAAATGGAGGCGATCGATTGACCCGTGGATACAGGGGCCCCATGGGTTTCCGTATCCGCGGTTCAAAGGCACACAGAGGAAAAAGTTGCAATCTAATGATCCTTTATTGGGGTCAGGGGAAGAAAGCAGACTTTGTTCCTGCTCTTTCTAAAAACCGACCTGGGTCTTCTAAATGGTTCTGGGTCGACTCCTTTTCTTTCCAGATGAGAAAGGAGAGCTGTTGAACCCCATGGGGACGGTCCAGACCAACCCCAACACGGAGAGCGCCGCCTCCTTGGTCATCCGGTTCCCCGTCATTTCATCGAGCCCACTGTACTATCCCACTTTGGAGCAGGTAAGGTCTGATTCAATAACATCTCTAATTGCACAAGTACACATGACCAGCCACTGCCAGAAGGGAGAGAGAGTGTCATCTATGCTGACGATCGTGCCATCACCACTCAAGCAGGGAGCTTTGGAATCGTTGACCAGAAACTCTCTGAAGCTTTAGGTGCTCTTACTGCCTATTACAGGGAAAACTAGCTTGCACCATCAATGTTTAACCTGTACACAAATGACCAGGCACTGCCAGAAGGGACAGATAGTTTCATCTATGCTGACGATCATGCCATCACCGCTCAAGCAGGGAGCTTTGAAATGGTTGTTGAGCATCGAGTGGCCTTGCAGCTTCCAAGCTGGGCTGATTCCTGCCTGGGGGAATCCTTTATTGGGAAGTGATTAGCTGGCCCTAATTGTTTCCTCTCTGGAAGGCTCCTGTGTTGTTGTTTTCGCTCTTTATTTACTGTCCTGATTTTGGAGTTTTTAATAATAATAATAATAATAATAATAATAATATGTATTGTTGAATGCATTCATGGCTGGAATCACTGGCTTGCTGGGAATTTTCCGGGCTGTCTGGCCATTTTCCAGAAGCATTCTCTCCTGACGTTTTGCCCACATTTATGGCAGGCATCCTCAGAGGTTGTGAGGACGGTTGGAAATTAGGAAGATGGGGTTTGTTCCGTCCTCCAGACGTTTCATATGCATAGCCCCATAGTTTTGTTTAAAAAGGCAGCATTTTTCCTTTTGCATCTTTCCTGGGACTGTTCCAGGCACACTGGCACCTTGCCTGTGAATTATTAGCAAGGTTGCAGCCTGGTGCAGAATTTGCCGCCTAAAGCTCTGCAAATGTATCTTTTTAGTTGGTGTCCGCCCCTTTTTCTTCCTGGGGATTGGCCTCCATTTTAGAAAGTGTTTTACCGGTAGTTCCTTTCAGAGAGGGAAGGAAGCCAGATGTGTTTTTGGCCAGCCAGGATTGGCTCCGAAAGGGTCACCGTAAGTACTGGGTGCTTACTGGGTGCTTACCTGGGTGCCAACCTGCATGCTAACCTGCATGCTGACCTGCTGATTGCTATTTGCTTGACCATTAGCTGGGGGACTGCTGGAACCAGATGAGTTTATGGTACCTTGCAGAGACTGGCTTTGCATGCTGTATAGGATAGACATCTGGTTACCAGCCCAGCTTTAGGTCACCTTTGGACTGAGCTTAGGTTTAGAGGGGGGAAGGAGTGGTTCCTTCCACCAAACACCTAGGACCAGGGTGGGAAATATCGGGTTTCCTGCCATCCAAAAAGAAGCAGTAGGAATCTTTTGAGCAACAATCCAAGGCATTTCCAGTCTGTTTTTTTTTTGCAACCATTAAGAAGCTGTGCCAAGTCCTGCAAAGACTTTGTTATTGAATAAACTGTTTGATTTTCAACTTTATTTTGGAGTGTTTTTTGGGTTGTCAGACCACCTAGCTTTTTCAGCAAGCGCTCTGCAGTCCACCAGGTAAAAAGGACAACACATCTGCCAGTTTTAATTTCAAACAGACCTGGTGTGACGGCATAGGGTTTATATATCTGTGGAATGATGTCCAGGGTGGGAGGAAGAACTCTTGTCTGCTTAATGTTGCAATTGACGACCTTGAATAGCCTTGCAGCTTCAAAGCCTGGCTGGTTGCTGCCTTTG
Source organism: Anolis apletophallus (assembly GCA_030556195.1). Taxonomy (NCBI): domain Eukaryota; kingdom Metazoa; phylum Chordata; class Lepidosauria; order Squamata; family Anolidae; genus Anolis; species Anolis apletophallus. The sequence continues at coordinate 13,399,502 of JARBWK010000017.1, read as the reverse complement.
TTGATGTACTGACAGCTGATAACCTTTATATGAGGACTGAATAACTTTTCTTGTGTTTCACTGTAATTCTTTGTAATTCCTACAACCTTGAACTCTTGAGGGGTGTGTGTGTGTGTGTGTGTGTGTGCGTGGGTGGATCACAAGAAATCTTGCAAGACACTCGCAAAGGAACCAAATTGTGCTGATTTTTCAGATACTGGAGCAGGGAAAGAACGGGCCGTCTTCCTCCTCCATGGTCGAGGATCCAGAGGAGGTAAATGCAGACTCAATAATTTAGTTTTTTGGGAGATCTTTTTTTCTATTTTTGTGTATATTTACGACATTTATATGCCGCCTTTCTCACCCTGAGCGGCTTACAAGAGAGATATAGATATAGATATAGATATAGATATATATATATATAAATTATTAGCATAGCACAATATCAGTATTATATATTTCTGTATTCTACTATACCATTATATTGTAATATTATTAGTAATAATATTAAAATATATTTAATATTATTTTTTATATTTATTTAAAATAATACAAAATATAAATAAATTATATTTATTTAAATAATATTATTATAAAATATTAATATTTATTTAAAATAATAATATTTTTACAATATTAAAATAAAACATGGAAAATAAAATTTATAATTATAATATATTAGTAGTAATAGTATTAGAGAGAGAGATTAATATATATATATATAAAAATAGTAAATAGTAAATAAATATACACACACAATATATAAAATTATTAGCATAGCACAATATCACTATTATATATTACTGTATTTTACTATACCATTATATCGGAATATTATTAGTAATAATATTAAAATATAGTTGATATTATTTTTATATTTATTTAAAATAATATAAAATATAAAAAGTTTATATTTATTTAAATTATGTTATGTTATTATAAAATATTAATATTTATTTAAAATAATATTTTAAAAATTTAAAATAAAACATGTCAATTATAATTTATGATTATAATATCATATTATTAGTAGTAGTAATAGTGTTATACTGTATTACATTATATTTATTTAAATAATGTTACTATAAAATATTAATATTTATTTAAAATAATAATATTTTTAAAATATTAAAATAAAACATGGGAAATAACATTTATCATTATAATATATTATTAGTAGTAATAGTATTATATTGTATTACATTATATTTATTTAAATAATGTTATTATAAAATGTTAATATTTATTTAAAATAATATTTAAAAATATTAAAATAACATGTCAAATAAAATATATAATTATATCATATTATGATTAGTAGTAATAGTATCATATTGTATTACATTATAATATTATAAATTATATTATTATAATATATTATATTATTATAATATATTATATTATAATTCATTATAATATTATATGTTTACATTATATTATATTATAGTATATTATAGTATATTACATTATGTTATTAGCATAACACAGGAGGCAAGATGGAATTGCTTCCGGGCCCCCTCTCTTCACCCCATATGTCAAACCCCTCCATGTCATTTTGCATGTTCCGGAAGCATTCTCTCCTGACGTTTCCCCCACATCTATGGTGGGCATCCTCAGCCCCTGAAACTCTGTCAGTGCTTAAAGTTTGTCATGTCGGGCAAGTTTGCTCTGAATCACCCACAAGCTTATGCCTTCCTGCCTTCCTTCCTTCCTTCCTTCTTTCCTTCCTTCCTTCCTTCCTTCCTTCCTTCCTTCCTTCCTTCCTTCCTTCCTTCCTTCCTTCCTTCCTTCCTTCCTTCCTTCCTGCCTGCCTTCCTGCCTGCCTGCCTGCCTGCCTGCCTGCCTGCCTGCCTGCCTGCCTGCCTGCCTGCCTGCCTGCCTGCCTGCCTGCCTTCCTGCCTTCCTTCCTTCACAGAAGCAACAGCTGAAGGAAATCCTGGAGCGCAGGTCTCACACCGACCTCTACGAACACGAGAAGGATCTTGTGTGGAAAATGAGGCACCAGATCCGCGACCAGTTCCCGCACGCCTTGGCCAAGCTCTTGGTCGTCACCAAGTGGAATAAACACGAAGATGTTGCCCAGGTGAGGAGTGAGAGCCCTTCACGCAGGTGCCTTCAAGCATCGCTTTGCACCACGAGGTCTTCTGAATGTGCACAGACTACGTTATCATCAGCATATCGGAATTCTGCAACAGACATTGTAGATCTAAAAAGTGACGGAAGATGGGTTTGATTCAAGGGAGCGTGGTTTCCCTTCCTTTACAGATGATCTATTCGCTGCAGTCCTGGCCGGAGTTGCCCGTCCTCAACGCCCTGGAGCTGCTGGATTTCAGCTTTCCCGATCGCTACGTTGGAGCCTTCACAGTGAACTCACTGAAAAAACTTACGTGAGTAAGAAAGCGAAGAGTATAAGGCTTATAGTATGTGTCTGTACACCTCCCAACAAAGGATTCCCCCAGGCAGGAAGCAGCCAGGCTTTGAAGCTGCAAGGCCATTAAATGTCAATCAATAGATGCCTCATGGGTGGGGTTCAGTGTGCTCAAAAAAGCACTCAAGAACAGGGGAATTCCAGACAGGAAACAATCAGGGCTACAGCTAACATCTCCCAACAAAGGATTCCCCCAGGCAGGAAGCAGCCAGGCTTTGAAGCTGCAAAGCCATTAAATGTTAATCAATAGATGCGTCGTGGGTGGGGTTCAGTGTGGTCAAAAAAACACTCAAAAACAGGGGAATTCCAGACAGGAAACAATCAGGGCTACAGCTAACATCTCCCAACAAAGGATTCCCCCCAGGCAGGAAGTGGCCAGGCTTTGAAGCTTCAAGGCCATTCAATGTCAATCAATAGATGCGTCGTGGGTGGGGTTCAGTGGGCTCAAAAACACTCAAAAGCAGGGGAATTCCAGACAGGGAACAATCAGGGCTACAGTGAACACCACCTAACAAAGGATTCCCCCAGGCAGGAAGCAGCTAGGCTTTGAAGCTGCAAGGCCATTAAATGTTAATCAATAGATGCGTCGTGGGAGGGGTTCAGTGGGCTCAAAAACACTCAAAAGCAGGGGAATTCCAGACAGGGAACAATCAGGGCTACAGTGAACACCACCTAACAAAGGATTCCCCCAGGCAGGAAGCAGCTAGGCTTTGAAGCTGCAAGGCCATTAAATGTTAATCAATAGATGCGTAGTGGGTGGTGTTCAGTGTGCTCAAAATCACTCAAAAGCAGGGGAATTCCAGACAGGGAACAATCAGGGCTACAGTGAACACCACCTAACAAAGGATTCCCCCAGGCAGGAAGCAGCTAGGCTTTGAAGCTGCAAGGCCATTAAATGTTAATCAATAGATGCGTCGTGGGTGGGGTTCAGTGTGCTCAAATAAGCACTCAAGAACAGGGGAATTCCAGACAGGAACAATCAGGGCTACAGTGAACACCACCTAACAAAGGATTCCCCCAGGCAGGAAGCAGCTAGGCTTTGAAGCTGCAAGGCCATTAAATGTTAATCAATAGATGCGTCGTGGGTGGGGTTCAGTGTGCTCAAAAAAGCACTCAAGAACAGGGGAATTCCAGACAGGGAACAATCAGGGCTACAGTGAACACCACCTAACAAAGGATTCCCCCAGGCAGGAAGCAGCTAGGCTTTGAAGCTGCAAGGCCATTAAATGTTAATCAATAGATGCGTCGTGGGTGGGGTTCAGTGTGCTCAAAAAAGCACTCAAGAACAGGGGAATTCAGACAGGGAACAATCAGGGCTACAGTGAACACCACCTAACAAAGGATTCCCCAGGCAGGAAGCAGCTAGGCTTTGAAGCTGCAAGGCCATTAAATGTTAATCAATAGATGCGTCGTGGGTGGGTTTCAGTGTGCTCAAAAAAGCACTCAAGAACAGGGGAATTCCAGACAGGAAACAATCAGGGCTACAGTGAACACCTCCCAAGAAAGGATTCCCCCAGGCAGGAAGCAGCCAGGCTTTGAAGCTGCAAGGCCATTAAATGTTAATCAATAGATGTGTCGTGGGTGGGATTCAGTGTGCTCAAAAAAGCACTCAAGAACAGGGGAATTCCAGACAGGAAACAATCAGGGCTACAGCTAACACCTCCCAAGAAAGGATTCCCCCAGGCAGGAAGCAGCCAGGCTTTGAAGCTGCAAGGCCATTAAATGTTAATCAATAGATGTGTCGTGGGTGGGATTCAGTGTGCTCAAAAAAGCACTCAAGAACAGGGGAATTCCAGACAGGAAACAATCAGGGCTACAGCTAACACCTCCCAAGAAAGGATTCCCCCAGGCAGGAAGCAGCCAAGCTTTGAAGCTGCAAGGCCATTAAATGTTAATCAATAGATGTGTCGTGGGTGGGATTCAGTGTGCTCAAAAAAACACTCAAAAACAGGGGAATTCCAGACAGGAACCTATACATGTAAACATGTAACTGTGTCCAAAACTCCCAGGCTTGGCTAGCTTTGCATATTTTTTTTTGGTGGGCCTCCTTGTGCAGAGACGCCGACTTGTTCCAGTACCTGCTGCAGCTGGTCCAGGTGCTGAAGTACGAGTCCTATTTAGACTGCGAACTCGCCAAGTTCCTCTTGGGCCGGGCCTTGTCCAACCGCAAGATCGGGCACTTCCTCTTCTGGCACCTCAGGTGAGCAGGAAGGAGTTTCCAAGTTCCTGTTCCGAAACCTGCGTGTTTGCAAACCTCCCCTCTTGTTTATGGTACCCGCCCACTTCTCTCGAACTCGGATTCCAAAGTATCTTATAGAGCAGCGTTTCTCAACCTAGGGGTCGCGACCCCTGGAGGGGTCACCAGGGGGTTTAAGGGGGTCGCCAAAGACCCCTACATGTTGCTTTGGCCAACCTTCCCCTCCCTCTTTCCCCCCTTCCTTCGCTCCCTCTTTCCTTCCTTCCCTTATTTTCTTTCCTTCCCTCCTTTTCTCTCCTTTCTTCCTTCTCTACATCATTCCGTCCTTCACTTTTTGCTTCCATCCTTCCTTTTCTCTTTCCTTCGCTCCCTCCTCCTTCTTTCCACCCTTCCTTCTCTCCCTTTCCTTCCTTCCCCCTTTTCTTTTCCTTCTCTCCCCCTTTTCTTCCTTCCCACATTCTTTGCTTCCATGCTCCCTTCCCTCCCTATCTCTTTTCTTCCTTCTCTACCTCTTTCCTTCCCTCCCTCCTTTTCTCTCCTTTCTTCCTTCTCTACATCTTTCCGTCCTTCACTTTTTGCTTCCATTCTTCCTTCTCTCTTTCCTTCCCTCCTTTCTCCCCTTCTTTCCCCCTTCCTTCGCTCCCTCTTTCCTTCCTTCTCTTATTTTCTTTCCTTCTCTCCTTCCTTCCTTCTCTACCTCTTCCTTCCTTCTCTCCTTTTCTCTCCTTTCTTCCTTCTCTACCTCTTTCCGTCCTTCACTTTTTGGTTCCATACTTCCTCCTCTCTTTCCTTCCTTCCCTCCTTCTTCTTTCCCTCTTCCTTCACTCCCTCTTTCCTTCCTTCCCTTATTTTCTTTCCTTCGCTTCTTCCTTCCTTCTCTCCCTTTTCTTCCTTCCCCTTTTCTTTTCCTTCTTCTTTCTCTCCTTTTTTCCTTTTCTCTCTCTTTTCTTCCTTCTCAGATTCTTTGCTTCGATGCTCCCTTCCTTCCTTCCCTTTTTCTTTTTTCTTCCTTCTCTCTTTCCTTCCTTCCTTTCTCTCCTTTCTTCCTTCTCTACCTCTTTCCGTCCTTCACTTTTTGCTTCCATCCTTCTCTTTTTCCTTCATTCCTTCCTTCCCTCCTCCTTCTTTCCCCCTTCCTTCACTCCCTCTTCTCTTCCCTTCTTTTCTAGCTCTCTCCCTTTCCTTCCTTCCCCCTTTTCTTTTCCTTCTTTCTCTCCTTTTTCCTTCTCCCCTCCCTTTTCTTCCTTCCCACATTCTTTGCTTCCATGCTCCCTTCCCTTTCTCTCTTTTCTTCTCTACCCCTTTCCTTCCCGCCTTTTCTCTCCTTTCTTCCTTCTCTACCTCTTTCCGTCCATCACTTTTTGGTTCCTTCCCTCCTTCTTTCCCTCTTCCTTCGCTCCCTCTTTCCTTCCTTCCCTTATTTTCTTTCCTTCGCTTCTTCCTTTCTTCTCTCCCTTTCCTTCCTTCCCTTATTTTTCCTTCTTTCTCTCCTTCTTTCCTTCTCTCCCTTTCCTTCCTTCCCCTTTTCTTTTCCTTCTTTCTCTCTTTTCTTCCTTCTCTACCTCTTTCCTTCCTTCCCTCCCTCCTTTTCTCTCCTGTCTTCCTTCTCTACCTCTTTCCGTCCTTCACTTTTTTCTTCCATCCTTCCTTCTCTTTCCTTCCTTCCTTCCTTCCCTCTTGTTTCCCCCTTCCTTCGCTCCCTCTTTCCTTCCTTCCCTTATTTTTTCCTTCGCTCCTTCCTTCCTTCTCTCCCTTTCCCCTTTTTCTTTTCCTTCTTTCTCTCCTTTTTTCCTTCTCTCCCTCTTTCCTTCCTTCCCACACTCTGCTTCCATGCGTCCGTCCGTCCTTCCTTTTCTCTCCATTCTTCCTTCTCTACCTCTTTCCGTCCTTCACTTTTTTCCCATCCTTCCTTCTCTTTCCTTCCTTACTTCCCTCCGTTTCCCCCTTCCTTCACTCCCTCTTTCCTTCCTTCTCTTATTTACTTTCCTTCTCTCCTTCTTTCCTTTGCTCCCTCTTTCCTTCCTTCCCTTATTTTGTTTCCTTCTCTCCCTCTTTCCTTCCTCCCCTTTTTCTTTTCCTTCTTTCTCTACCTCTTTCCTTCCTTCCCATGCTCCCTTCTTTCTTTCCCTCCCTCCCTCTCTTTCTTTCTTTTCCCCCTTTTTTCTGTATTTTCATTTTGGCTTGAGGATTCTGTATAGGAAGTTTGGCCCAATTCTATTGGTAGGTTTCATTCGTTGGTGGAGTTCTGAATGCTCTTTGATTGTAGGTGAACTATAAATCCCAGCAACTACAACTCCCAAATGTCAAGGTCTATTTTCCCCAAATGGTGATGGATCTGCACCAAACTCCACCAGTGTTTACATTTGGGCATATTGAGTATTCATGCCGGGCTTGGTCCAGATCCATCATTGTTTGAGTGCACAGTGCTCTCTGGATGTAGGGGAACTACAACTCCAAAACTCAAGGTCAATGTCCATGAAACCCTTCCAATATTTTCTCTTGGTCATGGAAGTTCTGTGTGCCACGTTTGGTTCAATACTATCGTTGGTGGAGTTCTGAATGCTCTTTGATTGTAGGTGAACTATAAATCCCAGCAACTACAACTCCCAAATATCAAGGTCTATTTCCTCCAAACTCCACCAGTGTTCACATTTGGACATTTTGAGTATCCGTGCCAAGTTCGGTCCAGATCCATCATTGTTTGAGTCTCTAGATGTAGGTGAACTACAACTCCCAAACTCAAGGTCAATGCCCACTAAACATATACTTTTAGGGGATTTTTTAAAAAGGGAGTAATTGACAGTTTGGGAGGTAAAATGAACCACAACCAACAGAAAGTACTGGAAGAGTTTAGTGGGCATTGACCTTGAGTTTGGGAGTTGTAGTTCACCTACATCTAGAGACTCAAACAATGATGGATCTGGACCGAACTTGGCACGGATACTCAAAATGTCCAAATGTGAACACTGGTGGAGTTTGGGGGAAATAGACCTTGATATTTGGGAGTTGTAGTTGCTGGGATTTATAGTTCACCTCTTCTGTGAGGTTCATTTTACCTCCCAAACTGTCAATTACTCCCATTTTTAAAAATCCCCTAAAAGTATATGAGGATGGTAAGCAGATTACTTCCTCTTTTCTTCTTCTTCCTGTTTTTTAAAAATATGCGCATAACTAATGAGCCACTTGGGGGATGCATTGAGACCAGTATATAATATTTTAACCACGTTCCTCATTTTGCTGGCGGGGAAAAAATCCCCTGATTACTTATTATGAACGATATTTTAAGAATGCAGAAGCAGACAACTTCCCGACGTCTTTGGTTGTAGGTGAACTATAAATCCCAGCATTTACAACTCCCAAATGTCAAGGTCTATTTTCCCCAAATTCCACCAGTGTTCACATTTGGGCATATTGAGTATTTGTGCCGAGTTTGGTCCAGATCCATCATCGTTTGAGTCCACAGTGCTCTCTGGATGTAGGGGAACTACAACTCCCAAACTCAAGCTCAATGCCCACAAAACCCTTCCAATATTTTCTCTTGGTCACGGGAGTTCTGTGTGCCAAGTTTGGTTCAATTCTATCATTGGTGGAGTTCATAATGCCCTTTGATTGTAGGTGAACTATAAATCCCAGTAACTACAATTCCCAAATGTCAAGGTCTATTTTCCCCCAAATGGTGATGGATCTGCACCAAACTCCACCAGTGTTTACATTTGGGCATATTGAGTATTCATGCTGAGTTTGGTCCAGATCCATCCCTGTTTGAGTCCACAGTGCTCTCTGGATGTAGGGGAACTACAACTCCCAAACTCAAGGTCAATGCCCACCAAACTCTTATAGTATTTTCTCTTGGTTATGGGAGTTCTTAGTGGGAAGTTTGCTTCCATTCCATCATTGGTGGAGTTCAGAATGCTCTTTGATTGTAGGTGAACTATAAATCCCAGCAACTACAACTCCCAAATGTCGAGGTCTATTTTCCTCAGACTGCACCAGGGTTCACACTTGGGCATATTGAGTATCTGTGCCAAGTTTGGTTCAATACTATCGTTGGTGGAGTTCTGAATGCTCTTTGATCGTAGGTGAACTATAAATCCCAGTAACTACAACTCCCAAACGTCAAGGTCTATTTCCCCCAAATGGTGATGGATCTGCACCAAACTCCACCAGTGTTTACATTTGGGCATATTGAGTATCCGTGCCGAGTTTGGTCCAGATCCATCATTATTTGAGTCTCTGGATGTAGGTGAACTACAACTCCCAAACTCAAGGTCAATGATCACCAAACCCAATATTTTCTCTTGGTCACGGGAGTTCTGCGTACCAAGTTTGGTTGGTGGTGTTCAGAATGCTCTTTGACTGTAGTAGAAGGAATGCAGTTTGATCTCACTTGAACTGCTTTGGCTCAGTGCATCCCATCTTGCGGCAGTGAGTTCCGTACTTCCCAGCCATCTTCACCTTCCTGAGTTACTTTTGAGTTGTTGGGTTTTTTTTACTTTCTCTCCCCAAAACCAGGTCGGAGATGCACGTTCCGTCGGTCTCCTTACGATTCGGCCTGATCCTGGAGGCCTACTGCCGAGGAAGCACCTTCCACATGAAGGCTCTGATCAAGCAGGTTAGGAAGAAATAATAATAATAATAATAATAATAATAATAATAATAATATTTTTTTTCCTTCTTTGTGGTCTCTGTGAATCACACAACTGTGTTATACTGTGTCGAAAATAGCAACCTCTCAAGCTTTTCACGATTGATTTGTTAATGTAGGAGGGTTGAATGAAAAGTAATGCCTCCACCTTGGTAACTCTGGACACATTTCCGCTTGTCGACATCTCTCTTCAATTGCAATGCCCAGATTTGGGCACAATACTCCAGGTGTGGTCTGACCAAGGCAGAATAGAGCATAGGGAGCATGACTTCCCTGGACTCTAGACACCATGGAGGCCATCCTCTCACCCTTACTATTTAAAATTTACATGCGCCCCCTGGCCCAGCTGGTTCGCAACTTTGGTCTGGAGTGTTATCAGTATGTGGATGACACCCAGCTTCTGCTGAGAATGGACGGCAGGCCGGACACCGTACCCGATTGTTTCCATCTATGCCTCGAAGCCGTGACTGGTTGGCTGCGGGCCAGCCGGCTGAGGGTGAACCCATCGAAGACGGAAATCTTGTGGCCTGGTCGCCCTGGGCTGGATGAGTGCCGGTTGCCTACCCTGGATGGCGAGCAGCTTAGCCCGTCATCCCTCGTAAAGAGTTTAGGTGTCCAATTGGACCCTTTGCTGACCATGGAGACCCAGGTCTCCATGGTCAGCAAAACGGCGTTTTACCATCTTCGTCAGGCTAGGCCAGTCTTTCTCAACCAGTGTGCCGTGGCACACTAGTGTGCCGGGACGGACCTCCTGCTGTGCCGCGAGAAAAGCTCTCTGCCCCCCTTCCTCTCCCCCTCCTGCCGAACTCCTGCTGCTTGGGGGAGGAGGAAGGGCCAGGCAGTGGCAAAGAAAAAGAAGAAGGGATCGGGGCGCCGTCTCCTTCGGCCATTTCCCCAGCCAGCCTCCAATCCGCCATGACTCCCACCATGACTTTCGCCCCTCGCTCGCTGAAGCCGCGTGGAGGAGGAGCCCCGCCCACTGAAGCCCGTCCACCGCTCATGCTCCTCCTCTGTAGGAGAGCTGAAGCTGGGGGGAGGGGGCAGAGCATGGCGTGGCCTGTAGGAGAGCTGAAGCTCGGGGGAGGGGGCGGGGCATGGTGCAGCTTGGCTCTGCTCCCTCCCCCAGCTTCGGCACTCCCAGCAGCTGCTCCAGCCTTGAGGGGACAGTGCCAAGCCAGCATTGTGCTGGCTCTGGCACCGCTGGCTTGGCACTGCCCCAAGGCTGGAGAAGCTGCTGGGAGAGGTGAAGCCAGGGGTAGGGGTGGGGCCTGGCGCAGCCTGGCTCTGCCCGCTCCCGGCTCGGCACTCCCAGCAGCTGCTCCCAGCAGGCCACCAACCCCAGCCGTTCTTTACTGTGTTAGAGTGTCATTTTGTGTCATTTTGGTTGGTGGTGTGCCCCGAATTTTTTAATGTTAAAAGTGTGCCGCGGCTCAAAAAAGGTTGGGAAACACTGGGCTAGGCGACTGGCACCCTACCTGTCCAGGGATGATCTGGCCACGGTGATCCAGGCGACGGTCATCTCGAGGCTGGACTACTGTAACGCCCTCTACGTGGGCCTTCCCCTGTCGACAATCGGAAACTCAAGCTAGTGCAGAATGCCGCTGCTCGCTTGCTGGTGGGAGCACCGGTGAGGGAGCACATCACTCCCATCCTTCGGCAACTGCACTGGCTGCCCATTGAGTACCGGATTGCCTTCAAGGTGTTGGTTTTAACCTTTAGGGCCTTGCACGGTCTAGGGCCTGAGTACCTAAGGGACCGCCTTACCCCGTATATTCCCCCGAGATCACTGCGCTCGGAAGAGCAGAACCTACTGGTTATTCCATCACCCCGCTCCTGCCACTTGTCCAGCACAAGGCAGCGAGCCTTTTCTGTCGTGGCTCCCACGACTTGGAACTCATTGCCCAGCCATGTCCGGGCGATCCACGACCTTGGCCCTTTTCGAAGGGCCTGCAAGACTGCCCTCTTCAGACTAGCGTTCGGCTAGCCTGAATGTAGATGCATATCATCGTCCGAGTTAAGATCTGAAACTTGCTGGCTACTGGCTATGCATTATGTATTGTGTGTTTTACTGAATTTTACTGTATGTTTTATTGTGTATTTTTATTGCTGTTGTGATCCGCCCCGAGCCTGCAGGGAGGAGCGGAATATAAAACCGAATAATAAATAAATAAATAAATAAATAAATAAATAAATAAATAAATAAATAAAATCCCAAGGTCTTTGCTCCTCATTTTTCCCCCCTGTACCCTGCAGTGCTTGGTATTTGGGGATCTGTTCTCACCCCCGCATTTAGCTGGGATTGCTGTAGGCACAAAGGTCTAGTAAATAAAAGTAAATAAATAAATAATAATAAATAATAATAATAATAAAATAATAATAATAATAAACAAAATAATAAAAATAAACAAAATAATAAACCAATAAAAACAAACAAATAATAAATAAATAATGCAAATAAAATAATAAATAAATATAAATAAATATAAATATTTTCCTCGCTATACACGGTCTCGTTCTCAATCCTGTTTTTTTTTTTTAATTTCTAGACTGAGTCCCTCAACAAGATGAAGGCCCTCAACGACCTCATCAAAGCCAGTTCCCAGAAGAACGCCAAGCCCCAAACCAAGGAGTTCATGCACACCTGCATGCGGCAGGAGACCTACCTGGAAGCCCTCTCCAACCTCCAGTCCCCCTTGAACCCCAGCGTCATCCTGGCCAAAGTCAGGTAAGCACCGCCGGTGCCTCCTCCTTTCGCCGCTCCATACGTTCTAGAGCAGGTGACCGTCTCTAGCCAGGTTCATGCCTCCAAGAACTGAATGTATTTGTAATTATACTGAGGACACCTTACCTTAATGGGTTTGAGATGTGAAAGGGGTTGTCCATTTACTTAATGGGGTGAACTTTCTCATAGATGTGTATCTACAATGGATTGAACTTTTTCTCATAGATGTGTATCTACAAATGGATTGAACTTTTTCTCTTTTCCTTGTGTATCTTTCAATAATTTATAATTGAAATTTATAATTATGTAATTTATAATAATAATTATTATTTATAATTATAATTTATAATAATTATTATAATTTATAATAATTATTATAATTTATAATAATTATTATAATTTATAATAATTATTATAATTTATAATAATTATTATAATTTATAATTATTATTACCGGTATTTATATTTATTATTATTATTTATATTATTATTATTTATATTATTATTATTTATTATTTATTATAATTATTATTAATTATAATAATAGTTATTATTATTATTAGAAACACAACAAGATTAGTACACAGCAAACAAGATCACGATGCTGGTTGTTGTATTGGATCACACGTCGGACACTTCCCAAGTGCCTCGGACTGTGTGATGTATCGGCGAATTTTGTCAGCGTCAATTGTGTTTAAGTGCAGGCCAAGGTCTGTAGGCACTGCGCCCTGTGTAGCGATCACCACTGGGACCACCTTGACTGGCTTGTTCCAGAGTCTTTGCAATTATTATTATTTATATTTTATAATTGAAATATTAGATTATTATTTCAGTTATATTAATATTAATATTAAATTTATATTTTATAATAATAATTGTAAATATTAATATTAAAGTTATGTAAATGTATGTAAATATTAATATTAAATTTATGTAAATTTATGTAAATATTAATATTAAATTTTTATTTTATAATAAATTGTAAATATTAATATTAAATTTATGTAAATTCATGTAAATATTAATATTAAATTTATATTTTATAATAATAAATTGTAAATATTAATATTAAATTTCATGTAAAAATATTAATATTAAATTTATATTTTATAATAATAATTGTAAATATTAATATTAAATTTATGTAAATTTATGTAAATATTAATATTAAATTTATATTTTATAATAATAAATTGTAAATATTAATATTAAATTTATGTAAATATTAATATTAAATTTATATTTTATAATAATGAATTGTAATTGTTATTATTCTAGCGTGGAGCTCTGCACTTTCATGGATTCAAAGATGAAACCTCTGTGGATTGTGTTTAATAATGAAGACGCCGGGGGAGGCAACGTGGGTGTCATCTTTAAAAATGGAGACGGTAGGAAGGTGTTTTGTTGTTATTGTTGTTGGGTTGTTTTGTTGTTTTTTTGGACTCTGAACATGCTTTTTGGTTAACCTCTTGCTTTCTAAGTTGCAGTATGTGAGTTATATGGTCCTTGTATCCAAAAGCATTTTGGCTGTTGTGCTTGCAAAGCAGAGCCACGTGAAGTATTATAGAGTCACCTTAACTGGATCTCATCAAGTCATGGGCCACCATTGCCAGATGCAATGCCTCTAGAAATGAGCATGACGCATGCCCAGGCCCGGATTACCCATAAGGCCCAACTAGGCCATGGCCTAGGCGTGCAAGCCGAGGGGAGGCGCAGATCACGGACCAAAAATAAATAAATGTTGAAACAAATAAAAACGCAACGCGTTTTTCCCACCCTCCCTCGGCCTCGCCCATAGATGTCTATGAGAGCAGGCCCTGTCCTGAAGACTACACTTCCCGTCATGCACCTCTCTCCGCTTCCGCCTCCCGGCATGCCCCGCAGGGGCTGCGGTGGGCCTGGGCCAATGGGAGGTGGCGAGGGCGGAGCCAGGGGCATGGCCGGGTGACAGAGAGAGAGAAAGCAGATTCGTGAGGATGGCGGAGGGCGCCAAGGAGGGTCCGCCCTTCCAGCTGGGCAGGAAGGCGCCGGGGCGCCGCGCGACGGGAATCGGGAAGGCCCCGCTGGAGATGGCAGCCCGCGTCGCTTGCCTCAGGTGGCCCTGCCCCTCGGAGCCATCCCGCCCTCTCATTGGCTCTGCCGGGTGTCACTCTCCCATTTGAATTCCCGCCCTTGGGAAAGCGCTTCTGTGATTGGCTCCTGCTTCCCTTGACTCCTTTTTGGGGGCGGTGCTTCTATCTTAGCATCTGGAGTTCGAGTCCCGCTTCGGGCAGAAAATGTGACTGTGGTGTTAATCCGGGCCTGCGCATGCCCCATTTTACAGGAGCTGTCTTCATAGACCTGTCAGCAGCATATGGGACCACCTTGACTGGCTTGTTCCAGAGTCTTTGCAATTATTATTATTATTTATATTTTATAATTGAAATATTATATTAATATTTCAATTATATTAATATTAAATTTATATTTTATAATAATAATTGCAAATATTAATATTAAATTTATGTAAATTTATGTAAATATTAATATTAAATTTATGTAAATTTATGTAAATATTAATATTGAATTTATATTTTATAATAATAAATTGTAATTGTTATTATATGATGCTGTCAATCATCACCTCCTCCTGAGAATAATGTATAATATTGCAAAGGACGACCACCTCACCTGCTTCATAGGGAATCTGCTACAAAACAGGAGCTTTTTGTTGAGTTCCAGGGTCAGAGAAGTTGATGGCGAAAACAGAAGAATGGCCTGCCTCGGGGGAGTGTGCTTGATCCATCAGTGTTAAACATCTACACAAATGACCAGCCACTGCCAGAAGGGACAGAGAGTTTCATCTATGCCAGTGCTGTCCAACTTCTAAGGGGTCCAGGGCTGGATAAGAGGTCACTGATGACCTAGGGGGCCGCTCGGCCCCGCCCCCAGGCCCCGCCCCTCCTAAAACGGCCGAAAAAGGGCAGAAGGCGGCGCCAAGAGCAGCGCGTCACAGGCCTGGCGTGCGCTGCCCCTTGGCACCGCCTGCTCCTCCTGGCGCCCCCCCTTCCTAGGGGCGGAGGGCGCGAAAAGGAGAGTAGGCAGCGCCAAGAGCAGCGCGTCACGCCAGGCCTGTGACGCTCTGCTCTTGGCGCCGCCTACTCCTCCTTTTCGGCGCCCCCCCCTCCGCCCTAGGAAGGGAGGGGGGCGCCGAAAAAGGGCAGAAGGCGGCGCCAAGGGGCAGCGCGGCACGCCAGGCCTGTGACGCGCTGCTCTTGGCGCCGCCTTCTGCCCCCTTGGCGGCTCCCGCCCTAGGTAGGGAGGCGCCGAAAAGGAGGAGGAGCTAGCTCTCTTCCTCCTCCCTGCCCCGCCTCCCCCCCCCGACCGCCAGGTGGGGCCGTGTCCAACAGGGCATAGGTGGGGCCGTGTCCAACAGGCTACGGGGCCGAATCCGGCCCCGGGGCCGCCAGTTGGACAGCCCTGATCTATGCTGACGATCGTGTCATCACCACTCAAGGAGAGAGCTTTGAAATGGTTGAACAGAAGCTCTCAAAGCTTTGGGTGCCCTTACTGCCTATGACAGCTTGCACCATCAATGTTTCCCATCTACAAAATGACCAGCCACTGCCAGAAGGGACAGAGAGTTGAATCTATGCTGATGATCGTGCCATCACCATTTCAAAGCTTTTGAAAATCCAAGGACTTTAGGAGGCATCCGAGCATCGAAACAGGTGGTGATGGCACAATCGTCAGCATAGATGTACCCAGATATGGATAATCCAAAGTAGAACTACACTACAAACATCCATGAAAGTATCGTTTCTACACCAAGCGTCGTGACATCTGGATTCAAACCGTTTAGACTGGATTTATTTGCATATGGCAAAAACAATTCTTCTAGGGGGAAACCCCGATGTTCTCTTTTTAGCGGGCCACGCTTCTTTATCAAGATCTCCAATACAGAAAAAGGGGAAACTTCTTGCACGCAGTAATTGTATGGCGAGAGCGCCCCCTTGTGGACTTTCATCTGCATTTCGTGAATGGATTTTTTCTTTTATTTCAACTCTTTTGGTTGCGGGTGAACTACAACTCCCATCGTGCCAAGTTAACCCCCTGAGAAACACTATCAATACCTCAAAGGTCTGTTATGTTGGGCAAGTTTGCTTCAGGAGTGGGCAACCTATGGCCCGCGGGCCGGATGTGGCCCGGCAGCTGATTCTGTCCGGCCTGGGAATAAGGGCGTCGGGGGCGGGGCGAAGAGGAAGGGGTGGCGCCACCGCCATCCCATCGCGGGCTCTGTGGGGCCTGTGTCCTCCGGCGGCTTTCGAGTGCCTGCAATCCCTGGAGGCAATCCGGGCCTGCAGCAGGAGCACTCGGCGACCTACAGCGGCTGATCGCCCTGGCAACCCAGAAGACTTGATCGTCTTCCAGGTCGCCAGGTCGAATAAGCCACCTCAGATCACCGACTGCTCCCCCTGCAAGCCTGGATTGCCTCCAGGGATGGGAGGCACTCCATGGCAAGGCGTTCAGCTGGGGAACGGCAGGGGCCGAGAGCGGGCGGAGGCCTGTAGCCTCCGATCGTCTGCTGCTCTGCGGTGGCTGGGTCCGCTTTGTCATTCTCTGGGCTGGGTCCATTGGGCCATTCCATTTTGAGATCCTTCCTCTCTTGAGGATGTCAGCCTCCATCTTGGTTCGCACCTTCTTGAATTTCATTTTATTTTAGTGGTTTTTATTATTATTTTATAATAATTTTATTATAATATAATAAAATAAATAATATAATGTTATATTATAATTTCAATATAATGTCTATATATATATACTATAATATAATAATTATGATATGAATACTAATAATATATTAATATTTCTTAATATATTAATATGTGAATATTTATGATGTGTAATATATAGTAAATATAGTAAGTAAGTAAGTAAGTAAATAAATAAATAAATAATGTAGATTAGAATGTAGTTCAGCCTTTAGGTGCGGCCCTCCATAATATTTTTTGGCTCACGTGTGGCCCCTTGGACTGCGCGATCGCTCTCCCTGCGGCCGCCTCTTCTGGGAGCGGAAGAGAGGCAGCTGAGGAGAGCCCTCTGCCGCCTCTCTTCCATTCCCCGAAGAGGAGGCTGAAGGGGAACCGCGCGATCGCTCTCCCTGCGGCCGCCTCTTCTGGGAGCGGAAAAGATGCAGCTGAGGAGAGCCCTCTGCCGCCTCTCTTCCATTCCCGAAGAGGAGGCCGAAGGGGAACCGCGCGATTGCTCTCCCTGCGGCCGCCTCTTCTGGGAGCGGAAGAGAGCCGGCGGAGGAGAGCGAGACGGGGCCGGAAGAGCCGGCCACGGCGCCGCCACCATTGTTATGACGGCTCACCCCACGGCCCCCCCTTCCTGTGGCTACCTCTACCGGAATCTCCTCCTCCGCCTTCTCCTCCTCCTCCTTCGCTCCTAGAACCGGCCCGCACGAGTGGCGAATAAGGGCAAACAGGAAACAGAACAAACGTCCATCACAGACGCAGGCAAGCTTAAAAAACCAATACTAATAACACAAACACAACTCCTGCACACAACAACACACACACACACACATACACATACATATATACACATCACCATACACATATACACACATACAAATACATACACACATACCTATAAATACACACACAACTATATACAAACACACATACAAACAGACACACATACATACATACACAAACACATACCTAAACACAAACACACACACCACCAACTATAAACACACACATACACACAAACATACACATATATACACACACAAAACACATGCTCACATCATTTCCAACCCTTACATCCCCAGACTTTCTCGCATCACCTACATAGGGCACAGCAACGCGTGCCGGGTTCAGCTAGTTAGTTATAAATAGTTTTATTAACAGGATAAGATAATGATTGAAACCCACAAAAAGAAACTGACTTACACCCTCTGAACGGTACATGGTATGTTTCTGCATGATTAGAACTACCAAATTTTCTCCATCTGTATTTAGTACTTGACTTT
Organism: Anolis apletophallus; assembly: GCA_030556195.1. NCBI lineage: Eukaryota > Metazoa > Chordata > Lepidosauria > Squamata > Anolidae > Anolis > Anolis apletophallus. The sequence goes on along the minus strand of JARBWK010000017.1, from coordinate 13,381,512 downwards.
GCTGACTTTAAAAGCGCAGTCTAAACATTAAAATAAAATAAACTTTATAACAGTGTTTCTCAACCAGTGTGCCGTGGCACACTAGTGTGCCGTGAGCGATCATCAGGTGTGCCGTGGGAAATTGGAACCTCCAATGCCCTTTCTTCCCCCTCCTGCCAAACACTTTTTCTTCTCCCTTCTTCCCAGCCTCACTCTGCTCGCTTTATTTATTATTTATTTTTATTTCTTTGGACTTATATGCCGCTAACTCCATACGGCTCGCAGCGGCTTTGCCTCGCTTTGCTCACACTGCCGCCATTTTGATCCGAGGGGGCAGCGTGAGCGTGTTCAGGAGGGGAGGGGGGAGGGAGGAAGACATGGGGCGAGTCTGTGTAGTAGTGCCCGCATGGGTCACGTCTTCCCTCCCTCCCCCCTCCCCTCCTGAAGAAGGGAGCCCGAGTGGAGAAGGAAATGTCAGTGTTGGGCAGGAGGGAGAAGAAAGGGTGCGAAGGGGGAGGGGGAGGAAGAGGTCTCTGTCAAAAGCTGGCATGGGCAAACTTGGACCTTCCAGGTGTTTTGGACTCCAACTCCCACCATTCCTAGCAGCCTCAGGCCCTTTCCCTCCCCCCCCCCTCAGCCACTTAAGCAGGAAAGGGCCTCAGGCTGTTAGGAATGGTGGGAGTTGAAGTCCAAAGCACCAGAGGGCCGAAGTCTTCCTATGCCTGTTTGAGGGACCTTAAAGTGGTGAGCCTCCTTCCAACATTGTGATTCTGGATAGAAAACAAACAACAACATAACATTGTTTGAGTCCACAGTGCTCTCTGGGTGTAGGTGAACTACAACTTCCAAACCCAAGGTCAATGCCCACCAAACTCTTATAGTATTTTCTCTTGGTTATGGGAGTTCTGTGCGGGAAGTTTGATTCCATTCCATCATTGGTGGAGTTCAGAGTGCTCTTTGATTGCGGGTGAACTATAACTCCCAGCTGTTGAGCAAGACCTTCGTGTGTGTCTTTCTGCCATTCCTGCCAGGATATCTATGTTGTGTTCATCGAAACAGGCCCAGCTTTCACACTGAGTGTACAAATACATTCAAAAACATATTAACTATACGTATTACTGTGTTACAGTGTCATTTTGTGTCATTTTGGTTGGTGGTGTGCCCCAGGATTTTGTCAATGTAAAAAGTGCCGCGGCTCAAAAAAGGTTGAAAAACACTGCTTTATAAGACAGTACATCTTCATGATTATGATGTCAATAGTTAATGGTATAGTATAGTATGGGATACACAGCATTGTATAGTATTGGGATACACAGCTAGGCCTATTTTAAGAGTAACTCTCAAGCAACCAGAAACTATCTTTATCCAACATGATCTAACATTCCCCTTGGGTAACGGCTAATTGAATCTACTGTACTTTGAAAAAGTCCTATATCGCCTCTTCCTTCCAATGGGGACGCAGGCAGGTACACACTCGCAAGCGCGACTGTCAGCCTGCCCTGTGAGTAGGAATCCCCGGGCAGGCATTGCCGTGGAAACCGCAGCACGTGCATCCTTCTGGTCCACCCCGTCCAGTCCTGTCCTGTCAGTCAATAATAAGGGGCAGGGTCTGAAAAAACGGGACACAAATTTTAGGGCCAAAATAAGGGACGTCCCTTAGAACAGTCTTTCTCAACCAGTGTGCCGTGGCACACTAGTGTGCCGTGACGGACCTCCTGCTGTGCCGCGAGAAAAGCTCTCTGCCCCCCTTCCTCCCCCCTCCTGCTGAACTCCTGCTGCTTGGGAGAGGAGGAGGAAGGGCCAGGCAGTGGCGAAGAAAAAGAAGAAGAGACCGGGGCGCCGCCTCCTTCGGGACTCCCACCATGACTCTTGCCCTCGCTCGCTGAAGCTGCGTGGAGGAGGAGCCCGCCCTCTGAAGCCCGTCCACCACTCATGCTCCTCCGCTGTAGGAGAGCTGAAGCTGGGGGGAGGGGGCGGGGCATGGCACGGCCAGTAGGAGAGCTGAAGCTGGGGGGAGGGGGCGGGGCATGGCGCAGCCAGTAGGAGAGCTGAAGCTGGGGGAGGGGGCGGGGCATGGAGGAGGAGCCCGCCCACTGAAGCCCGTCCACCGCTCATGCTCCTCCTCTGTAGGAGAGCTGAAGCTGGGGGGAGGGGGCAGGGCATGTCACGGCCTGTAGGAGAGCTGAAGCCGGGGGGAGGGGGCGGGGCATGGCACGGCCTGGCTCTGCCCCCCTCCCCCGGCTTTGGCACTCCCAGCAGCTGCTCCAGCTTTGTGCTGGCTCTGGCACCGCTGGCTTGGCACTGCCCCCTCAAGGCTGGAGCAGCTGCTGGGAGAGGTGAAGCTGGAGGTAGGGGGCGGGGCATGGCACAGCCTGGCTCCGCCCCCTCCCCAGCTTCGGCACTCCCAGCAGCTGCTCCAGCCTTGAGGGGACAGTGCCAAGCCAGCATTGTGCTGGCTCTGGCACCGCTGGCTTGGCACTGCCCCCTCAAGGCTGGAGCAGCTGCTGGGAGAGGTGAAGCCGGGGGTAGAGGGCAGGGCATGGCGCCGCCTGGCTCCGCCCCCCCTGGCTTCGCACTCCCAGCAGCTGCTCCCAGCAGGCCACCAACCCCAGCCGTTCTTTACTGTGTTAGAGTGTCATTTTGTGTCATTTTGGTTGGTGGTGTGCCCCCGGATTTTTTTAATGTTAAAAGTGTGCCGCGGCTCAAAAAAGGTTGGGAAACACTGCCTTAGAATAAGGGACATATGGCAACCCTATGGGACCCCCAGTGCCTGACTCTGACCACTGGGCTGACTAGGCTGGAACACCACAATGTGCCAAGTTTGGTCCACATCCATCAGTGTTTGGGTTCATAGTGCTCTCTGGATGTAGGTGTACTACAACTCCCCCCAAACAAGATGAATTTCCTCATAAGGCCTCTAATATTATTTGCTGGTCATAAAAAGATAATATTATAATAATAAATAGATAAGTAGCGAATGGTCTCCGTCTTCCTCAATTCCGCAGACCTTCGTCAGGATATGTTGACCCTGCAAATGATCCAACTCATGGACATCCTCTGGAAGAAAGAAGGTCTCGACTTGCGGTGAGCTTGTACTGCCTGGGGGAACCCTTTGTTGGGAATGTCCAGGGTGGGAGAAAGAACTCTTGTCTGTTGGAGGTAGGTGTGATTGTTTCCCTTGGCCACTTTGATTGGCATTTAATGGCCTAGCAGTTTCAAAGTATGGCTTCTTACTGCTGGGAGGAATCCTTTGTTGTTCTTTACTTACTGTTCCGATTAACCACCTCTTTCCTCCGTAGGATGACCCCGTACGGCTGCCTTTCAACGGGAGACAAGACCGGGTTGATCGAAGTGGTCATGGACTCGGACACCATTGCCAACATCCAGCTCAACAAGAGCAATATGGCCGCCACGGCCGCCTTCAACAAGGACGCCTTGCTGAACTGGTTGAAATCCAAGAACCCTGGGTAGGTTTCTAAGTCGCGGCGTTGGCTTTGGGGACTTACTCACCACTCGTTGTTTATTTATCGTGTCAGGAGCAAAACAAAAAAACTGACCGTTTGTGTAAACAAAGAAATGGATCATTTGTTTAAATATTAAACATTGATGGTGGAAGCTGGTTTCGCCTGTCATAGGCAGTAAGAGCACCTAAAGCTTCGGAGAGCTTCTCTTCAACCATTTCAAATCTCCCGCAATCCACACGGGATTTTGCTGTCAACGCGAGATCACGCCGGCGTTGACAGCAAAATCCCGTGTGGATTGCGTATTCTCGCGATACTCTTCGGCTACTCTACTACTGGATCGCTGAGGCCCACAGACGCAATTAGGACCTTCTTCGACTCAGTTGGTCGTCGTCTCTCTTGTCGTCTGGGTACTCCTGGATCCTGCGCGTTTGGAAAAGGAAGGCCGAAGCAGGGGGCTCCTCAGGGGGCTCCTCATTCCCTCCCCATCTCCCCTCATGTATTAAATATAAAATTAAATATATTTAAAGATGAAATAAGGGAGATGGGATACATTAAAAATAAGGGGAGAGGGGAGGATGGAATTAAATATATTTAATATTAAATTAAAATAAGGGAGAGGGAGGACAGAATTAAATATATTTAATATTAAATTAAAATAAGGGGAGAGGGGAGGATGGAATTAAATATATTTAATATTAAATTAAAATAAGGGGGAGGGGAGGATGGAATTAAATATATTTAATATTAAATTAAAATAAGGGGAGAGGGGAGGATGGAATTAAATATATTTAATATTAAATTAAAATAAGGGGGAGGGAGGATGGAATTAAATATATTTAATATTAAATTAAAATAAGGGGAGGGGGAGGATGGAATTAAATATATTTAATATTAAATTAAAATAAGGGGGAGGGGAGGATGGAATTAAATATATTTAATATTAAATTAAAATAAGGGGAGAGGGGAGGATGGAATTAAATATATTTAATATTAAATTAAAATAAGGGGAGGGAGGATGGAATTAAATATATTTAATATTAAATTAAAATAAGGGGAGAGGGGAGGATGGAATTAAATATATTTAATATTAAATTAAAATAAGGGGGAGGGAGGATGGAATTAAATATATTTAATATTAAATTAAAATAAGGAGGCCGGGGAGGGGGCGGAGCCGGGGCCGGGGGCAGACCCTACGGCCCCCCAGGTCATCAGTGACTGGAATTCAGGCCCCTGGGCCGGTAGAAGTTGGACAGCCCTGGCATAGATGAAACTCTCTGTCTCTTCTGGCATTAGCTGGCCATTTCTGTAAATGTTAAACATTGATGGTGGAAGCTGTTTTTCCCTGTAATAGGCAGTAAGAGCACCTAAAGCTTCAGAGAGCTTCTGTTCAGCCATTTCAAAGCTCCCTATTCTGAGTGGTGATGGCACGATCGTCAGCATAGACCAGGGGTGGCCAACCCACAGCCCGCGGGCCACATCCGGCCCCCAGGGTGATGCCATTTGGCCCCCGCCTTCTTTGCCGGAGAGAGGGAGGCGAGGGCAGCCACAAAGCAACGTGATGCTTTGTGTCGGGCAAAAGGAAGGGAGGGAGGGAAGGGCCTTCTCCTGTCCCTCGTTGTGGCTCCAGGGGAGCTTCCGTGGGAGGCCCCGCCTCCCCAAGGGTCTCTACAAGATGAGGTCACAGGCGGCATCACGCAGAGATCCTCGGGGAGGCGGGGCCTCCCGCAGAAGCTCCCTTGGAGCCGCAACGAGGGACAGGAGAAGGCACTTCGCTCCCTCCTCTCCCCCACTCCCCGCTAGACACAAAGCACCACTCCGCCCCACAGCTGCCCCCACCTCCCTCTCCTTGGCAAGGAAGCCACGCAAGGAGCGAGAAAGAGGAGGAAAGAAAAGAAAGAGGTAAAGGCAGGTTGGGGTCCCTGTGTGTGGTTTACTATGTATTTGAACTGCTGGGTTGGCAGAAGCTGGGGCTAGCAGTGGGAGCTCCCACCACGCCCCGGATTTGAACTGGCAACCTTTCAGTGAGGAAGTTCAGCATCTCAGCGCTTGAACCCACTGCTCTCATTCTCAGAAGGGCTTGCCTCAACCTCTGGTTTCCGAGTAACACCGAATTACTGGGTTCTGAATGACCCACTTGGAAAAGAGCGTTGCCAATAGGAAAAGTCTGGAAATAATAATAATAATAATAAATCTTGACTGACACTCCTCAGGGTCTATTAAGGTGAATGCACTTTGGCATATGTTCCTTTCTTGTAGAAGCAGGACCTCACATTTGCATGTATTTAAACTGCTGGGTTGGCAGAAGCTGGGGCTAACAGTGGGAGCTCCCCCAGTTATTTTATTTTAGTGGTTTTTTATTATTTTATAATTTTATAATAAATAATATAATATAATTTTATATTATATTATAATTTCTCTATATATACTATAATAATTATATTAATACTAATAATATATGATAAATTAATGTGTTAATATTAATGATGTGTAATATATAGTAAATAAATAAATAATGTAGATTAGGATGTAGTTCAGCTTTTAGGTGCGGCCCTCCATAATATTTTTTGGCTCTCGTGTGGCCCCTTGGAAAAAATAATTGCCCACCCCTGGCATAGATGAAACTCTCTGTCCCTTCCGGCAATGACTGATCATTTGTGTAAATGTTGAACATTGACTGTGTAAGCTGGTTTTCCCTGTAATGGTCAGTAAGAGCACCTAAAGTTTCAGAGAGCTTCTGTTCAGCCATTTCAAAGCTCCCTGCTTGAGTGGTGATAGCATGATCATCAGCGTAGATCAGTCTTTCTCAACCAGTGTGCCGTGGCACACTAGTGTGCCGTGACGGACCTCCTGCTGTGCCGCAAGAAAAGCTCTCTGCCCCCCTTCCTCCCCCCTCCTGCTGAACTCCTGCTGCTTGGGGGAGAAGGAGGAAGGGCCAGGCAGTGGCGAAGAAAAAGAAGAGACCGGGGCGCCGCCTCCTTCGGCCGTTTCCCCAGCCAGCCTCCAATCCGCCATGACTCCCACCATGACTCTTGCCCCTTGCTCGCTGAAGCTGCGTGGAGGAGCCCGCCCACTGAAGCCCGTCCACCACTCATGCTTCTCCTCTGTAGGAGAGCTGAAGCTGGGGGGAGGGGGCGGGGCATGGCACGGCCAGTAGGAGAGCTGAAGCTGGGGGAGGTGCGGGTCATGGCGCAGCCAGTAGGAGAGCTGAAGCTGGGGGGGGCGGGGCATGGAGGAGGAGCCCGCCCACTGAAGCCCGTCCACCGCTCATGCTCCTCTGTAGGAGAGCTGAAGCTGGGGGGAGGGGGCGGGGCATGGCACGGCCAGTAGGAGAGCTGAAGCTGGGGGGGGCATGGAGGAGGAGCCCGCCCACTGAAGCCCGTCCACCGCTCATGCTCCTCCTCTGTAGGAGAGCTGAAGCTGGGGGGAGGGGGCGGGGCATGGCACGGCCAGTAGGAGAGCTGAAGCTGGGGGGAGGGGGCGGGGCATGGCGCAGCCAGTAGGAGAGCTGAAGCTGGGGGAGGGGGCGGGGCATGGAGGAGGAGCCCGCCCACTGAAGCCCGTCCACCGCTCATGCTCCTCCTCTATAGGAGAGCTGAAGCTGGGGGAGGGGGCGGGGCATGGCACCGCCAGTAGGACAGCTGAAGCTGGGGGAGGGGCGGGCATGGCGCAGCCAGTAGGAGAGCTGAAGCTGGGGGGGGCATGGAGGAGGAGCCCGCCCACTGAAGCCCGTCCACCGCGCATGCTCCTCCTCTGTAGGAGAGCTGAAGCTGGGGGGAGGGGGCGGGGCATGGCGCGGCCTGTAGGAGAGCTGAAGCCGGGGGGAGGGGTGGGACATGGCGCGGCCTGCCTCTGCCCCCTCCCCCGGCTTCGGCACTCCCAGCAGCTGCTCCAGCCTTGAGGGGACAGTGCGAAGCCAGCATTGTGCTGGCTCTGGCACTGCTGGCTTGGCACTGCCCCCTCAAGGCTGGAGCAGCTGCTGGGAGAGGTGAGGCCGGGGGTAGAGGCAGGGCATGGAACCCTGGCTTCGGCACTCCCAGCAGCTGCTCCCAGCAGGCCACCAACCCAGCCATTCTTTACTGTGTTAGAGTGTCATTTTGGTTGGTGGTGTGCCCCCGGATTTTTTTAATGTTAAAAGTGTGCCGCGGCTCAAAAAAGGTTGGGAAACACTGGCGTAGATGAAACTGTCCCTTCTGGCAGTGGCTGGTCCAGCTCAAAGCTCTCCAGGAAAGAGTTTGAGTCCCAACGGTTTCGTTTTCAGTGCATTTCTCAATTCTTCCCCTAGCGACGCGTTGGACCGGGCCATTGAGGAGTTCACGCTCTCCTGCGCCGGGTATTGCGTGGCCACCTACGTTTTGGGGATCGGAGACCGCCACAGTGACAACATCATGATCCGAGAGAACGGCCAGGTATGGCGGGATTGTTGACGATGATCGTGCCCCAAGGACAACCGGGTATTCCTTCCAAAAGATCATTAATTCGGCCCTTCGGCCCATCTCAACACCAACAAGAAAGGTGTGGGCCTCCAGAGGTTGTTGGATTGCAATTCCCACCATAATTTATGTCGCAATGGCTGAAGCCTCAATTTGTTTGTTTGTTTGTTTGTTTACAGTATTAATATTCTGCCCTTCTCACCCCGCAGGAGACTCAGGGCGGATTACAATGCACATTTAGAACAGGGGTCGGGAACCTTTTTGTCTCAGAGAGCCATTAAAACCAAAATATTTGGAAATTTATTTCAGTGAGAGCCATATCTATGTATATAATAAAAGTCAGTGTTTGCGGCAGGAGCTGCGGAGGAATATGTGGCAGCATTTCGATTGGTTGCCACTGTGGGATTATTTGCATAAAGGACTCTGATTGGCCAGGCTCAGAACTCCAACATTCTAAGGCAGCAGATAGAAGGGATTGGTTGCAACTGAGGGAGTATTTGCATAAAGGACTCTGATTGGCCAGGCTCAGCACTCCAACATTCTAAGGCACCAGACAGAGGGGATTGGTTGCCACTGAGGGAGTATTTGCATAAAGGACTCTGATTGGCCAGGCTCAGGACTCCAACATTCTAAGGCACCAGACAGAAGGGATTGGTTGCCACTGAGGGAGTATTTGCATAAAGGACTCTGATTGGCCAGGCTCAGCACTCCAACATTCTAAGGCACCAGACAGAGGGGATTGGTTGCCACTGAGGGAGTATTTGCATAAAGGACTCTGATTGGCCAGCACCCAAGAATCCAAGCCTCTTTATTCAAACGATGTGATTGGTTGCCACAGAGGGAGAATTTGCAAAACCGGCTCTGATTGGCCAGCTTCTAGATTCCAACATTCTAAGGTGACGCAGAGGGAAAAGGAAAGCAATAAATTTACCCCAGACCTCATCAAAGTCATTTACCTTCTGTACCCCTTTTGTAACCTTTAACCTACATGTTAATTTATCATTTATTGCTAATGGCCCACAGCAATGACAGATCAGGACCACACTTGGCACACAGATGCCCAATGGCTCACTTCACAACCTGCTGTGGTTTAGGGCAGGATGGCCCATGAATGATGGGATTTGCAGTACCTTCAACTGATTCACTTCCCAAACAAAACTGTAGCCCCTATAAATCACAGACCAGGCCCAAAATTGACAGTAAGCCTTCCTTAACTTGATTTTCCTGACTAGGCCTCAGCTCATGGGATATTGTTTGGAGGGTGTTGGATCATATCCGATGGGACTTGCAGTACCTTCACAAACTTCCTGAGACCACTGCACGCCACGTAAACATCTGATAAGGACCAACCTTGGCACACAATGCCTTTCTCAAATCACCTGGGCACCGCCGGGTCCCCAAGCTAGTAATATAATATATATATTTTCAGACTGAATTCAACTAAATGTGAGTCTATACGTACATACGATGAGAAATGGATTCTCTCGACAGAATGACGGGACACTTCAGTCCTGGCTCTGCAAAAGGCACGCTCAGGACTCTGGGAAGGAAGAGAAGACGGAAGGAAGGGGGAAAGAAAGACAGAAAGACAGAGGAAATAAAGGAGGGAGGGGGAGAGGGAGAAAGAAAAGAAGAACTATAGAAAAGGAAGAAAAGAAAAGCAGGAGAGAGACGAGGAGGGGAAAAGAAAGAAGGAAATGGGAAGGGAAGAAGGGAACGGGAGGGGAAAAGAAAGGAAAAGGAGTGAGGAAAAAGTAAAATAATGAAGGGAAAAGAAGAAAAGAAAGAAGGAAAGAGAGAGGGAAGTGAAAAGAAAAGGAAAAGGAAAGGAAGACTTGGGGGAAAGAATAGAAGAGGAACGAAGGAAGAGGGAGGGAGAATGGAAGAAAGAAGGAAGGGGAGAGAGGGAGGGAAAAGGAAGGAGAGGAGGAGAAGGGTGAAGGGGAGAAAGAAAGGAAGAGGAAGAATGGAGAAACGAAGAAAGAGGAGGGAGGGAAAAGGAAAGAAGGAAAGGGTGAAGTGGGAGAAAGAAAGGAAGGAAGAGGAAGGAAGGAAGAGGGAGAGTGGAGGAAAGAAGGAAGGGGAGAGGGAGGGAAAAGAAAGTAGAGAAGGAGAAGGAAAGGGTGAAAGGGGAGAAAGGAAGAAAGGAAGAAAGAGGAAGGAAGGAGGAGGGATAATGGAAGAAAGAAGGAAGGGAGGACAGGGAGGAAAGGGAAGGAGAGCAGGAAAGAATGGCAGGGGAAGGAAGGAAGAGAGGGAGGGAGGAAGAATGGAGGAAAGAAGGAAGGAGAGATGGAGAAGGAAAGGATGAAGGGGAGAAAGGAAGAGGAAGGAAGAAAGAGGGAGACTGGAGGAAAGAAGGAAGGGGAGAGAAGGAGGGAAAAGGAAGGAGAGAAGGAAAGAATGGAAGAGGAAGGAAGGAACGAAAAGGGAGGGAGGAAAGAAGGTAGGGAAAGAGGGAGGAAAAAGAAAGAAAAAGAGAGGGAAAAAGAAAGGAGAAGGAAGGAAAGAAGGGGGAGGAGGGTGCGGGCCCCCGAGAGCAGCGGGGGATGAGGAAGAGGTGGCAATGGCGGCGCGGAAGTGGTAGTCGTGGCGCATTTGCGTCACTCCTCCCTGTTGCATGCTGGGAAACCAAGGCCCAGGCTGCTCTGGAGAGCCAGATGCAATCGTGAAAAGAGCCACATTTGGCTCCCGAGCCCTGGGTTCCCTACCCCTGATTTACAGGGTAAACATCCAATGCCATTAGACACAACAACATATATAGACAGACACAATTTCCTACTTGACAGATGCAATTCTCTTTTGGGCTGCATAGGTCGACAGCAAGCTAGACTATTAATGGTTGGGAGCTCACTCTGACCCGGCCTGGCTTCAAACTTATGACCTCTCGGTCAGTAGTGGCTACTAATACTAAATACTAATACTAAAACATCCCTTTTCAGCTGTTTCACATTGATTTTGGCCACTTCTTGGGGAACTTCAAGACCAAGTTTGGGATCAACCGCGAACGAGTCCCTTTCATCTTGACCTACGACTTCGTCCACGTCATCCAACAAGGGAAAACAAACAACAGTGAGAAGTTTGAACGGTCAGTATCCAATATTTGCCTCCTTTCCCGATCTATCTTTCCTGGATTCGCCAAGGATCTTGTTCATGGGGCCAAATGTTGTCAGGCTCCAGCTTTAAGCCTTTCCTCCCTTCCCACAGATTCAGAGAGTACTGCGAAAGGGCCTACATGATCCTCCGGTGCCACGGCCTGCTCTTCCTACACTTGTTTGCCCTCATGAAAGCCGCCGGGCTGCCGGAGCTGAGCTGCTCCAAAGACATCCAGTACCTCAAGGTGAGGAGTCTCCCACCGACTGCTACCTTGTCTTTTTCCAGCCAGCCATCCACTCATATAAACAGAGGGATAGGTATAGGCTAGGTAAGCAGAAGCTGGGCTAAAGGCCAGGAGCTTACCCTGACCCAGGCGTCAAACTGTCAACCTTTCAATTGGCAAGATTTACTGCAGCTGGCGGTTAACCTGCTGTGCTAAAGCCCGGCCTTCTCTTCTACCAACTTATTAAAGCAGGGGTTCCAAACATTTTTTGATCAGGGACCTCTCTCCAACATTAGCACCAAAAGAGTTATGAATCCGTTTTTGGACAACTTTAGATTCAGTTTGGAGTGCTGATTCAGAAAATTGCATTGGATAGACCACATCAGCCGATTCAGGAAATTGCATTGGGTAGACCACATCAGCCGATTCAGGAAATTGCATTGGGTAGACCACATCAGCCCATTCAGGAAATTGCATTGGGTAGACCACATCAGCCGATTCAGGAAATTGCATTGGGTAGACCACATCAGCCGATTCAGGAAATTGCATTGGGTAGACCACATCAGCCGATTCAGGAAATTGCATTGGGTAGACCACATCAGCCGATTCAGGAAATTGCATTGGGTAGACCACATCAGCCGATTCAGGAAATTGCATTGGGTAGACCACATCAGCCAATTCAGACCATTGGGTAGACCACATCAGCCGATTCAGGAAATTACATTGGGTGGACCACATCAGCCGATTCAGGAAATTACATTGGGTAGACCACATCAGCCGATTCAGAAATTACATTGGGTGGACCACATCAGCCGATTCAGGAAATTACATTGGGTGACCACATCAGCCGATTCAGGAAATTACATTGGGTGGACCACATCAGCCGATTCAGGAAATTACATTGGGTGGACCACATAAGCAGATTCAGGAAATTACATTGCCACATCAGCCGATTCAGGAAATTACATTGGGTGGACCACATCAGCCGATTCAGGAAATTACATTGGGTGGACCACATCAGCCGATTCAGGAAATTACATTTCAGGGGTAGACCACATCAGCCGATTCAGGAAATTACATTGGGTGGACCACATCAGCCGATTCAGGAAATTACATTGGGTGGACCACATCAGCCGATTCAGGAAATTACATTGGGTAGACCACATCAGCCGATTCAGGAAATTACATTGGGTGGACCACATCAGCCGATTCAGGAAATTACATTGGGTGGACCACATCAGCCGATTCAGGAAATTACATTGGGTGGACCACATCAGCCGATTCAGGAAATTACATTGGGTGGACCACATCAGCCGATTCAGGAAATTACATTGGGTGGACCACATCAGCCGATTCAGGAAATTACATTGGGTAGACCACATCAGCCGATTCAGGAAATTACATTGGGTGGACCACATCAGCCGATTCAGGAAATTACATTGGGTAGACCACATCAGCCGATTCAGGAAATTACATTGGGTGGACCACATCAGCCGATTCAGGAAATTACATTGGGTGGACCACATCAGCCGATTCAGAAAATTACATTGGGTAGACCACATCAGCCGATTCAGAAAATTGCATTGGGTGGACCACATCAGCATTGGGTGGACCACATCAGATTCAGGAAATTGCATTGGGTAGACCACATCAGCCGATTCAGGAAATTGCATTGGGTAGACCACATCAGCCGATTCAGGAAATTACATTGGGTGGACCACATCAGCCGATTCAGGAAATTGCATTGGGTGGACCACATCAGCCGATTCAGAAAATTACATTGGGTAGACCACATCAGCCGATTCAGGAAATTACATTGGGTAGACCACATCAGCCGATTCAGGAAATTACATTGGGTGGACCACATCAGCCGATTCAGGAAATTACATTGGGTAGACCACATCAGCCGATTCAGGAAATTACATTGGGTGGACCACATCAGCCGATTCAGGAAATTACATTGGGTGGACCACATCAGCCGATTCAGGAAATTACATTGGGTGGACCACATCAGCCGATTCAGGAAATTACATTGGGTGGACCACATCAGCCGATTCAGGAAATTACATTGGGTGGACCACATCAGCCGATTCAGGAAATTACATTGGGTGGACCACATCAGCCGATTCAGGAAATTACATTGGGTGGACCACATCAGCCGATTCAGGAAATTACATTGGGTGGACCACATCAGCCGATTCAGAAAATTACATTGGGTGGACCACATCAGCCGATTCAGAAAATTACATTGGGTAGACCACATCAGCCGATTCAGAAAATTGCATTGGGTGGACCACATCAGCCGATTCAGGAAATTACATTGGGTGGACCACATCAGCCGATTCAGAAAATTGCATTGGGTGGACCACATCAGCCGATTCAGAAAATTGCATTGGATAGACCACATCAGCCGATTCAGGAAATTGCATTGGGTGGACCACATCAGCCGATTCAGGAAATTACATTGCCGACCACATCAGCCGATTCAGGAAATTACATTGGGTGGACCACATCAGCCGATTCAGGAAATTACATTGGGTGGACCCATCAGCAGCCAGGATTCATTGGAAATTACATTGGGTTCAGACCACATCAGCCGATGTAGGAAATTACATTGGGTGGACCACATCAGCCGATTCAGAAAATTGCATTGGGTAGACCATATCAGCCGATTCAGAAAATTGCATTGGGTAGACCACATCTATTGACATAATACTTCCCCGCATCTCCCCTCAGGACTCTCTGGCCTTGGGAAAGACAGACGAAGAAGCCAAGAGACACTTCCAGCTCAAGTTCAACGAAGCTCTCCGGGAAAGCTGGAAAACCAAAGTGAACTGGCTGGCCCACAACGTCTCCAAAGACAACCGGCAATAGGCAGGGAGAAAGGACGCAAAACCTCTTGTGCGAGTGTTGCCCCAAAGCGGGGAAACCCAGAGTTGTGAGACGAAAGAGGAGTGGAAGGTAGGGAGAGAGGTCCTTGCACCAGGTGCGCTGTACATGACTTCATGGGAGCTACAGAAAGGTCTATATGGTGTCCATAACCTCCTCTTCCCAAGAAGAGCTGGCCTCTTCCAAGAAACGAAAGAGGAGTATTGATCTGCGGTACTTTCTTCCTCAGACTTGAATGCGTTATGGGGCAAAAACTGGTTCTTGTGTACAAAGGGTTGTGTCCTCTAGACCACTTCATAAAAAATGCCAGTGTCCGAAAAGAATGCCAACAATATTGGGTACGACGTACAAACCCACTTGCGCAATTTTTTCTTCTCCATATGGAATTATGTCCAATTTCAGGTGCAAAATAGAGAGCATTCCTGTTTTGATTGACGCTGGGTCTCGACTCCTTTCTTCTTTGCGACGTCAAAGTCTTTCGTGGCCGGAATCACTGGTCGCTGTGAGTTTTCAGGGCTGTCTTTGCCATGTTCCGGAAGCATTCTCTCCTGATGTTTTGCCCACATCTATGGCAGGCATCCTCAGGCCCGGATTAACATCTTTTTGCGCCCTAGGCCACACTTTGGAATTACGCCCCCTTTAAACCAACCTCTACCGCCCCCAGCCCCCCCACCACCACCACTCAGACCCACACTTTGCTGGCTTTCGCCATGGCGCCTCCGGAGCAGAAGAGAAAGGCGAGTAGGCACCATCCCGCCACCTCCAAGGTCCCCATTCCCACTGGCTGGAAAGCTCCGCTGTGCTCTGAAGGTCTCCTTGGGAGGCTTGGGGAGAGCGCAGCAGGTGCAAACTCACACACGAGAGAGAGAGAGAGAGAGAGAGAGCAAGAGAGAGCACAAGAGAGAGAGCGCAAGAGAGAGCACAAGAGAGAGAGAGCGCAAGAGAGGGGAATCCGAATGA
The DNA here is from genome assembly GCA_030556195.1 of Anolis apletophallus. Taxonomy (NCBI): domain Eukaryota; kingdom Metazoa; phylum Chordata; class Lepidosauria; order Squamata; family Anolidae; genus Anolis; species Anolis apletophallus. The sequence goes on along the minus strand of JARBWK010000017.1, from coordinate 13,366,471 downwards.
CTTCCAAAATTTTCCGAAAAAATTTCAGAATTTCCCAAATTAATTCCGAAATTTCGGAATGGCTTTGTTATCAAAGGTTAGCCGGAAAGAGGCCCGGATTAACACCTAGGCCACACTTTGGAATTACACCCCCTTTCGCGCACCGCCGCATGCGCCAAGTGCGCATGCGTGGGCCAGGCGTCCGCCCCTTCCTTTGCCTCATTCACGCAGCGCAGCTGCCGCTGCCTGTGGAACAACTTGCCGTGGCCTCAGAAGGAGGGAGGGAGAAGTGCAGCCCGAGCGATGCCACCCCCGGAGGTGGGGCCCGAGTGATGTCGCTTGGGCCCCGCCCCCGGAGGAAGTGACGTCGCTCGGGCTGCACTCCTCCCCTCTACCTCCCTCTGAGGCCACGCTGAGTGAGTTGTTCCAGAGGCAGCGGAAGGTGCGCTGCGTGAATGAGGCAAAGGGGGCGGACGCCCGGCCCGCGTGTGTGCACTTGGCGCGTGCGGCGGTGCGCGAAAGGGGCCTTAATTCCAAAGTGTGGCCTAGGTGTTAATCCGGGCCTGTTTCTGGCTAACCTTTGATAACAAAGCCATTCCGAAATTTCGGAATTAATTCGGGAAATTCCGAAATTTTTCCGGAAAATTCCGGAAGTCACTCGGCTGCCGCTGCCTCTGGAACAACTCACTCAGCGTGGCCTCAGAAGGAGGGAGGGAGGAGTGCAGCTGATTCTATCCATCCCGGGGAGAAGTGCGTTGGGGGCGGGGCCAAGAGGAAGGGGTGCCGCTGCCGCCATCCCATCGTGGGGCCTGTGTCAGCAGACAGGCTGGAGGAGCGGCGGCTTTGGAGTGCCTGCCATCCCTGGAGGCGATCCGGGCCTGCAGGGAGAGCGTTCCGGTGATCTGAGGCGGCCGATCGCCCTGGTGACCTCCGGGTTGAAGACAAGTCTTCCGGGTCGCCAGGGCGATCGGCCGGCTCAGATCGCCGAGTGCTCCCCCTGCAGGACCGGGGATGGCAGGCACTCCATAGCAGGGCGACCAGCTGGGGGCGAGAGCGGCCCTCCATAATATTTTTTGGCTCTCGTGCAGCCCCTTGGAAAAAAATAATTGCCCACCCCTGTTCTGGAACGTGGCCAGACACACCGGAAACCTCACAACGACCCGGTGTATCCTGGGACTCTTGGACAGACACTAACAGGACATTTCGAGTTTTGTTTTGTTTTTTTTTTAGAACTGGAAATTTATTGTAGCTCAGACTTTTCCAAACTCGACCTCTATTTACCAATATACACATCTGGAAATGTTAGACCCGATGAAGGCTACAAATTGCATCAGGAAAAAAAAAAGTTTACAACCTTTCAGCATTAGCGTTTAAGAGAGAGAGAGAGAGAGAGAAAGAGACACACACACACACATGATCGGGTTTACAGTTTTCTAAAGTACAGCCACTACGGTGACGGGTATCGTGGGGGGAAAGGGGTTAAGAGAGCCTTCTTCTTCTTCTACACAGTGACATTAAACACACAGGACAACTTGGACATAAGTTAAAAGTCTTCCCAGGTTTTTTTGGAAACTGGAATCTCGCCGTCGCCGTGTAAAAGTAGCCCGAACCAGCTTCCCTTGCCCATTTTGGAAATGGATTGGTTGCTTACCTGTAACCGTAGTTCCCTGAGTGGTCACCTGTGAATCGTAAATATGGTAATTCCTGCGCCTGCGCAGACAGTTCTTTTATCCGAACTGTCTGCCCAGGCGCAGGAATTACCATATGTACGTATTCACAGGGACCACGACAGGGAACTAAGTTATACAAGAGGGTGCGGGGGGTTTGTTGACGTTGGGCCTTGCCTTGTCTTCAGATCCGTCCCTAATAAAAGGCACTCCAGAGACCAGCTTTTTGAGAAACGGAGCCAAACGAGTCAGGAAAACGACCGTATATCTCGTCGGCATGTTCCTTCCTTAAAGAGCTGTTCCAGGATGGATAGGATGGTTCTGAAGGTTTGGGTTTCAAGGCCCAGAATACCCAGCCCCAATTGTGAGGGATGCTGGGAGTTGGCGTCCAAACCGTACTTCCATTGCTCTTAGTATAGTATAGTTTATCTTGCCTCCCAATCTTAGTCGCAATCGGTGGCGCAACGGGTTAAAAGCCCTTGTGCCGGCAGGCCCTTGAAGGAGGTTTGAATCTGGGGGGAGAGCAGATGAGCTCCCTCCGTCAGCTCCAGCTCCCCATGCGGGGACATGAGAGAAGGATGGTAAAACATCAAAACATCCAGGCAACGTCCCCTGAAGGAGACAGACTCCCCGCTGGGCAACGTCCTTGCAGACAGTCATTTTGCCCCCACACCAAAAAGACCGCTGACTCAAAGGTCGGAGGTTCGAATCTGGGGAGCAGGGTGAGCTCCCATCTGTCAGCTCCAGCTACTCATGCAGGGACGTGATAGAAGCCTCCCACAAGGATGGTAAAACATCGAAACATCCCCTGAAGGAGACAGACTCCCACCTGGGCAACATCCTTGCAGTCATTTCGCCCCCACACCAAAAAGACCGCTGACCCAAAGGTCGGAGGTTCGGATCTGGGGAGCAGGGTGAGCTCCCATCTGTCAGCTCCAGCTACTCATGCGGGGACGTTGAGTGAAGCCTCCCACAAGGATGGTAAAACATCAAAACATCCGGGTGACGTCCCCTGAAGGAGACAGATTCCCACCTGGGCAACGTCCTTGCAGACAGTCATTTCTCCCACACCAAAAAGACTGCTGACCAAAAGGTCGGAGGTTCGAATCTGGGGAGCAGCGTGAGCTCCCATCTGTCAGCTCCAGCTTCTCATGCAGGGACATTAGAGAAGCCTCCCACAGGATGGTAAAACATCCGGGTGTCCCTTGAGCAACGTCTTTGTAGACAGCCAATTCTCTCACACCAGAAGGACTGCTGACCAAAACGTTGGAGGTTCGAATCTGGGGAGCAGGGTGAGCTCCTATCTGTCAGCTCCAGCTTCTCATGAAGGGACGTGAGAGAAGCCTCCCATAGGATGATAACACATCCGGGTGTCCCCTGGGCAGACAGCCAATTCCCTGCAGGTCAGGCCAATCTCTGGGGTGAGCTAACACCAGAACATGGACTGCTGACCAAAACCAATTCTCTAACACCAAGGACTGCTGACCAAAAGGCCGGAGGTTCGAATCCGGGGAGCAGGGTGAGCTCCCATCTGTCAGCTTCAGCTACTCATGCAGGGACATGAGAGAAGCCTCCCACAGGATGGTAAAACATCCGGGAATCCCCTGGGCAATATCCTTTCAGACGGCCAATTCTCTCACACCAGAAACAACTTGCAGTTTCTCAAGTTGCTCTCGACACGGGGGAAAAAAGTCACTAGAGCTGGGGACCTTTCTCCGTGCAAATCACAGATTCTGCGATGACGGCTTTGAGTCCGTCCGTATTCCTAGCTCCAGAGTAAACCAACATCTTTAGCAGCATGTGGAGACCTTCGCAACGAAAAATGTCGCCTTTCGCCAATCTTGCTTCACTGTATTCTTTGAAGGTTATCCGGGAAGTAAGGTTACAAAGCACGTAGCTCTCGCGGGGAATATCCGCGGGGGAAGTATCCGATCAGGAAGGAACCAAGCTGGGCTGTGGAGCTGCGCATCCCGGCCTCTGCTCTGCTGCGAACCCGGAGCCCAGCCAGGAGAGGCCAGGAGATGAAGGGTTGCTCCTCTTCCCCGGCGCGGAGGGGCTACAGGGGAGAAAGCCTCGCCTCGAGCCTCCGGGAGCGGGGTCGGACGGGGGCAGCTCCCGCGGACTCCTCCACCCTCTCCTCCTCCTTGCTGCCGGAGGGGAGGAGGGCAGAAGAGCGCCCAGGAGCCAGGAAGCAGGAGGAGCCGCAGCCCGGCCAGGTAGCCCTTGGCGCGCAGAGGGAGGGAGGGAAGGAAGGGAAGGAGAGAGGGAGGACAGTTCTGGACGCCCAGGGCTCTCCCGCAGGACTGGATTAAGACCTTTTTGCACCCTAGGCCACACTTTGGAATTACGCCACCTTTCACGCGCCGCCTCTTGGGCCCCGCCCCCGGAGGGAGTGATGTCAGTCAGGCCCTCCCCCAAAGGGAGTGACATCACTCGGGCCCCACCTCCGAAGGGAGTGATGTCGCTTGGGCCCCGCCCCCCAGAGGCCCCGCCCGCCCCAGAGGGAGTGATGTCACTCAGGCCCCGCCCCCAAAGGGAGTGACGTCACTCGGGCCCCGCCCCCGGAGGGAGTGATAGCGCTTGGGCCCGGCCCCGACTCCCACCCCCCGAGGGAGTGATGTCGCTCGGCCCCCGCGTCACTCAGGCCCTCCCCCGAAGGGAGTGACATCGCGTGGGCCCCGCCCCCGGAGGGAGTGACATCGCTCGGCCCCGCCCCCAAAGGGAGTGACGTCGCTCGGCCCCCGCCCCCAGAGGGGGTGACGTCGCTCGGGTCCCGCCCCCAGAGGGAGTGACGTCACTCGGGCCCCGCCCCCGGAGGGAGTGACGTCGCTCGGGCCCTGCCCCCAGAGGGAGTGACGTCACTCGGGCCCCGCCCCCGGAGGGAGTGATGTCGCTCGGGCACCGCCCCTGGAGGGAGTGATGTTGCTCGGGCCCCGCCCCCAGAGGAGTGACATCACTCAGGCCCCGCCTTCGGAGGGAGTGACGTCGCTCGGGCTGCACTCCTCCCTCCCTCCTTCTGAGAACACGCCGAGTTGTCCTACAGGCAGTGGCAGCTGCGTGAATGGGGCGCTGTGTGGAAGGGCGCCGCGCAGCTGCCGCTGGGACAACTCGGCGTGAGTCATCGCCATTTTTTTTTTGGCCTTGATCTGGCGCCCCCTCGGCTTACGCCCATAGGCCACGGCTTAGCTGGACTAATGGATAATCCGGGCCTGCTCTCCGTGACGGCAGCCAGGCTGGTTTGGCCAGGAAGGCCTCATTTCCGCTGCCTGAAGTTTCCTGCTAGGCTCTCTTTCTCTCTCTACACTGTAATTTCCCACGGCACACCTGATGATCTCTCACGGCACACTCGTGTTCCGCGGCACACTGGTTGAAAATCACTGCACTACACGGCAGTGATACCAACTTCAATTGCTAAAAATCCCTGGGAGAGATACGTGCCTTGTAACCTTACTTTCCGGACTACCCTCATAGTTAGCAGCCAGCAAGCGGGAGCAGAACAGCCTCCGCTGTCTGTCTCCGTCCCCCCCCCCCCCACCCCCCCACCAATTTTCTGGAAAAGCAAAGCGACCAACTTGATATTCTGTAGAAGAGAGGAAAAAAGAACAATCTGCCCTATGAAAAGCCTCGCAGTCGCCGCCATCCCGTCGGGGTCATCACTTGCTTTTCTTTGCTTCGGTGGCGGGGGGGGGGGGGGAGCCCAAGTGTCTGAAAGCCGGCTCCTTTAACGCCCCCCGCCCAAAAACCCCCCCACCCTTGCACCTTGAAGCAGGTCCGCAAGGGTGCTAGGGATCGTCTCAAAACAAGAGGAAAATAACGGAAGACATTCAGTGTAAACAACGACACCCCCCTTGACCCAAAAGACAAAAAGGGAGACCCGCGCCCCAAATTATTGTACAAGAGCCGCGGGTCACAAAACGGAGTGTTTTCGAAGAACGGCGTCCCGCTTTCCCGCCCCGCCACCCTCCCAACACCACCTTCCATCATCCCCATTACAATCATCTGAGACCCCTGCGTACACAGGAATGTGGAGTCGGAAAACACCCGACCATCAGGGTGCCTCTCTTTGTGCAAACCGAAAATAAAAACCGCCTTTTGTCATTTTTATATATAGTATCAAGTACCCGAGACACATTGCCCCCATTGGCACAATGCATTAAATTCTTGTGACAGCAGGACTGCTGACTGAAAGGTCGCCGGGGAGCGGGGTGAGCTTCCATCTGTCAGCTCCGGCTTCTCATGTTGGAACATGAGAGAAGTCTCCCACAGGATGGTAACACATCTGGGCAATGTCCTTGCATTTGGCCAATTCTCTCACACCAGGAGGACTGCTGACCAAAAGGTTGGAGGTTTGAATTTGGGGAGCGGGGTGAGCTCCCATCTATCAGCTCCAGCTTCCCATGCAGGGACATGAGAGAAGCCTCCCATAGGATGATAACACATCCGGGTGTCCCCTCAGCAGCGTCCTTGCAGGCAGCCAATTCTCTCACACCAGGAGGACTGCTGACCAAAAGGTCAGAGGTTCGAATCTGGGTAGTGGGGTGAGCTCCCATCTGTCAGCTCCAGCTTCCCATGCGGGGACATGAGAGAAATCTCCCGCAGGATGCTAACACATCCGGGCAGCGTCCCTCTGGGCAACGTCCTTGCAGACGGCCAATTCTCTCATACCAGGAGAACTGCTGACCAAAAGGTCGGAGGTTCGAATCTGGGTAGCGGGGTGAGCTCCCATCTGTCAGCTCCAGCTTCCCATGCGGGGACATGAGAGAAACCTCCTACAGGATGCTAACACATCCAGGCAGCGTCCCCTTGGGCAACGTCCTTGCAGACGGCCGATTCTCTCACACCAGATGCGACTTGCAGTTTCTGAAGTGAAAAAATAATCCTCCTCAAAACCAAAGCAAACAAGGACCCGGCCCTTGAGAAAAAAAGGAGGGAAGTCAGACTCGGAGAAAGAGGCCCCCCATTAAAAAAAAGGTTTTGCAATTAAAAATCCCATTTTTTTGGTCTTTTCTTTATGAAAGTAGCATTTTAGAAACAAACTAACACACACACACACACACACAAATCTGGGGGAAACCTATATCAACAGAGTTTGGTCCAGAGTAAAGATGGCAGTCGAGTCCAATGCCACTGGATCATTTCTCTACACTAATGGAAACTTGCCATGCTTTTGGCGGCGGGAACAGGAAAAAAAGAGAACGAGAAAACAAACCTTATCTCTACAGCATGCTGCATGATTTGTTTTTAAAAGTTTCGCATGGTTTCCTCCCTCCCTCCCGAGTCCCACCCACACCCTTGTTTTAATTTCCACTACCACAAGTGACGTAATTACATAATTCCAATATATTTACAAAATATTAAAAAGTCTTGTTAATCTTCTACATATTTGACCTCATTCTGCCACTTTACACATGCACTAGGAGGTTGGGAGGAGAAAGAGCGTGTTTCGAAAGTTGCGCGGGGAAGAAATGAGCCAGGAGTTGCGCAGGGATGAAATGAGCCAGAAGTGGCGCAGGGATGAAATGAGCCAGAAGTTGCGTGGGGAAAAATGAGCCAGAAGTTGCGCAGGGAAATGAGCCAGGAGTTGCGCAGGGATGAAATGAGACAGAAGTTGCGTGGGGAAGAAATGAGCCAGGAGTTGCGCAGGGATGAAAAGAGCCAGAAGTTGCACAGGGATGAAATGAGCCAGAAATTGCGTGGGGAAAAATGAGCCAGAAGTTGCACAGGGAAATGAGCCAGGAGTTGCGCAGGGATGAAATGAGACAGAAGTTGCGCGGGGAAGAAATGAGCCAGGAGTTGCGCAGGGATGAAAAGAGCCAGAAGTTGCACAGGGATGAAATGAGCCAGAAGTTGCGCAGGGAAATGAGCCAGGAGTTGCGCGGGGATGGAATGAGACAGAAGTTGCGTGGGGAAGAAATGAGCCAGGAGTTGCGCGGGGAAGAAATGAGCCAGGAGTTGCACGGGGAAATGAGCCAGAAGTTGCGCAGGGATGAAATGAGGCAGAATTTGTGCGGGGAAGAAATATGCCAGGAGTTGCGCGGGAAAAAATGAGCCAGGAGTTGCGCAGGAAAGAAATGAGTCAGGAGTTGCATAGGGATGAAATGAGGCAGAAGTTGTGCGGGGAAGAAATATGCCAGGAGTTGCACAGGAAAAAATGAGCCAGGAGTTGCACAGGAAAAAAATGAGTCAGGAGTTGCGCGGGGGAAAAAAGAGCCAGGAGTTGTGCGGGAAATTATTGAGCCAGGAGTTGCGAAATGAGCCAGAAGTTGCGCAGGGATGAAATGAGCCAGGAGTATCGCGGGAAAAAAATGAGGCGGAAGTTGTGCAGGGAAAAAATGAGCCAGACCTTGCGTGGGGAAGAAGTGAGCCGCTCTCCTGGCAAAAATACCCAATTTTTTAAAAAGAGAGAAAGAATTTAACTCTGGATCAACAAACACCCTCGACATGAATTGTTTCTTTTCCCGGGAAAGCATGAGAAACGAACCACTGAATTTTTTCTAAATCGGAGTGAAGCTGTGACGCCGCTTCGGCGACGCGACGCCGGGAGAGAATACAAGGCAGTCCCTTGAAAATCAAACAAAACTCACAACCAAAATTGAGTCACTGTGGGAGAACAGAGGGAGAAGAGGTGCTAGCTGGATTCCTAGAGGATTGTGGGGTCAGGAAAGAGAGAGAGAGAGAGAGAGGCATATGGATGAGGCCAGGGGTGATGGTGGTGGTGGTCCCAAGGTGCGCTGGTGGCCGTTGCCGGACCAAGCGGATCCTCGAGAGCGATGGTTTGCGGTGGAGTCTTCTAGGACAGAAGAACGACGACATGAAAGAGAGAGGAGAGAGAGAGACGGAAGAGACAGCGCCCGGGATTGCTGGGATCAATAGGTGAGCGTGGAGTCGTCCCATTCTAGCTGCTGCTGCCTGTTTACGTTCTGCTGGTCCTCCTCCTGCTCCCCTTCCTCTTCCTCGCTACTCTCCGACTCGGCGCTTGTGATGTCGTCCTCTTCCTCCCCGTCTTCGCTCTCCTCCTCTTCCTCCTCCTCTTCCTCACTACTGTGCTGGTCCTCGTAGGTCTGTGAAGGAGAAGACACATTGGTGGGAAATTCTCGCTCTCCTCTAAGGCAGTGTTTCCCAACCTTTTTTGAGCTGCGGCACACTTTTAACATTAAAAAAATCCTGGGGCGCACCACCAACCAAAATGACACAAAACGACACTCTAACACAATAATACATATAGTTAATATGTTTTTAAATGTATTTATACACTCAGTGTGAAACCTGGGCCTCTTTCTATGAACACAACATAGGAATCCTGGCAGGAATGGCAGAAAGACAAAAACTTCCCACACAGAACTCCCATAACCAAGAGAAAATACTATAAGAGTTTGGTGGGCATTGACCTTGGGTTTTGGAGTTGTAGTTCACCTATATCCAGAGAGCACTGTGGACTCAAACAATGTTGGATCAGGACCAAACGTGGCATGAATACTCAATATGCCCAAATGTGAACACAGATGGAGTTTGGGGAAAATAGACCTTGACATTTGGGAGTTAACAGTTTCTGAGATTTATAGTTAACACACAAATCCCAAATACTGTGTTTTTGGCATCGAACTGTTGCCGTTGTTAGGCCGCTCTGAGTCCCCCCTCGGGGGGTTGAGAAGAACAGGGTAGAAATAGTGGAAATAAATAAAATAAATAAAGAGCATCCTGAACTCTTGCAACAATGGCATTGAACCAAACTTGGCATATTGAACTCTCATTACCAACAGAAAGTACTGAAAGGGTTTGCTTGGGAATTGACCTTGAGTTTTGGAGTTGTAGTTCACCTACATCCAGAGAGCACTGTGGACTCAAACAATGACGGATCTGGACCAAACTTGGCAAGCGGGCCCCTCAGGCAGTAGAGCAGGCCGAGGGCCGCCACCAAGCCCAGGGTCCCGCCGCCAGCCTCAGCCGCTCCCATTGCCACGGGTAGTGGCTCATGGATGAAAGGGGCGGCGGGGGAGAGGGAGAAGTCAGCAATTCCCTGTCCCCGGTGCCGCTCTCCGCCATGACTCCGGACCCTCGCTCGCTGAGGCCGCGCAGAAGAGGAGGAGCATGAGTGGTGGATGGGCTTCAGCCGCGCCCACTGAAGCCCGTCCACCGCTCATGCTTCTCCGCGCAGTCTCAGCGAGGAGCATGAGCAGTGGATGAGCTTCAGCCCCGCCCACTGAAGCCCGCCCGCCGCTCATGCTTCTCCTCCGCACGACCTCAGCGAGAAGGAGCATGAGCGGTGGACGGGCTTCAGCCCCGTCCAATGAAGCCCATCCACCGCTCATGCTCCTCCTCCGCGTGGCCTCAGCGAGGAGGAGCATGAGCGGTGGACGGGCTTCAGCGCCGCCCACTGAAGCCCGTCCACCGCTCATGCGCCTCCTCCTCCATGCAGCCTCACCAAGCGAGGGGCCAGAGTCATGGCGGAGAGTGGCGCCTGGGATGGGGGCCGCTCTGCCATGACTCCCGCCGTGACGCAATCAGGCACGAGCAAGCTTCTGCCGCTGGGAAGGGGGTGGGGCCCGAGCGATGTCACCCTTCCCTCCTCCCTCCCTCGATTGGAGGTTGGCTGGGTAAATGGCCGACAGAGGCGGCACCCCGGCCCCTTCTTTTTTATCGCCGCCCCCCGGCCCTTCCTCCTTCTCCTCTCCCAAGCAGCAGGAGTTCGGCAGGAGGGAGAGAAAAGGGAGGGGGGGAGACATTTTTCGCGGCACACCAGATGATCTTCCACGGAACAGTCGTGTGCCGCGGCACAGCGGTTGGAAAACACTGCTCTAAGGTGTTCTCTCTGAGAGTCTGCCAGCCCCATGGCATCTCAAAGCAACAAGCAAGATTCTGTTATTGGCAAATGCCCCTCTCATCTGATGGATTAGGGCAGCGTTTCTCAACCTTCCTAGTGCTGCGACCCCTTAATACAGTTCCTCATGTTGTGGAGACCCCTAACCATAACATCATTTTCATTGCTACTTCATAACTGTATTTGGGGGGGGGGGTTGATTTTGTCAATTGGAAATTGTAGTTGCTGGGATTTATAGTTCACCTACAATCAAAGAGCATTCTGAACTCACCAACAATTGAATTGAACCAAACTTGGTACGCTAAACTCCAATGACCAACAGCAAAAACTGGAAGGGTTTGGTGGGCATTAACCTTGAGTTTGGGAGTTGTAGTTCACCTGCATCCAGAGAGCACTATAGACTCAACAATGATGGATCTGGACCACACTTGACACGAATCCTCAATATACACTGGTGGAGTTTGGGAAAATAGATCTTGACATTTGGGAGTTGTAGTTACTGGGATTTATAGTTTACCTACAACCAAAGAGCTCCTTGCACCCCACTAATGATAGAATTGGGTCAAACTTCCTACACAGAACCCTCATGCCTTGAAGGGACTAGCTGGCATGAGCCTCCATCCCACATCACACATTCTCCCTTACCCACACATGCTGCCATGCGCCGAGCACGCCTGCTCTCCCCTCCCCACTTGGGAGTCTCAGAAACAGCCCTCCCCTTGGCAGGGAGGCCTGTCAATCACAGCAGAGGAGAGGTTTAGATGGGAAAATTTGCAGTCTGTTTCCAAAAAGAGAGGCGGAGAGATCTTCAACATTGTCTGCCAAAAGGCTTCCTAAGACCATCAGAAATATATGTTTTCTGATGGTCTTTGGCGACCCCTCTGAAACCCTCTCGCGACCCCCCTGGGGGTCCCGACCCCCAGGTTGAGAAACACTGGATTAGGGGCACTGGTGGTATCAAAAAACAGGAGTTGGTTGACAATAGGCATGTGCATTCGGGCCAAAAGGCACACTGTTTTCAAGTCTGTTTTCATCTGAACCCTCATTTCGTTTACCGGAAAGTTACGCAAAAGTGGATGACTGTTTCCGTTTCAGAGTAACACACAAAAGGGTCAACAATACATTGATATGCCAGATATTGTAGTAATATACCAAAGCAGTAGATGGCAGCAAAGCGCTAAGGATCCATGACTTGACCTTAGAGCAGGGGTGGGCACCTGCCGGCGGCTCCGTTGCCGAAGAGAGGGAGGCCAGTTGAGCTACAAAACCACGTGTTCTTAGTGTTCGGCCAAAAGGAAAGGAGGGAGGGAGGAGAATGCCTTCTCTTCTTCGTCGCTGCGGCTGCAGAAGAAATTCCGGAGGAAGCTCTTTCCTCGCTTGCTACGGAAGTCCTCTTGGAGCTGCAACGAGGGAGAGCAGGACGTACTTTGCTTCCTCCGTCCCTTCCGTAGCAAGCCCCGACTCCCGCGCGATGCCGCCTGAGACCTCATCGCGCGAGAGATGGGGCTTGCTATGGAAGTCCTCCTGGACCTGCAACGAGGGAGAGCAGAATGCAGTTTGCTCCCTCCGTCCCTTCCGTAGCAAGCCCCGCCACCCGCGCGATGCCGCCTGAGACCTCATCGCGCGAGAGACGGGGCTTGCTACGGAAGTCCTGTAGCTGCAACGAGGGAGAGCAGAATGCAGTTTGCTCCCTCCCTCCCTTCCGTAGCAAGCCCCGACTCCCGCGCGATGCCGCCTGAGACCTCACCGCGCGGGAAGCGGGGCTTGCTACGGAAGGGACGGAGAGAGCATAGTGTGTCCTGCTCTCCCTCATTGCAGCTCCAGGAGGACTTCCGTAGCAAGTGAGGAGGCGTGGGAGAGGAGCGGGCGGCGGTGGAGGATGAAGTGGGGCGCCCGGGGAGCCTGCGCCGTGTTCTCCAGCTGCCTCCTCGCCTGCGCCCTCAGTGCTGCCGCCGTGGGCCTCAATTGCTTTTCGCTGGGCTCCGAGCAGGCTGAGGAGCGAGAGGCCGGCGGCCAAGAGCAGCCCCAAGTAGAAGGCGTTGGCGGCAGAGCTCCCCTTTGAGCTCCGAGCCCAGCGAGAAGCACTAGAGGCCCACGGCGGCGGCACTGAGGGCGCAGGCGAGGAGGAGGCAGCTGGAGAGCGCGGCTTTTATTATTATTTTATAATAATAATATAATAAATAATATAATAATGTTATATTATATTATAATTTCAATATATTATGTCTATATATACACTATAATATAATAATTATGATATTAATACTAATAATATATGAATATTTCTTGATATATTAATTTGTTAATATTAACCATGTGTAATATATAGTAATTATAGTAAATAAATAGGTGCGGCCCTCCATAATATTTTTGGCTCTCGTGTGACCCCTTGGAAAAAATAATTGCCCACCCCTGCCTTAGAGTCTAAGGTCAATAATGGCAAAAGATAAATGTTATAGCTCAGGGCTGTCCAACTTCTACCGGCCCAGGGCCTGAATTCCGGTCACTGATGACCTGGGGGGCCGTAGGGTCTGCCCCCCCCCCCCCCCGCCCCTCTCCCCTGCGTCCTCTCCCCTCTCCCCTTATTTTGATTTAATATTAAATATATTTAATTCCACCCTCCCTTCCCCCCTTATTTTAATGTATCCCATCTCCCCTTATTTCATCTTTAAATATATTTAATTTTATATTTAATACATGAGGGGAGATGGGGGGAGGGAATGAGGAGCCCCCTGAGGAGCCCCCTGCTTCGGCCTACCTTTTCCAAACGCGCAGGATCCAGGAGTACCCGGACGACGAGAGAGGCGACGACCGACTGAGTCGAAGAAGGTCCTAATCGCGTCTGTGGGCCTCAGTGATCCAGTAGTAGAGTAGCCGAAGAGTATCGCGAGAATACTTAATCCACACGGTATTTCACTGTCAACGCCGGCGTGATCTCGTGTTGACAGCGAAATCCCGTGTGGATTGCGTATTCTCGCGATACTTGCTCCGAACCCGAAAGTAGGTTTTTTAAATTTTTTATTATTTATTTTATTTTTCAATTTTTATTTTTTATTAAAAAGCTTAGGGGGGCGGAGGGAAGGGGCTGGGGGCCGTATACGGCCCCCGGGCCGCCAGTTGGACAGCCCTGTTATAGCTAATGCAATTATATAACAGAACAGTAGATGGCAGTCAAAGCGCTACAGAGGAAAACAGGCCACAAGCCATGGATCCTTAGCGCTTTGCTGCCATCTAGTGCTTTGGAATATTACTACAATATCTGGCATATCAATGTATTGTTGACCCTTTTGTGTGTTGCTTTGTTCAGCAACCACCCTTTCGGCGTTTGTTTTGTTGTGTTTCCGATTGTTTTGTTATGTTAACAATTCAGATAATTATTTTAAGTTTTAACCAAAACATTTTTCAAAAAATAAGACATACCGCAAGAGAGGGTTCTGGGAATTGTAGTCGCCGGTAGTGTCCATTCTCAGCCAATCAGAGCATAGACACTTATTGGTTGCTTACCTGTAACCATAGTTCCCTGAGTGGTCACCTGTGAATTCGTACATATGGTATTTCTTGCGCCTGCGCAGGCAGTTCGGAATCTTCTAGAAAGTTATCATCACTTTAAATGGTAGCCCCGCCCACAATCCTCTTGAGTATATGCAGCCAAACTTCAACTCCCATCACGCTCCGAGAGGAACTTTTCAACGGCCACCCTATGCCAAGCAAGGCCTACTTACCTCCATGGGGTTAACAGTGATAGTCAATGCAGAGTCGTCCCAGTCCATCTCGTTCTCCTTCCCGGAGTCCTGGTCCCGCATCGTTCGCTGGTGGGCGGCTCTGATCCGGAAGACCCCGAGGATGATCATGAAAACCAGGAAGCTGACGCACACCACAATCACAACCGTGGCAGTACTGGGAACCACTGGGAGGGTGGAAAGATGTCGGCAGGGAGGGAGAGAGAGAAAAGACGGCACCGTTAGAAGAAAGAACTGCAGCATGAAGATGCATAGAGTGCGCAGGGTTCCCTTTGTTGGAAGAGTTCGGACTAAATTGTATTTGCCATCATATAAAATGTTCTCTTGAGAAAAATGCAAGTTGCTTCTGGTGTGAGGGAACTGGCTGTCTACAAGGATGTTACCCAGAGGATGCTCAAAGGTGGGAGCTGGAGCTGACAGACAGGAGCTCACCCCGTTCCCTGGCTTTGAAACGCTGACCTTTGGGTGTGAGAGAATTGGCCTTCTGCAATGACGTTGCCCAGGGGAGGCCCGGATGTTTTACCATCCTTGTGGGAGGCTTCTCTCATGACCCCGCATGTGGAGCTGGAGCTGACAGACAGGAGCTCACCCTGCTCCCCGGATTCGAAACACCGACCTTTGGGTCAGCAGTCCTTCGGGTGTGAGAGAATTGGCCTTCTGCAAGGATGTTGCCCAGGGGAGGCCCGGATGTTTTACCATCCTTGTGGGAGCCTTCTCTCATGACCCCGCATGTGGAGCTGGAGCTGACAGACAGGAGCTCACCCTGCTCCCCGGATTCGAAACACCGACCTTTGGGTCAGCAGTCCTTCTGGTGTGAGATAATTGGCCTTCTGCAATGACGTTGCCCAGGGGAGGCCCGGATGTTTTACCATCCTTGTGGGAGGCTTCTCTCATGACCCCGCATGTGGAGCTGGAGCTGACAGACAGGAGCTCACCCCGTTCCCTGGCTTTGAAACACCGACCTTTGGGTCAGCAGTCCTTCGGGTGTGAGAGAATTGGCCTTCTGCAATGACGTTGCCCAGGGGAGGCCCGGATGTTTTACCATCCTTGTGGGAGGCTTCTCTCATGACCCCGCATGTGGAGCTGGAGCTGACAGACAGGAGCTCACCCTGCTCCCCGATTCCTGAAACACCGACCTTTGGGTCAGCAGTCCTTCTGGTGTGAGATAATTGGCTGTCTGCAAGGATGTTGCCCAGGGGACGCCCGGATGTTTTACCATCCTTGTGGGAGGCTTCTCTCATGACCCCGCATGTGGAGCTGGAGCTGACAGACAGGAGCTCACCCTGCTCCCCGGATTCGAAACACCGACCTTTGGGTCAGCAGTCCTTCTGGTGTGAGATAATTGGCCTTCTGCAAGGATGTTGCCCAGGGGACGCCCGGATGTTTTGCAGTCCTGTGGGAAACTTCTCTCATGTCTAGGGTTGCCGCTTTTTGATATCTATCTATGTATATAATACGGTAAAAGTCAGTGTTTGCGGCAGGAGGTGCGGAGGAATATGTGGCAGCGTTTCGATTGGTTGCCACAGTGGGATTATTTGCATAAAGGACTCTGATTGGCCAGCCTCAGAACTTCAACATTCTAAGACACCAGACAGAGGGGATTGGTTGCCATGGAGGGAGTATTTGCATAAAGGACTCTGATTGGCTATCGGCAATCCAACATTCTAAGTTGAAGCAGAGGGAAAAGGAAAGGCCTCAGGCAGTCAGTCACTGTGGCCAACAGCAATGACAGATCAGGACCAAACTTGCCACACAGGGGCCCAATGGCCCACTTCACAACCTGGTGTGGTTTAGGGCAGGATGGGCCACGAATGATGGGATTTGAAGTACCTCCACCTGATTCACATCCCAAACAACATTGTAGCCTTTATAAATCACAGACCAGGTCCAAAATTGACCGTAAGGCTTCATTAACTTGATTTTCCCGACTAGGCCTCAGCTCATGGGACATTGTGTTTGGCCTGAATTGACAGTAACCTACCTTAGCACACAGAGCCCCTATGACCCATGTTACATTGTACTGAAGTTTGGAGGAGGGTGGACCATGGATGATGGGACTTGATGTACCCCCATGGATTATGGGATTTGTAGTACTTTCAAACCCTTCATTCCCCACAGACCACTGCGGCCCAGAACCAAGACCGATAAAGACCAAACTTGGCACACAATGCCCCCCATGACCCACACTCCATCCGACTGCAGTTTAGAGGATTGCGGACCATGGATGATGGGATTTCAAGTATCTCCATTCACTTCCCAAGCCCGCTGCAACCCTCATCCAGTGATTGAGGAAGACCACACTTCGCACACAAAGCCCCCATGACCCACTTTACATCCTGGTGCAGTTCGGAGTAGGGTGGACCATGGATTATGGGACTTGAAGTACCCTCACGAACTTCCAGAGACCACTGCAAGCCACATAACCAACTGAAAAAGACCAACCTTGGCACAGAATGCCTTTCTCAAATAACCCGGGCACCGCCGGGTCCCCAAGCTAGTAATATAATAATTATGATATTAATACTAAAAATATATGAATATTTCTTGATATATTAATATGTTAATATTAATGATGTGTAATATATAGTAAATATAGTAAATAAATAAATAAATAATGTAGATTAGAATGTAGTTCAGCCTTTAGGTCCGGCCCTCCATAATATTTTTTGGCTCTCGTGTGGCCCCTTGGAAAAAATAATTGCCCACCCCTGGTCTAGAGGGTGCTGAGTAATTTTTTTTCTGGAAGCGGGGTGGTAGCCCAAAAAAGTTTGGGAACCACTGGTTTACATATTGTATTCTTCTCTTGAGCTGAGAGTAATTATAGGCTGATGTACTTTCGTTTTCTCTCGCTCTCATAAAAAGCTATATTTTAAAAATCTGGCAGGTCGTTTGGTCCCCTCTCGGGAGGACTTGAATTTCCCAGCCCACAAGACATTAAGGCATCATTCGTTGAATGCATCGGCCAAACGACACTAGGAAGGGAGCCAGGAGGATATTGAAGCTCGGTTGGAAAGAGAGATGCAACCGAAGGGGGTTGGAAGGGCCAAAATGAGAGCTGATGGGGGTCAAGGAAGGGACAAGGCCTTACCTGAGAAGCCTGGGTGAGGGTTTGCCAGATTGTGACCCGCAAGGTCAACAAAGGAATGGTGGACTGGCTGGACAAACTGGGGCTGCTGTGCTGCAATATGGCTGGCGTGGTCCATGGGGTTGGCAGTGTGGATCACATTCACCTGGAAAAACATGGCAGGTCAGGGAAAGGGCCCTCATCAATGTACGTACTGCAGATCAACTCATTAGCTTTGGCCCACTAACTCTAACAGGCTTCGGCCTACTCACTCTCCTCAGGACGACACTAGCTTTGGCCCACTGACTCTAACAGGCTTCGGCCTACTCACTCTCCTCAGGACGACACAAGCTTTGGCCCACTGACTCTAACAGGCTTCGGCCTACTCACTCTCCTCAGGACGACACAAGCTTTGCCACACTGACTCTAACAGATTTCGGCCTACTCACTCTCCTCAGGACGACACAAGCTTTGCCACACTGACTCTAACAGGCTTCGGCCTACTCACTCTCCTCAGGACGACACAAGCTTTGGCCCACTGACTCTAACAGGCTTTGGCCTACTCACTCTCCTCAGGACGACACAAGCTTTGGCACACTGACTCTAACAGGTTTTGACTCACTCTCCTCAGGACACAAGCTTTGGCACACTGACTCTAACAGGCTTTGGCCTACTCACTCTCCTCAGGACGACACAAGCTTTGGCCCACTGACTCTAACAGGCTTTGGCCTACTCACTCTCCTCAGGACGACACAAGCTTTGCCACACTGACTCTAACAGGCTTTGGCCTACTCACTCTCCTCAGGACGACACAAGCTTTGGCACACTGACTCTAACAGGTTTTGGCCTACTCACTCTCCTCAGGACGACACAAGCTTTGGCACACTGACTCTAACAGACTTTGGCCTACTCACTCTCCTCAGGACGACACAAGCTTTGGCACACTGACTCTAATAGATTTTGGCCTACTCACTCTCCTCAGGACGACACAAGCTTTGCCACACTGACTCTAACAGGCTTTGGCCTACTCACTCTCCTCAGGACGATACAAGCTTTGGCCCACTGACTCTAACAGGCTTTGGCCTACTCAGTCTCCTCAGGACGACACAAGCTTTGGCCCACTGACTCTAACAGGCTTTGGCCTACTCACTCTCCTCAGGACGACACAAGCTTTGGCACACTGACTCTAACAGGCTTTGGCCTACTCACTCTCCTCAGGACGACACAAGCTTTGGCACACTGACTCTAACAGGCTTTGGCCTACTCACTCTCCTCAGGATGACACAAGCTTTGGCACACTGACTCTAACAGGCTTCGGCCTATTCACTCACCCCAGGACGACACAAGGTCTATACCTCTCTATGATGTACCTAGAGACTCTACTCTTGATACCATTAATGGATTTCCATGTATATGATTGAGAAGCCAGACATTTACCACCAGAACCCCGCCCTGAGGAAGTGGATACGAAACGGGATTGGGACCATTCATGTTTACCCGTAGGCGGTTTGGAACCATCTCCCAGTCTTCTCAGGACCCTCCCTCAGCGATATCCTATACTATCTACCTATACTTCCCTTCTATTGAACATTACCCGATGCATCTGCCCTGATAACCCATCCTACATTCACCCAGTTCATAAACGCTGCCTAAAACGGTGCAGCAGTCGCAAAAGTTTTCCTGCGCAACGGAACGGGTGTACTTTACGGCGTTCTCCAGTTACCGCTGCATTTGCAAGTGGTCGCAAAAGCCGCCCGCTTGAACGAACTCCGGAGAATTAAGGGGCTTGCTTGATACCATTGGCACCTCATTTGAGAACAGAATACCTACAGGACAGTGACTACTGACCCCTGAACATTGCAAACGGAACGCAGCAGCCCTCAGACCTTGAAGCCGTTTTGTATGGGCAGCCTTGTATAATCGCACATCCTTTACCAATAGAGAGAAGCGCTGATGCGGGACTACCTATGTATTGGTGCATAACCTGTATATATGTATGTGACACTACAAGAGTTGTTATCTATATATATAAAAGGGAAGTGGTCGTGCAACGGGGCAAATGCACGCCAAAACTACATTTCCCACACACACAACAAAACCCAGGGCCACTCATCCCCACCCCGAGGTACATCACCCACCCACTAAAACACCCCAAAAACCAACACAACACCCCCAAAACATCCCCCAAAAAACAACATAAACACGCATGCGCAAACAACACCACACACAACATGGCCGCCATAAAAAAAAACATAACACGCATGCGCAACATCCAACGCCATGCCCCCCTCCTCCACCGCTTACCAAACATTCCTGACACCAAGCACATCCTCCACGCGGCCCACGGCCCACACCAGCACGGACGCCGCATGCCACCCAACAACAACATCCCGGGAGGACGCCGCCAAAGTCCCGCCAGCACGACCCTCCACCAGGACAGCCAACGAAACGGCGAGGGAAAACAGCGCACCCACGGGACTACAACTCCCAGAAGGCTCCGCACAGCTCACTCGGAAGAAGGGCGGAGACAGCACCGGAAATAGGCCGCGCAGAGCATTCTGGGAGCCGTAGTCCCCTGGCCGGACACGCCTTCTCCGCCATCTCCAAGGACTTTCCGGACCAGCCTCAAGCGACCGCCGCCATGCCCGCTTCCTCCGCACCCTCCGCTGCCTCCTCACGTCCTCCCCCGGGGATGGGGCCGGGGGGGGGGGGGGAAGCCGCGCCATCTCTCTCTCCCTGCGGACTCCTCTTCGCGGGTACCGGCGGAGAGCCCTCTGCCGCCTCTTCCGATGCCCGAGGAGGAGGCCGCAGGGAAAGGGGTTGCCCGGTTCCCCTTCGGCCTACTCTTCGGGCAGCGGAAGAGAGGCGGCAAAGGGCTCTCCGCCACTACCCGCCGCCTCCTGATGCCCGGGAACGAGGCCGAGGGGGACCCGCACCGTCTCTTCCCCTGCGGCCTCCTCTTCGGCCAGCGGAAGGGAGGCAGCGGCCGGCGTGGGAGAGCCCTCAACCGCCTCTCCTCCACTGCCCGAGGACAGGGCCACGAGGGAGGGAGATCGAGCGCTTCCCCATCGCCCTCCTCTTCGGCCTCCTCCTCTACACACACACACACACACAACAACATATAAACACACACATACAAACACATAGAAAAACACAACCACATACAAACACATATATCTACACACCTATACATACACATACACACTAATACATACACATATATACACACACATATCAGCACCTCTCCATATACATACATATACATACACGAACACACACATATATATACACGTACTCAAACACAAAAAAACCCACAGATGAATACACACAATAATATACACACATACCAAGAACTACATACACACACACACACACTCACATATATACACACACACAAATAAACACAAACCAAAACCTGCACACACACACAACCACCCCCCAAAAAAACCACACATACAACTATAAACACACATACACACACATATATATACACACAACAAACATGCTCACATCATTTCCACAACTTACATACCCTGACATTCTAACATCAACAACATAGGGCACAGCAACGCGTGCCGGGTTCAGCTAGTTATTACTGAATTTAGAGGGAGCGTCCTCATTTTGCTATGAACTGTAGTTATATGTTTTGATACATTTTGCATGATGCCTATATGATTTTTGTGTAGGCTTAAGTTGCTGTAGTTGCCCAACACAAGATAGATACATTGTTGTTTGTTTCTGCTCTTAACAGGCTTCGGCCTACTCACTCTCCTTAGGACGACACAATCTTTGACACACTGACTCTAAGGCTTCGGCCTACTCACTCTCCTCAGGACGACACAAGCTTTGGCACACTGACTCTAACAGGCTTTGGCCTACTCACTCTCCTCAGGACGACACAAGCTTTGGCACACTGACTCTAACAGGCTTTGGCCTACTCACTCTCCTCAGGACGACACAAGCTTTGGCACACTGACTCTAACAGGCTTTGGCCTACTCACTCTCAGGACGACACAAGCTTTGGCACACTGACTCTAACAGGCTTTGGCCTACTCACTCTCCTCAGGACGACACAAGCTTTGGCACACTGACTCTAACAGGCTTTGGCCTACTCACTCTCTTCAGGACGACACAAGCTTTGGCACACTGACTCTAACAGGCTTTGGCCTACTCACTCTCCTCAGGACGACACAAGCTTTGGCACACTGACTCTAACAGGCTTTGGCCTACTCACTCTCCTCAGGACGACACAAGCTTTGGCACACTGACTCTAACAGGCTTTGGCCTACTCACTCTCCTCAGGACGACACAAGCTTTGGCACACTGACTCTAACAGGCTTTGGCCTACTCACTCTCCTCAGGACGACACAAGCTTTGGCACACTGACTCTAACAGGCTTTGGCCTACTCACTCTCCTCAGGACAACACAAGCTTTGGCACACTGACTCTAACAGGCTTTGGCCTACTCACTCTCCTCAGGACGACACAAGCTTTGGCACACTGACTCTAACAGGCTATGGCCTACTCACTCTCCTCAGGACGACACAAGCTTTGGCACACTGACTCTAACAGGCTTCGGCCTACTCACTCTCCTCAGGACGACACAAGCTTTGGCACACTGACTCTAACAGGCTTTGGCCTACTCACTCTCCTCAGGACAACACAAGCTTTGGCACACTGACTCTAACAGGCTTTGGCCTACTCACTCTCCTCAGGACGACACAAGCTTTGGCACACTGACTCTAACAGGCTTTGGCCTACTCACTCTCCTCAGGACAACACAAGCTTTGGCACACTGACTCTAACAGGCTTTGGCCTACTCACTCTCCTCAGGACGACACAAGCTTTGGCACACTGACTCTAACAGGCTTTGGCCTACTCACTCTCCTCAGGACAACACAAGCTTTGGCACACTGACTCTAACAGGCTTTGGCCTACTCACTCTCCTCAGGACGACACAAGCTTTGGCACACTGACTCTAACAGGCTTTGGCCTACTCACTCTCCTCAGGACGACACAAGCTTTGGCACACTGACTCTAACAGGCTTTGGCCTACTCACTCTCCTCAGGACGACACAAGCTTTGGCACACTGACTCTAACAGGCTTTGGCCTACTCACTCTCCTCAGGACGACACAAGCTTTGGCACACTGACTCTAACAGGCTTTGGCCTACTCACTCTCCTCAGGACGACACAAGCTTTGGCACACTGACTCTAACAGGCTTTGGCCTACTCACTCTCCTCAGGACGACACAAGCTTTGGCACACTGACTCTAACAGGCTTTGGCCTACTCACTCTCCTCAGGACGACACAAGCTTTGATGTTTGTTCTATTAGTTTGAGCCCAATTTGGCTAGTTGATTGAAGGCCTCCGAGGCCTGCTCACCTACCTCCACCTTAAATTCATTGCTGATGTAACGCCCGTTGAGCTCTGAACAGACCAGCTTGAACTTGCGGTCAAACAGAGCGACGGTGTGCCAATTGCGGTAGCGGATCAAGTGCAAAACTTCTTCATAGCTGGCCATGGTATCGACCCCTGGAAGGAGGAAAACACAGAAGCTATCACTTGGGGGCAAGCATGTTCAGTAGTATGTTCCGACTTCAGTAGCCTCCTGCCGTGACATGTAGACATCTCTGTTCTGTAGAAATGATGTTTGGATGCCGGGTTGTGAATGTGGGGATACCTGTGATGATGAGGCCGAGGTTGGAGCTGCTCATCTCCATGCCCTTCTGCTGCAGGCGCACCATGTCCACCTCCAAGCCCTCCTGCTCCTGGTTCAACTCGTCTCCCACCACCGTGACCTCGCAGGTATCCAAATTGTGCATGATCTCCTCAGATACCAAGGATTCTTGGACTGTAAAGAAAAGGAAGAAGGGGTTGAGTGATCATGCCATCATCGCTCAAGCAGGGAGCTTTGAAATGGCTGAACAGAAGCTCTCTGAAGCTTAAGGTGCTCTTACTGCCTATTACAGGGGGAACCAGCTTACACCATCAACGTTTTACACTTATTTATTTATTTATTTGGATTTATCCATCACCACTCCCATCCGGCTCGGGGCGACTTACACATAGTAAAATAAGGTTAAAACTGCATATATAAAATACATTAAAAGATACATTAAAAGATCCTAAAACAATACAACAGTCCGAACACACATAATACCGTGTTTCCCCGAAAGTATGACACCCCCGATTGTAAGACGTTTCGGGGGTGTCAGGGGGGTCGGCTAATGTAAGCCGTACCCCGAAAATAAGACGTACCCCCGGCCGCCTCCTCCTCGGTCCCGCCTCCTCCGCCCGCCGCTTGCCTCCTCCTCCGCCTCCTCCTCCGCCTCCGGTGCCACCCACCGCCGCTTGCCTCCTCCGCCACCTCCTCCTCCTCCGCCTCCCTCCGCCTCCGGTGCCGCCCGCCGCCGCTTGCCTCCTCCGCCGCCGCCGCGCTGGCGGCCACGCCTGCGCCAGGCCTTCTACCCATGCGCGAATGTCTGCGCATGGGCAGAAGGTACTGAGCGCGTCTGACGAGGCATTTGCGCATTGGCAGAAGGCCTGGAGCGCGCCCGGCGCGCCTGCGTCAGCGCGCCTGCGTCAGATGCGCTCAGTACCTTCTGCCCATGCGCAGACATTCGCGCATGGGCAGAAGGCCTGGAGCGCGCCCGGCGCAGCCGCGCCTGGCGCAGGCGTGGGGCCGCTGTGGAGGAGGAGGCAAGCGGCGGCGGGCAGCACCGGAGGCGGAGGTAGGCGGCACTGGAGGCGGAGGGAGGCGGCGGCGGGCGGAGGAGGCGGAGGTGGAGGCAAGCGACGGGCGGAGGAGGCGGCCAAGGGAAAGGCTTACTTTCGAGTACGGTAATGTAAGCCGTACCACGAAAGTAAGCCGTAGTGGGATTTTGGGGTCAAAAGAAAGTAAGACGCTGTCTTACTTTCGGGAAACACGGTAGCAGGTGTCAGAGAGCCTGCAGTTTCCAATAGCAGAGGGCCTGCAATTTAATGGCCGAACGCCTGTTGGAATAACAACGTCTTGCAGGCCTTCCGAAATGCCAGCAAGCTAGGAAGAGCACGGACTTCTGGAGGGAGCGCGTTCCAAAGTGTTGGTGCAATGATACGGAAAGCTCTCCTCCATGTTGAATTCAAGTGGAAGGACTTACAGCTAGGGATTACCAGACGGTTATGTGACTCTGAATGCAGTGGTCTAGCAGGACAGTATAGGGCAAGGCGGTCCCTTAGGTACACTGGCCCCAGACCATTCAAGGCCTTAAAGGTCAATACCAGCACTTTGAAGGTAATCCGGAATTCAACTGGGAGCCAGTGCAGTTCGCGTAAGATAGGGAGTAATGTGGCAGCATGTTGGAACGCCTGCCAGCAGCCGAGCTGCAGCGTTCTGCACCAGCTTGAGTTTCTGGATCACCGACAAAGGAAGGCCAATGTAGAGAGTCCAGCCTTGAGATGACCGTGGCTTGGAGCACTGTGGCTAGATCATGGCGGGACAGGTAGGGGGCCAGCTTCCTTGCATGGCGGAAATGGAAAAACGCGACTCTACTGACGATGGAGATGTGTGTCTCTATCGATAGTTGAGAGTCTAGAGCAGGGGTGGGCAATTACTGGCCCTCCAGGTGTTTTGGACTTCCAGAAATTCTAGCCAGTTTACCTGCTGTTAGGATTTCTGAGAGTAGAAGTCCAAAACACCTGGAGGGCTGGTAATTGCCCACCCCTGGTCTAGAGTGACACCAAGACTCTTAACAGATGATGACGGACTTAGTGTCACGCCGTCCAGGGTTGGAAGCCGAACCCCTCCCGTGCCCGGATGACCCAGCCACAGGATCTCCATCTTAGCCGGATTCACCTTCAACCTACTGGCTCGCAGCCATCCAGTAACGGCTTCAAGGCAACGATGGAAATTATCGGGTACGGATTCGGGTCGGCCCTCCATTCCCAGAATGAGCTGGGTGTCATCCGCATATTGGTGGAACTCCAGCCCGAAGCTACGTACCAGCCGAGCAAGTGGTCGTACATAGATGTTACAGTAGATGACACAGTAGAGGGGAGGGGATTGCCCCCTGGGGCACCCCACAGAGTAGGGGGGCACCCTCGGAGGCAACGTCGCCCCTCCTCACTCACTGGATCCGGTTCCAAAGGAAGGAAGACAGCCATTTCAGGACTGTCCCCCTCACCCCAGCCCTGGCAAAGCGGTGGGTCAAAAGATAATAATCGACAGTATCAAACGCTGCTGCGAGATCCAATAGCACAAGCAGCGCCGATCCGCCCTGATCGAGCTGGCAACGCAGCTTATCTGTGATGGCTACGAAAACCATCTCCGTCCCATGCCCTGAACGGAAGCCGGACTGGAAGGGGTCTAACCAAGTTACGTCATCTAGGAAGGACTGCAGCTGCTCCATTGCTGCCTTTCAACCACCTTGCCCAGGAACAATAAATTCGACACTAGGCGGTAGTTGGAAGGGACCGTAGGGTCTAAACCCGGCTTCTTCAGCAATGGAGTGACCACTGCCTCTTTCAAACCCTCTGGAAACACTCCTTGCTCAAGAGAGGTGTTAATTAGTCTCATCAGAGGATCTCGCAACCCCTCCAGGCAAGCTTTCACAAGCCAGGAGGGGCACGGATCGAAGGAGCATGTGGTCAGTCTAGCTGCAGCGACCTATCGACAGCTTCTGCGACCAGTGGCCGAAACCGGTCGAAAGTGGGCCACGGAGTCTCAAGTTCACACACTGTATCAATTATGGCTGAGAGGTCCCGGCGGAGGGTCGAGATCTTGTCCGCAAAGAAACTCTGAAAAGCTTCGGCAGAAGGGGCCTGATCAACGTTGTTTGGGATGGTAGGGACCATTGTCAAAGACCTAATTACTTTGAATACTTGTGCCGGGCGTGAGGTGGCGGACGCTATCAAGGTCGCATAATGTGAAATTATCAGCCACTGCCAGAAGGGACAGTTTCATCTATGCTGACGATCGTGCCATCACCACTCAAGCAGGGAGCTTTGAAATGGCTAAACAGAAGCTCTCCAAAGCTTTAGGTGCTCTTACTGCCCATTACAGGGGAAACCAGCTGATTCCTAATCCATCTAAAATGCAGACGTGTGCTTTTCAACTTAAGAACAGGCAAGCATCGCGAGCTCTTGGAGATATTGCGAAGATGTCGCTACAATAACAGAGATCCGTCATGCTGCTCCCAACGAAGGCTCTCAGGCAAACATCTTCTGTATTGCCATATTGCCTTTCATCACCCCACCACTCATTTTACCCACCCCAAACCTGAGCATCCTTTACCTGTGGGATCCTCCTCGCCGTCCCCCTCCGGCTCAACTTCCCGCGTGATGGTGCTAATGATGCGAAGCTCGGGGAAGAGGGAAACGCCTTCGGGGCTCTCGAACTCGGAAGCCGACCGGGCAAAGTGGTTGATGCCGCTCAGGCTGATCTTGGGCTCTTCCGGCTGCAAGACCATGACGTAGCCGTCGACGAAGGGAATGGCGATGCAGGCCTCGTCGCCGGAGCACCTGCAAAGACAGCTGCCATTAGGAGGGGAGACTCGCAGTGCATGGAATGAGCATCACCGACAGGGACAAGCATTTTAAACACCAACCAGAAGGTATAACCAAGTCACACCTCCGTCCCACCTCTCTTGCCCAGCACAGAAGCGGGGAGGAGCCCGCCAGAACAGCTGGCGAGTGTCAGGGTTTTGCCCGTGCGCACTCACGCCAGGATGGGTGCCGTGCGCACTCACGGCAGGCGCGCTCACCTCTCCTGGGCAGGACATTTCCTAGGCACGCTGAGAGAGGACAATACCACTACGGAGAGATAGCGTGCCTAGGAAAAGTCCTGCCGAGGAGAGGTGAGCGCGCCTGGCGTGAGTGCGCACGGCACCCATCCTGCCTTCCTTCTTGACACTTGCTCCTCCTCACCCCCTCCATTCCCCTTCCCCCCTCCCTCCCCCAGTCGCCGCCGCTGCCCCAGTGCATTGTGGGCGCAGTCTGTTGACGGAAAGGAAGGCAGGAAGGGCCCGGATTAACTGTTTGTGGCGCCCTAGGCCACACTCTGGTAGCGCTGCCCCCGCCCCGGTTGCGGGGGGGGGGCACTTGCGGGGGACGGGCTGCTTTTGGAGGTGCGGGGCCGCTTGCGGGGGGGCTCCTTCCTCCTCACTGAAGGAAGGAGGGGCGAGGCCAACGCGAGCAATGAGGGGGTGGCGGGACTTCCCTCCGCCTCCTCGCTCGCGTCGGTGTCGGCCCCGCCCCTACTTCCTTCACGGAAGGAAGGAGAGCAGACTCCGACGTGAGCGAGGAGGGGGCAGTGGGACTTCCCTCCGCCTCCTCCTCATGTCGGCGTCGGCCCCGCCACTCCTTCCTTCAGTGAAGGAAGGAGGGCAGACTCCGACGCGAGCGAGGAGGGGGCGGTGGGACTTCCCTCCGCCTCCTCCTCGCTCGCGTTGGCGTCAACCCCGCCCCTCCTTCCTTCACTGGGACAGCGCCGACGCGAGCGAGGAGTGGGCAGCGGGAAGCCGCGTCAGAGGCCCTAAGGCCTATGGTGCTCCGCGCGCAGGAGCGCTCGAAGATTGAACTTTTCTTTTTTAATTTTGGGGGGTCCGGACCGGCCACCTTTCCCCATGGCTGCCGCCCTAGGCCATGGCCTAGGATGGCCTTATGAGTAATCCGGGCGTGAAGGGTGCTGTGTTGCCTCTCTCTCCCTCCCTTCCCTCCGTGTTTTCCCATCATAGCGGCCGACGGAGGGGAAGGGAGGGGGGAGAAGAGGAAGAGGAGGCCAGGGAGGGAGGGAGCAAGCGCCGCCGTCGAGCATCCTTAATGTAAGTGAACTATACATCCCAGCAACTCCAACTCCCAAATGTCTATTTTCCCCAAATTTCCCCAGTGTTCACAGCTGGGCATATTGAGGATTCGTGCCAAGTTTGGTCCTGATTCAACATAGTTTGAGTCCACAGTGTTCTCTGGATGTTGGTGAACTACAACTCCCAAACTCAAGGTCAATGCCCACCAAACTCTTATAGCATTTTCTCTTGGTTATGGGAGTTCTGTTTGGGAAGTTGGTGTCTTTCTGCCATTCCTGCCAGGATATCTATGTTGTGTTCATCGAAACAGACCCGGTTTCACACTGAGTGTATAAATACATTCAAAAACATATTAACTATATGTATTACTGTGTTAGAGTGTCATTTTGGTTGGTGGTGTGCCCCAGGATTTTGTAAATGTCCTCCAATGAAGACAGGCGATTCAACCTCACCCTGCGTGACTCTGGCCGACGAACAAGCGGACTCACTTTGCGGTGCTGGTGATTTTGATCCTGCGGATGCCGGGAGTCGGAAACTGGCGCGAGTTCAGGTAGGAGATGTGCTGCATGGCCTTTTCGAAGCGATCAAAGTCGTCTCCTTCCAGGGTTACGGCCGACTGGCTCGGGTTCATGTGGACCTGGGAGCGGGCAAGAGAAGCAAACAATGAGGGCGACGAGAGGAGAAATTTCCCGCCCCACTGCAAGGTAGGCTAACTGTCATGGCAGGAAACAATTAATGCTTCTTCCTACAAGATAAGGAAGCGGAACAGAGAAAATAGAGGCACGCACGCCTTGACTAGCTTTCTCTGCAATGCAGGAGAATTCCTAGCAAAATTACAGGCTTATTAAGAATCACAAGAACATGACAATTCTGCCATGTGTTAGTAGGCCTCAGTATGAGAATGCCTCAGTGTTAGTTTGCCTCTGTCTGAGAGAACCCTCAGTGTTAGAAGGCCTCAGTGAGACAAAGACCTCAGTGTGAGGTAGGCCTCAGACTTTGAGAGGTCTCTGTGGGAGATGGACCTCAGTGTGTTAGTAGGCCTCAGTGTTAGTTCGCCTCTGTCTGAGAGAGCCCGCAGTGTGAGGTCTCAGTGTGAGGTAGGCCTCAGAGGTAGTTCGTCTCTGTCTGAGAGAGCCCTCAGTGAGAGAAAGACCTCAGTTTGAGGTAGGCCTCAGTGTTAGTTCGCCTCTGTCTGAGAAAACCCTCAGTGTGAGAAGGCCTCAGTGAGAGAAAGACCTCAGTGTCAGGTAGGCCTCAGAGTTAGTTCGCCTCTGTCTGAGAGCCCTCGGTGTGAGAAGGCCTCAGCGAGAGAAAGACCTCAGCGAGAGAAAGACCTCAGTGTTAGTTCGCCTCTGTCTGAGAGCCCTTAGTGTGAGAAGGCCTCAGTGAGAGAAAGATCTCAGTGTGAGGTAGGCCTCAGTGTTAGTTTGCTTCTGTCTGAGAGAGCCCTCAGTGTGAGAAGGCCTCAGTGAGAGAAAGACCTCAGTGTCAGGTAGGCCTCAGAATTAGTTCGCCTCTGTCTGTGAAAAGGCCTCCGTGAGAAAAAGACCTCAGTGTGAGATAGGCCTCAGTGTTAGTTCGCCTCTGTCTGAGAAAACCCTCAGTGTGAGAAGGCCTCAGTGAGAGAAAGACCTCAGTGTCAGGTAGGCCTCAGAGTTAGTTCGCCTCTGTCTGAGAGCCCTCGGTGTGAGAAGGCCTCAGCGAGAGAAAGACCTCAGTGTTAGTTCGCCTGTCTGAGAGCCCTCAGTGTGAGAAGGCCTCAGTGAGAGAAAGATCTCAGTGTGAGGTAGGCCTCAGTGGTAGTTCGCCTGTCTGAGAGAGCCCTCAGTGTGAGAAGGCCTCAGTGAGAGAAAGACCTCAGTGTGAGGTAGGCCTCAGAGTTAGTTCGCGTCTGTCTGTGAGAAGGCCTCAGTGAGAGAAAGACCTCAGTGTGAGGTAGGCCTCAGAGTTAGTTCGCGTCTGTCTGTGAGAAGGCCTCAGTGAGAGAAAGACCTTGGTGTGAGATAGGCCTCAGTGTTAGTTCGCCTCTGTCTGTGAGAAGGCCTCAGTGAGAGAAAGACCTCAGTGTGAGGTAGGCCTCAGTGTTAGTTGGCCTCAGTATGAGAATGCCACAGTGTGAGAGGAATCCACATGCTAACTGCTGTGCGAGTCATTTAATTCCCCCCCCTTCTCTGTATCCTGTATGGAAAAAATTCAAGGTTGTCAATGGTACGAAAGCTACAGGTAAAGTCAACCTTGACAGGCGTGCGGGTGTTGTGCGGGGAGGTATCGTTCCCCCCTTCCTTTTTAAAGAGACAGATGACATTGCAAACATAACGCTGCTCAATCTTTGCTTTCCGATGTTTAGAGACCTGCGCCACCTCACAGCAGCGAACATTTACCTTCAGGCCCTTGCCAGCGCTGTCTGCCACGTGCAGATCCAGCCCTTCTTTGCAGGTGTACAGGCAGTCGATCACCTTCTTGTTCTCCAGCTTTCCGGAGCGGATCATTAGACCCGCCAGGTTGCCTCGGAAGTACTGGGCCATGCGGAGTTCTCCACCTTGGAGGGGGAAAGGAAGGGGGTCACCTTGAGCGTCAAAGTGGGGTTTGAATCTCTTGTTCTTACAACCGGCATGCAGGTTAGTCGGCGCCCATTCCTGAGTTAACCTTGCAATTCACGTTCAAGCACAACCGGATGGCGGAAAAGGAAAAATAATAATAATAATAATAATGCAGAACTTAAGAAATGGAAGTTCAGGCATGCAATAATATATTGAGATGGCAGTGGGGAGAGTGAAGCGAAGGAATCCGGGGCGGGGGCGAGGTATGGCGCGGCCTGGCTCCGCCCCCTCTGCCTTCAGCTCTACCAGCAGCTTCTCCAGCCTTGAGGAGGGCAGGGCCAAGCCAGTGGTGGCATAACTAGCACAAGGCTGGCTTGGCCCTGCCCTCCTCAAGGCTGGAGAAGCTGCTGGTAGAGCTGAAGCCGGGGAGGGGGCAGGGTATGGCACGGCCTGGCTCCGCCCCCTCTGCCTTCAGCTCTACCAGCAGCTTCTCCAGGCTTGAGGATGGCAGTGCCAAGCCACTGGTGGGCTTGGTGTAGTCTGGCTCCGCCCCCTCTGGATTCAGCTCTAGCAGCAGCTGCTCCAGCCTTGAGGTGGGCAGGGCCAGCCAGTGGTGGCATAGCAAGCACAAGGCTGGCTTGGCCCTGCCCTCTTCAAGGCTGGAGAAGCTGCTGGTAGAACTGAAGCCAGGGAGGGGCTTGGTGCGGCCTGGCTCCGCCCCTCTGGCTTCAGCTATACCAGCAGCTTCTCCAGGCTTGAGGACGGCAGTGCCAAGCCAGTGGTGGGCTTGGTGTAGTCTGGCTCCGCCCCCTCTGGATTCAGCTCTAGCAGCAGCTGCTCCAGCCTTGAGGAGGGCAGGGCCAAGCCAGTGGTGGCATAGCAAGCACAAGGCTGGCTTGGCCCTGCCCTCTTCAAGGCTGGAGAAGCTGCTGGTAGAACTGAAGCCAGGGAGGGGCTTGGTGCGGCCTGGCTCCGCCCCTCTGGCATCAGCTATACCAGCAGCTTCTCCAAGCTTGAGGACGGCAGTGCCAAGCCAGTGGTGGCATAGCTAGCACAAGGCTGGCTTGGCCTTGCCCTCCTCAAGGCTGAAGCAGCTGCTGGGAGTGCCAAAGCCAGGGGGGCCTTGGCATGGCCTGGCTCCGCCCCCTCTGGCTTCAGCTCTACCAGCAGCTTCTCCAGGCTTGAGGATGGCAATGCCAAGCCAGTGGTGGCATAGCAAGCACAAGGCTGGCTTGGCCCTGCCCTCTTCAAGGCTGGAGAAGCTGCTGGTAGAACTGAAGCCAGGGAGGGGCTTGGTGTGGCCTGGCTCCGCCCCCTCTGGCTTCAGCTCTACCAGCAGCTTCTCCAGGCTTGAGGAAGGCAGTGCCAAGCCAGTGGTGGCATAGCTAGCACAAGGCTGGCTTGGCCCTGCCCTCCTTAAGCCTGGAGAAGCTGCTGGGAGTGCCAAAGCCGGGGGCGGGGCTTGGCGTGGCCTGGCTCCGTCCCCTCTGAGAAGCGCCCCATCCGGCTGCGATCGACCTCCTTCGGTCCTGCGATCGACTGGTTGATCGCGATCCACATCCTGTGCAGCCCTGATTTACACAAATGACCAGCCACTACCAGAAGGGACAGAGAGTTTAATCTATGCTGACGATCGTGCCATCACCACTCAAGCAGTGAGCTTTGAAATGGTCGAAGAGAAGCTCTCCGGAGCTTCAGGTGCTCTTACTGCCTATTACACGGAAAACCAGCTGGACATGTCAAAGGACATTTAGTATAATGCCAAGTTTTTAACTTTGTGTTTTCAAATACATTACAAACTCTACCCTCAATTTGCTTCCGATACAATAAACAAACCAATAGCCAAACACCCGATCGCTTCCTCCCTTCACTGCTTTTGAGCGTGCAGATGGATATGTGTATTCGGATCGGGCGGGAGGTGCGACGGTCGAAATAAGCGAGCGTATAAGAAAAGTAAAATGAAAGAAAACAAGCTCCATCAAACAATTATGTCATTTCAACGGCCACAATGTAATGCTGTCATTTCATGCTGTGCGTGAGATGAAGCAATGCCTCGGCTTGAAATTGAGGGGCGGTGAAAGAAAGAAAAAAAGGAATTAATGGCGAAAGAGAGAGCGAGAGAGAGAACAGCAGCAACCTGCAGGGGTCTCGGTGGCCTTTTCTGTGTCGTTCTCATTTCCTGTATAGTCTGGAGAGAAGGCAAAAGAGAAAGGAAGGAGGGCGGGAAAAGAGGGAACCGGGTGGTTAGGAGCTATACATTTGATCCGTCGCAGCACGAGAAAACCCGCAACAGGATCACAATTTGACGGCACACAACAACGTTTTGCACAGCAGCCCCACGACAAAAACGCTCGCTTTTTCACCCAAACTTTAGGTTTTGAGCGAGGAACGACCCTTAAAAAATATGAGGAAAAGACAGGAATGGGAAAGGATAAAATCACTGCAGGTAAGTAAGGCCAACAGCTTGCATTCTGGGTTGTTGTGAGTTTTCCAGGCAACCTGGCCATGTTCCAGAAGCATTCTCTCCTGACGTTTCGCCTGCATCTATGGCACGCATCCTCAGAGGCAGGCCCGGATTACCCATGAGGCCAACAAGGCCATGGCCTATGAGCGCAGGCCTAGGAGGGCGCACAAATCACGGACCAAAAAAACCAAAACCCTTTCTCTTCTTCCTTCCTTAGGCTGCGGCCCTCCTTCCTTCCTTCCTTCCTTCCTTCCTTCCTTCCTTCCTTCCTTCCTTCCTTCCTTCCTTCCTTCCTTCCTTCCTTCCTTCCTTCCCTCCCTCCCTCCTCCCTCCATTCCTCCCTCCCTCTCTTCCCTTTCATTCCTTCCCCCTTCCACCACATCCAAGAGGAGACGGGGGCCTCCGCAGGGGGGTGGGGAGGGCGCCCTGGTTGCCTAGGCGACGTCGGCCGCCTTCATCCTGGCATCCAGCGCAGCGCCTGGCCCTTTTTGGCGGCAGTGTCTGCGGCCAATGGCACGCCTCTCCCGCAACCAACCTGCGGGGCTGGGTGACGTCAGGCATGGCGGCGGCAAGGAGGAGGAAGAGGCGGAGGGAAGCCGCGGCGCCTCTTCGCGAGTGCCGCGGCCTCTCTGCCTCCTCCGCCATGTTCCTGGGTGCCGCAGCGGCTGTCCAGGGGCTTTCCCTTCCTTCCTCTCCCTTCTCCGAGGAGGAGGAAAAAGAAAGGCAGGCCCCCGGGGTCGCTGCATGCTCGTACCCAGGAACATGGCGGAGGACACAGCGGCGCTCGCACCCTGCCGCGCATGTCCGGAAGCGGCCCCGCCCCTGGGGGCAGGGCTTCCAAAATGTGGCCTAGGGTGCCAAAAGCAGTTAATCCGGGCCTGCTCAGAGGTTGTGTGGCTTATTACTGCCTGGGGGAATCCTTTGTTGGGAACATCCAGGGTGGGAGGAAGAACTCTTGTCTGTTGGAGGTAGGTGTGGATGTTTCCATTGGCCACCTTGATTAGCATTTAATGGCCCGGCAGTTTCAAGATGTGGCTTGTTACTGCCTGGGGGAATCCTTTGTTGGGAACGTCCAGGGTGGGAGAAAGAACTCTTGTCTGTTGGAGGTAGGTGTGGATGTTTCCATTGGCCACCTTGATTAGTATTTAATGGCCCGGCAGTTTCAAGATGTGGCTTGTTACTGCCTGGGGGAATCCTTTGTTGGGAACGTCCAGGGTGGGAGAAAGAACTCTTGTCTGTTGGAGGTAGGTGTGGATGTT
The DNA here is from genome assembly GCA_030556195.1 of Anolis apletophallus. Classification (NCBI taxonomy): domain Eukaryota; kingdom Metazoa; phylum Chordata; class Lepidosauria; order Squamata; family Anolidae; genus Anolis; species Anolis apletophallus. Next base: position 13,332,155 of record JARBWK010000017.1, on the reverse strand, counting down.
TCCATTGGCCACCTTGATTAGCATTTAATGGCCCGGCAGTTTCAAGATGTGGCTTGTTACTGCCTGGGGGAATCCTTTGTTGGGAATGTCCCGGGTGGGAGAAAGAACTCTTGTCTGTTGGAGGTAGGTGTGGATGTTTCCATTGGCCACCTTGATTAGCATTTAATGGCCTGGCAGTTTCAAGATGTGTCTCGTTACTGCCTGGGGGAATCCTTTGTTGGGAATGTCCCGGGTGGGAGAAAGAACTCTTGTCTGTTGGAGGTAGGTGTGAATGTTTCCATTGGCCACCTTGATTAGCATTTAATGGCCTGGCAGTTTCAAGATGTGGCTTGTTACTGCCTGGGGGAATCCTTTGTTGGGAATGTCCCGGGTGGGAGAAAGAACTCTTGTCTGTTGGAGGTAGGTGTGGATGTTTCCATTGGCCACCTTGATTAGCATTTAATGGCCTGGCAGTTTCAAGATGTGGCTTGTTACTGCCTGGGGGAATCCTTTGTTGGGAATGTCCCGGGTGGGAGAAAGAACTCTTGTCTGTTGGAGGTAGGTGTGGATGTTTCCATTGGCCACCTTGATTAGCATTTAATGGCCTGGCAGTATTCAAGGTGTGCCTGGGGGAATCCTTTGTTGAGAGGTGATTAGCTGTCCCTGATTATTTTTTGTCTGCAGCTCTCCGTCTTATTTACTGTTATGATTTTGGAGTTTTGTTTTAAATACTGGTAGCCACATAGTGTTCATTTCATGGTTCCTTCCTTTCTGTTGACATTGTCCGCATGCTTCTTGTGGATTTCCATGGCTTCTCTGTGCAGTCTGACATACGGTAGCAGTTGTGAGAGTGGTCCAGCATTTCTGTGTTCTCCAATAATACGCTGTGTCCAGGTTGGTTCATCAAGTGCTCTGCTACAGCTAACTTCTCTGGTTGGATTATTTATGGTATATGGTAAACCCCTTGCTTTGGCCCAAGCCTGCATCCCTTTCTTTGCTTTCGGATGAATACAGGGATCCGTTTTCTCAGGATGCTGACAAGGGAAAGCGCTGCTTGGAGATGGTGAGTCAGCATTCTGCATCCTCCCGGGAATAGCGGTGCCAACCTGTTTTGCATCTTAAAAACTTCCTCTTGCTACTGCATTTCTTTTTATAGCCATAAGTAACAAAATGCTTCGACAGGTACGCATGCTCGCACGTTGGCAACACCCTGAGAAAAGGAAACGGGTCCGGTGGAATGTCCAGCGTGGAAGAAAGGACTCTTCTCTGTTGGGAGGCAAGTGTGCAATTGGATCACCCTGGTTAGCATTGCAAAACCTTGCCGCTTCAGTAATCTATATATATAAAGGAAGAGTCGTCATCGAACGACCGTCCTAGGCAGAGAAACCTTACAATGCAGAGACACCAAATTTGGCAACAAAAATAGGCCTCAGGCAAGGAAGGTTTTTAGCAAAAAAACTTTCCCCCCCAAAACCTAGAAGGCCCCCAAAACAACGATTAAAAAAAACTACATTTCCCAGCATCCTCTGCGGCCGCCAGCGAAACCCATTGGCCAACATCAGTTACCATAGTAACGGTGGTCAAAGCCACCCAAGGCTAGATTAGAATGCTGAGTGATTTCAGTTTAGACAGTTGGTGTTTGAGGGTTTAACTGTCAAGGCCAAGACCTAGGATAGAGACAAATAGGGCACCAGGGACACAGGCACCACTGACAAACACATACCCCCAGAATAACACAAAAGTAATACCTACACACAACACAATACGCACATAACACAACCTTGCGTCTACTGCTCAACCCATTTGTATGCCATTCCTTCCTTCCACACAGGCATAAGCTGACCCAAAAGACAAGCCATGCCTCCTAAAAGGAACAGCATCGGACGACACACTCGCAACGCTACATACATCACACAAAAAAGGGCAGAACAAACGCCAGAACAGAAAGACACTGCACTACACTAGCTTTTGCCATCACCATAAACAAGGCTCAAGGACAAACACTACAAATCTGTGGCATAGACTTTGACACAGAATGCTTCTCCCACGGACAACTCTACGTAGCGTGCTCCAGAGTTGGGAAACCACAGAACCTCTACATCAACACAGCAGACGGAAAGACAAAAAACATTGTATATCCACAAGCTCTGCAGAACGCCAGCAACACCACACACCGACAACTCCACAGGACTCCAACATCCCACCCACCAGAACAACCCACAACGACACAGCCATGACCCCACCAAGACCATAAGTAACATCAATTCCAACCCTCACATACTCAGACTTTCTCGCATCTCCTAAATAGGGCACAGCAACACGTGCCGGCTACAGCTAGTAATAATAATAATAATAATAATAATAATTTGTACCCCGCCACCATCTCCTCAAAGGGGACTCGGGGCGGCTTACATGAGGCCAAGCCCAGCAACGCAAGACAATAAATAAAACCAAAACAGAAACAACAACAAAATCAATTACAAAAAAATAAATATCCATAAGAATACAACAACCAATAAAATTACATTTAAAATAGTTCGTTAAACGAGGCTTGGCTGCTTCCTGCCTGGGGGAATCCTTTGTTGGGAGGTGTTAGCTGGCCCTGATTGTTTCCTGTTGGGTTGATGTGATTTTTCCGGACTGTACGGCCACGTCCCAGAAGCATTTTCTCCCAAGTTTTCGTCCATTTCGCAACTGACGTTTGCAATCGGCCAGCTTGATTAAGCATTGAATGGCCTTGCAGCTTCAAAGCCTGGCTGGTTGTTACCTGGAGTAAACAACCCAAGGAACATGAAAGGACCTGCAGATTAACTCAACCTAATATGTAATAACTGTACCCTCTTAAATACGTAATAACTGTACCCTCGGTTTGCTTCTGAGGCGATAAATAAATAAATATTCAAACACCTGAGTTTCATTTATGCTGATGACCGTGTCATCATCACCCAAGTCACCCATAGCGTGGCGAAGAGGAGGAAGAGGCGAGGAGGCCTCTCTGCCTCCTCCACCATGTTCCTGGGTGCCGCAGCGGCTGCCCGGGGGCTTCCCTTCCTCTTCCTTCTCCGGCACGCAGGAACATGGTGGAGGACGACGCGGTGCTCGCGCCCTGCCGCGCATATGCGGAAGTGGCCCCGCCCCCGGGGGTGGAGCTTCCAAAGTGTGGCCTAGGGCGCCACAAATAGTTAATCCGGGCCTGCCAGGTCCCCGGCTGGGATGCTGAGAAGGCGGCCTCACACATCCGCGCTGCGTGGCCACTCGACCAGGAGGGGAGGAGAGAACAGCCAGTGCCGGGAAGGACCCAGATGGGGCAGAGCCCAGTCCTCTGACATCAAGTGGTGCCATGCTCCTTTCCAGGGAAGCCACAGGGACAAGTGTAGGCATTATCGGGGTCGACATCTCATCCTCCAAAGGGGTGCCTGGGCGGGCAGGACACTCCTGCGCATGCCGCTCAAGGAGCCCGCCATTTCTCCCACCTGTGCCTCCATTGCAGCCATTGAGGGCCGAGGCACATGTTTCTGCACGGCAACGGGGACGGAAAGAGCAGTTCCCGCCGTTAGAGAGCTGGGCACCATCTTGGCGGTCATGAGCTCTTGCCTTTTTGGCTTTCTTCTTGGTTGGAGCGGAAAGAGAGAACTGGAGGCTGAAGCCCCTCCCACTGGCTATATATGCTCGGGAGGGATGGGCGGGGCTTCAGCTGAGCTTTTTTTCTAGAAGGTTCCAAAATCTATAGCGCAAGCACAGCATATCACATGTACGTATTCACAGTGACCACGAAAAGGTAACCTCCCTTGTCTAGTTTCCAACAGACCTCACAAGCTTGGAGGATACCTGCCACAGATGTGGGTGAAACGTCAGGAGAGAATGCTTCTTGAAAGTAGCCAGTCTAGAAAACTCACAGCAACCCAGTGATTCCGGCCGTGAAAGCCTTCGACAACACAGGTTTCACTTTCCTCCTTCGCCACGAGTGTTGCAACTAGCGTGCATTTCCAAAGGCCGCGGCGCCAACAGATGGTGAGAGTGCCAACCACCTGGGCTTCGCAAACAGTCCGACATAATTAAGGGAGACGGCACAGTGTATCCAATGCCGAACCAGTATTTCTATTCTGCAGCCTCCATCTGTTCCTTCGCACGCTCTCGGCAAAGAGATGCACGCCCAAGGAACGATGCCCATAAAACTGGAACGGGACAAAACAAGTCGCAGAGAAATCCCAGCAGATCCCAAAGGAGCTTCTTCCGCTGACCTGCCCCTGCCTAGAAGGTCTCTTACCTTGCCAGCAAGCGCCAACAACCAGCTGGGATTCTATTTTGGAGGGATGCAGCGGGTAGTCTTCCGTCACGGGGAAAGGATCGAAAGAAACCCCATCGACGTACAGCGTGACGGCTGGAAACTCCACGTTGAGGATGTAGTGGTGCCATTCCTTGTCACACACCTGGAGGAGGAGAAAAGTTGCTTCAGCAAATCAACGAACTGGAGCAGACCCGGGCATCTTATGGCCCGCGGGCCGGATGTGGCCCGCCGACCAATTCTGTCCAGCCCAGGGAGAAGGGTGTCGGGGGCGGGGCCATTTCTGCAAGAGGAAGGACTGCCGCCATCCGATCATGGGCTGTGGGGCCTGCGTCAACAGACAGCCCGCCACTCCGGAGAACGATCGGAGGAGTGGCGGCTTTGGAGTGCCTGCCATCCCGGGAGGCGATCCGGCCTTGCAGCGAGAGCAGTTGGCGACCTGCGGCGGCTGATCGCCCTGGCGATCCAGAAGACTTGATCAGCTGTCGCCAGGTCAGCCGAGGTACTCCCCCACTGCAGGCCCGGAACGCCTCCCGGGATGGCAGGCACTCCAAAGCCGGGATGGCAGGCACTCCATGGCAGGGCAATCAGCCGATCGAGAATGCCTCTGATGGAACGGCTGGGGGCGAGAGCGGGCGGAGGCCTGCAGCCTCCGATCGTCTGCTGCTCTGCTCTGCTCTGCTCTGGCGGTGGCTGGGACCGCTTTGCCATCCTCTGGGCTGGGTCCATTGGGCCATTCCATCTTGGGATCCTTCCTCTCTTGAGGGCTGTGGGGGCCTGCATTGACAGACAGCCTGCCACTCCAGAGAATGATCGGAGGAGTGCCGGCTTTGGAGTGCCTGCCATCCTGGAAGGCGATCTGGCCCTGCAGCGAGAGCAGTTGGCGACCTGCGGTGGCTGATCGCCCTGGCGATCCGGAAGACTTGATCGTCTTCCGGGTCGCCAGGGCGATCAGCCACCGCAGGTCGCCGACTACTCCCACTGCAGGTCCGGAACGCCTCTCTGGATGGCAGGCACTCCATGGCAGGGCGATCAGCCGATTGGGAACGCCTCTGACGGAACAGCTGGGGGCGAGAGCGGGCGGAGGCCTGCAGCCTCCGATCGTCTGCTGCTTGGCCCTGCTGCGGCGGCGGCTGGGTCCGCTTTGTCATCCTCTGGGCTGGGTCCATTGGGCCATTCCATATTGGGATCCTTCCTCTCAAGAGGATGTCAGCCTCCATCTTGGTTCGCACCTTGTCTTCTTAAATTTCATTTTATTTTAGTGGTTTTTATTATTATTTTATAATAATAATATACTATAATAAATAATATAATATTATATTATATTATAATTTCAATATATTATAATGTCTATATACATACATACTATAATAATTATGATATTAATACTAATATATGAATATTTCTCGATATATTAATATGTCAATATTAATTATGTGTAATATATAGTAAATATAGTAAATAAATAAATAAATAATGTAGATTAGAATGTAGTTCCGCCTTTAGGTGCGGCCCTCCATAATATTTTTTGGCTCTCGTGTGGCCCCTTGGGAAAAATAATTGCCCACCCCTGATCTGGAGTGATTATGGCAGTTTTGGGGCTTGGCGCCCTAGGCCTCCCCCATGCTCACCTGGTTCAGTTTCCAGTGGAACTCGGCTGGTTTGTAACTCTGCCCTTCGGAGGGGTCTTGGCGGAAGAGGAATCCAAGCCGGCAGTTGTGGACATAGAGAGAATAGTGGTGCCGGTTCATATCTGTGTGAAGAGAAAAGCAGATGTGTTACCATACATCAGTATGGGCAGGGAGCTTGGAAATGGATGAACAGAAGCTCCCCAAAGCTACGAAACAGGAGCTTTTTTGTTGAGTTCCAGGGCCAGAGAAGCAGTGTTTCCCAACCAGTGTGCCGGGGCACACTAGTGTGCCGTGAGCGATCATCAGGTGTGCCATGGGACATTGGAACCTCCAGGAAGAGGGGGGGGGGGGAGAGTCTAGTGTGTTGAAGTATAAAAACCATAAGAAACCTATCTCGATAAAGGCACAACATTACAAACACCCCCCCTCCCCACCCGTTGTCTACTTGATCTCTCCCTCTCCATGCATTGAGAAGGCCTGCCTCCCTTTTTCCAAGTAAAGACCTCCTCTTGCTTCCTGGGGGTTCTGTGTGGGAAGTTTGGCCCAGTTCTATCATTGGTGGGGTTCAGAATGCTCTTTGATTGTAGGGGAACTATAAATCCCAGCAACTACAACTCCCAAATGTCAATGTTTATTTCCCCTGAACTCCATCTGTGTTCATATTTGGGCATATTGAGTATTCATGCCAAGTTTGGTCCTGATCCAACATTGTTTGAGTCCACAGTGCTCTCTGGATATAGGTGAACTGCAACTCTAAAACTCAAGGTCAATGCCCACCAAACTCTTATAGCATTTTCTCTTGGTTATGGGAGTTCTGCGTGGGAAGTTTGATTCCATTCCATCAGTGGTGGAGTTCAGAATGCTCTTTGATTGCGGGTGAACTATAACTCCCAGCAACTACAACTCCCAAATGACAAAATCATTTTTTTGACTGATGGGTTAGTATTAGTATGTTTTGTGCCAGGATATCTATGTTGTGTTCATTGAAACAGGCCCAGGTTTCACACTGAGTGTATAAATACATTTAAAAACATATTAACTATATGTATGACTGTGATAGAGTGTCATTTTGTGTCACTTTGGTTGGTGGTGTGCCCCAGGATTTTGGAAATGTAAAAAGTGTGCCGCGGATCAAAAAAGGTTGGGAAACACTGATTTACACAAATGACCAGCCACTGCCAGAAGGTATTTATTTATTTATTTATTTACGGCATTTTACCCCGCTCTTCTCAACCCCCGAGGGGGGACTCAGAGCGGCTACAGAGACTCGGAGGTACAGAGAGTTTCATCTATGCTGATGATCGTGACATCACCACCCAAGCAGGGAGCTTTGAAATGGTTGAACAGAAGCTCTCTGAAGCTTTAGGTGCTCTTTCTGCCTATTGCAGGGACAAGCAGCTGATTCCTAATCCATCAAAAATGCAGACGTGTGCTTTTCACCTTAAGAACAGACTGCTGCAAGGACTGTAAGGACATAGAGACAGCTCTATTTCTTTACAGTGCCACGACTAAGTAGCTGATCTCAGGTGCCCACTCAATCCAAGGACTTTAGGAGGCATCCGAGCATCGAAACAAGTGGTGATGGCGCACTCGTCAGCATAGATGGATACAGATACGGATCATCCAAAGTAGAACTACACTACAAACATCCATGAAAGTGTCGGTTCTACACCAAGTGTCGAGACATCTGGATTGAAACCGTTTAGACTTGATACATTTGCATATAGCAAAAACAATTCTTCTAGGGGGGAACCCCGAGGCTCCCTTTTGAGCGGCCATGCTTCTTTATCACGATCTCCAATACAGTAAAAGGGGAAACTTCTTGCACGCAGTAATTGTATGGCGAGAGCGCCCCCTTGTGGACTTTCACCTGCATTTCGTGAATGGGTTTTACTTTTATTTCAACTCTTGGTTGTGGGTGAACTACAACTCCCATCGTGCCAAGTTAACCCCCTGAGAAACACTATCAGTACCTCAAAGTTTGTTATGTCGGGCAAGTTTGCTCTAGATCAGGGGTGGGCAACCTACAGCCCGCGGGCCAGATCCGGCCTGGCAGCTGGTTCTGTCCAGCCCGGGAGAAGGGCGTCGGGGGCAGGGCCATCGCGGGCTCTGTGTTGGCAGACAGGCAGAGGAGCGGCGGCTTTGGAGTGCCTGCATCCCTGGCACTCCAAAAATAATTGCCCACCCCTGCTCTAGATGCATCGTCGGTGGGCTTCAGTATGCTCTTTGGCTGCAAACTACAACTCCCACTATAGTGAGTCAGTCCCCTCAGACCCCTCCAGTAGGTTGAGTTAATCATGGGGGTTGTGTGTGCCAAGTTTGGTCCAGGTCCACAATTGGTCGAGGTCACAGTTTCTCTGGTTGTGGGTGAACTACTACTCCCAGAAAGGAAGGTCAGCCCCCGTCCCCCCCGCCAAACCCTTCCAGTCATCAAATTTTGGCATATCAGTTCTATTTGCCAAGTTTGGTCCACATCCATCGGTGTTTAATCTACGCTGACGATTGTGCCTATGAAAAGGGATGAAAAACTCGAGTACATACAGTACTAGCTGAGGACCCGGCGGTGCCCGGGTTATTTGAGGAAGGCATTGTGTGCCAAGGTTGGTTCCTATTAGATGTTGATGTGGCTTGCAGTGGTTTCAGGAACTTAGTGAAGGTACTGCGGGGGGCCATGGTGCACCCCTCCAAACAGCACCAGGATGTTGAGTGGGTCATGGGGGCTGTGTGTGTCACATTTGGTCTTGATCATTCTCTGGATGAGGGTTGCAGTGAAGGTACTTCAAATCCCATCATCCGTGGTCTGTCCCACTCAAAACCGCACCAGGATGTAGAGTGGGTCATGGGCACTCTGTGTGCCAAGATTGGGCCTGGTCTGTGATGTATAGGAGCTGCAGTGTTGTTTGGGAAGTTAATGAGGTGAAGGTACTGCAAATACTATCATTTCTGGCCCATTCTGCCCTAAACCACACCAGGTTGTGTAGTGGGCCTGTGGGCCCCTATTTGCTATGTTTGGTCCTGATCCGTCATTGCTGTGGGCCGCAGTGGCTGAGTGCCTGAGGCCTTTTGCTTTCCCTCTGAGTCACCTTAGAAGTGTATTGGGTGAAGGTACTGAACATTCCATTTCCAACAGAAAAAACTGGCAACTGGCTAACTTCAACTCCAGCCATTTATGCCTGCCTCAGGCCCTTCCCTTTCCTCTCTGTGCTGTGTTGGAATGTTGGGAGGCTGGCCAGTCACAGCCATTTATGCAAATAATCCGACAGTTGCAGCCAATCGAAACGCTGGCACATATTCGCTCGGTCGCACCACCCACCCACCGCCCACAAACACTGACTTTTATTTATATACATAGACTACCTGTACCCGGCACACATTGCTGTGCCCTGTTTAGGAGATGCGAGAAAGTCTGGGTATGTAAGGGTTGGAATTGATGTGACTTATGGTCTTGGTGGGGTCATGGCTGTGTCGTTGTGGGTTGTTCTGGTGGGTGGGATGTTGGAGTCCTGGGGAGTTGTGTGGTGTTGCTGGCGTTCTGCAGAGCTTGTGGATATACAATGTTTTGTGTCTTTCCGTCTGCTGTGTTGATGTAGAGGTTCTGTGGTTTCCCAACTCTGGAGCACGCTACGTAGAGTTGTCCGTGGGAGAAGCATTCTGTGTCAAGGTCTATGCCACAGATTTGTAGTGTTTGTCCTTGAGCCTTGTTTATGGTGATGGCAAAAGCTAGTGTAGTGCAGTGTCTTTCTCTTCTGGCGTTTGTTCTGCCCTTTTTTTGTGTGATGTATGTAGCGTTGCGAGTGTGTCGTCCGATGCTGTTCTTTTTAGGAGGCATGGCTTGTCTTTTTTGGTCAGCTTATGCCTGTGTGGAAGGAAGGAATGGCATACAAATGGGTTGAGCAGTAGACGCAAGGTTGTGTTATGTGCGCATTGTGTTGTGTGTAGGTATTACTTTTGTGTTATTCTGGGGGTATGTGTTTGTCAGTGGTGCCTGTGTCCCTGGTGCCCTATTTGTCTCCCTCCTAGATCTTGACCATGGCAGTTTAACCCTCAACTGAAATCACTCAGCATTCTAAGTGGCTTTGCCCACCGTTACTATGGTAACTGATGTTGGCCAATGGGTTTCGCTGGCTGCCGCAGAGGATGCTGGGAAATGTAGGGTTTTTTTTGTATCATTGTTTTGGGGGCCTTCTAGGTTTTGGGGGGGAAAGTTTCTTTGCTAAAAACCTTCCTTGCCTGAGGCCTATTTGTGTTGGCAAGTTTGGTGTCTCTGCCTTGGAAGGTTTCTCTGTCTCTGTCAGTCGTTCGACGACGGGACCTCCTTTATATAATAGATAGATAGATATAGTTTCTGGTGGTCTTTGGTGACCCCTCTGAAACCCCCTCGTGACCCCCCAGGTTGAGAAGCACTGTCCTAGCACATCAAAGAAAGCATGGTTCTAATAATAATAATAATAATAAACTAGTTTTCAGAGCTCTTTTGTCAGTCCTAATTATTATTTTGAAGACTCCAGAGCCATCTTTTTTTTAATGAAGGGAAACATCTTGAGCGCATAGATTCTGACAAGATTGGGTTTGAAAGAATTAGTGTTTGCAATTAGAAAGGTTTTCCTTCCTCCAAAGATGCCGGTTCCTATCAGCACAGATTCATATTGCCTCTATTAAATTGAACAGGAAGTGCTCTGAAGTAGGAAGACAGCTCCGGTCGAGACTCGGGAGAGCGGAGTTTCCTCGGCTCAAAATGGTCGTGGCGGTCTCCAGATTCTTCTCTATTGAAGTTGGAATTACAAAACTCAACGCGATCCCGTTTCCTTTGTATCGCTCTCGTCTCCCAAATTACTGTTTGCGGCGTTCACAAGCTGAAGCTATTCACAGAGGAAGCTATTCATAGGTGGGAGGAAAGCGGGGAAAGGGAGAAATATGTTCTCCCGGGGGGGGAAAAAAAACAACACAAGTCTTTTGTGCAGTTGCAAAAATGCCAAGGAATCATCTTCCAACAACCTGCTACAGAGAACGACCAGGCGTCGACACCTACGCTTCTGACTGCCGCTCACAGGAAGAATTGTAACTCTTCCCCAAAAAGCACAAAAACAGAACAGATTGTAACTTGAAAACTAAGCTGTGCCAACATTGGAAAAATAGAGAAATCAGAGATGTGCCAATTATCTAATTTATTTATTTATTTATTTATTTAACCCAGTGTTTTTCAACCTTTTTTGAGCCGCGGCACATTTTTTACATTGACAAAATCCTGGGGCACACCACCAACCAAAATGACACAAAATGACACTCTTAAGACAGTAATACATATAATTAATATGTTTTTAAATGTATTTATACACTCAGTGTGAAACCTGGGCCTGTTTCGATGAACACAACATAGATATCCTGGCAGGAATGGCAGAAAGACACAAACTTCCCACACAGGACTCCCATAACCAAGAGAAAATGCGATAAGAGTTTGATGGGCATTGACCTTGGGTTTTGGAGTTGTAGTTCACCCATATCCAGAGAGCACTGTGAACTGAAACAATGTTGGATCAGGATCAAACTTGGCATGAATACTCAATATGCCCAAATGTGAACACAGATGGAGTTTGGGGAAAATAGACCTTGACATTTGGGAGTTACAGTTTCTGGGATTTATAGTTAACACACAATCAAAGAGCATCCTGAACTCTTGCAACAATGGAATTGAACCACACTTGGCATATTGAACTCTCATTACCAACAGAAAGTACTGAAAGGGTTTGCTTGGGATTTGACCTTGAGTTTGGAAGTTGTAGTTCACCTACACCCAGAGAGCACTGTGGACTCAAACAATGTTATGTTATGTTGTTGTTTGTTTTCTATCCAGAATCACAATGTTGGGAGGAGGCTCACCACTTTAAGGTCCCTCAAACAGGCATGGGAAAACTTCGTCCCTCTGGGTGCTTTGGACTCCAACTCCCACCATTCCTAACAGCCTGAGGCCCTTTCCTGCTTGAGTGGCTGAGGGGGGGAAAGGAGAGGGGGGTGTCGTGCGGGGGTTTCAGAGGGGTCATCACCAAAGACCATCTGAAAACACATATTTCTGATGGTCTTAGGAAACCCTTTGGCAGAAGTGGGTGAAGATCTCCGCGCCTGTCCTTCTCTTCCTTTTTGGAAACACATGGCAAATCCGCCCACCAAAATCCCTCCTCCGCTGTGACTGACCGGCTTCTCAGCCAAGGGGAGGGCTGTTTCTGAGACTCCAAGCAGGGAGGGGAGAGCAGGCGTGCTCGGCGCATGGCAGCATGGTGTGCGGGTGAGGGAGAACATGCGAGGCTGGTGGGAGGTCCGTGCCAGCGTGTCCCTTCAAGGAATAGCCCTCCTCTGCTGTGATTGGCTGGCCTCTCAGCCAAGGGGAGGGCTGAGACTAAGCAGGGAAGGGAGACTTTGGACTCCAACTCCCACCATTCCTAGCAGCCTCAGGCCCTTTTCCTCCCCCCCCCCTTCAGCCACTTAAGCAGGAAAGGGCCTCAGGCTGTTAGGAATGGTGGGAGTTGGAGTCCAAAGCACCCAGAGGGGCGAAGTTTTCCCATGCCTGTTTAAGGGACCTTAAAGTGGTGAGCCTCCTCCCAACATTGTGATTTTGGATGGAAAACAAACAACAACATGACATAACATTGTACTTTCTGTGGGTAATGAGAGTTCAATATGCCAAGTTTGGTTCAATTCCATTGTTGAAAGAGTTCAGGATGCTCTTTGATTGTGTGTTAACTATAAATCCCAGAAACTGTAAATCCCAAATGTCAAGGTCTATTTCCCCCAAACTCCATCTGTGTTCACATTTGGGCATTTTGAGTATTCATGCCAAGTTTGGTCCTGATCCAACATTGTTTGAGTCCACAGTGCTCTCTGGATATAGGTGAACTACAACTCCCAAACTCAAGGTCAATGCCCACCAAACTCTTATAGTATTTTCTTTTGGTTATGGGAGTTCTGTGTGGGAAGTTTGTGTCTGTTCTGCCATTCCTGCCAGGATATCTATGTTGTGTTCATCAAAACAGGCCCAGGTTTCACACTGAGTGTATAAATACATTTAAAAACATATTAACTATATGTATTACTGTCTTAGAGTGTCATGTTGGTGGTGTGCCCCAGGATTTTGGAAATGTAAAAAATGTGCTGCGGCTCAAAAAAGGTTGAAAAACACTAGATTAAGGGATCGCGGTGGTAGGAAGGTTGAGAAACACTGATTTAACGAGTGGTTTGAGCTTCACCAGCTCTTTGGCCTTTTCCTAACCTGTCTTGTCCGAGCTGCAGAGGACGGCCTCCTTCTCTCGGCTTCCGGGCCCGTGCCTCACCCACACGGAGATCACAAAGGGCTCCTTCATGTTGATGGCGACCACATTATCGGGGATCTTCACGGCTTGGGTGCCATTGAACTCGAAGACCTGGTCGCTGTCGTGGCCGTTGTCCGTCGGGAGGCCGACCGTCCAGTTGGCCGTGTTGCTGGGAGGCGGGAGCAGCTCCGCCGTGTCGGAGGAAGCACCTGCAAGTGAATTACGAAAAATTAGGCCGCAGCAGATCCCCACCGGAGGAAAAGAAACACAGTTCCTTGCCCCTTTGTGACTTCCTTTCCAATTCTACGAGCTGACAAATGCAGCAAAATATCATCCCAGTGTTGTGGGCTCAACTTTCACTGCCGCAGACCTGCACAGATTTCCTCTCCCCGGTTATTCAATGCGCTGGCCAATCTCCAGCTCCCATTATCTACAGTACCTCTGGCCCCTCTGTGACATGAATTCCATTACACGGTAATGGCACTCCACCGGCTCAATTCCCTTTCTCAGATTGATGAACGGCGCTGCTGATTCTCAGCACTCGCCTCGCAACAGGGGCTCCCCAACCTCGGCCGGTCATTTCGCCAGCACGGAAGATTGCGAAGGAAGGGGCCAAATCCCAACCCCGCCACTTTCAAGGGCAAGCGGGCGACAGATCCAATTTATTTTTCGGCCCCACGTTCCGCGCACAAAAGCCAGGCGGCCGAGAAACGAACACAAAGAGACGAAATGAAAGAACGCTTTATGAGCTGGTGAATTCTTGTATCGGAAACGCCGCCTGAGCTCACATTCCTTTCACCCAGATCTCTGTCCTGGCCATTCTGGAGATTTCAGACGAACCCCAGACACTTGGGCCTAATGTGCATGTGAGCTGTGTTGTTATGTACATGTAATAAAATAACAATGATCTATTATATAAAGGGGTTCCTGTCATGGACCGACCATCCCAAACAGAGAAACCTTACAACACAGAAACACCAAACTTGCCAACAGAAATAGGCCTCAAGCAAGGTAGGTTTGTAGCAAAGAAACTTTCCCCCCCCCAAACCTAAAAGGCCCCCAAAACAACGAGTAAAAAAACCCTACATTTCCCAGCATCCTCTGGGGCTGCCAACGACTCTCCCAGCCTCTACATTCTGACAACATGATTGGCTGCCAATAAGGGCGGATTTGCATAACTCCTGTACTGGCCAGCCAACATGAACATTCCGACCCATAATAAACTGTCAGAGGAGGATAAGGCAAAGAGCTGAGGCACAAACACAAACACCCAATTCACTTCCCACAGAAAATTTCCACCCCTACAAATCACAGACCACGCCCAAAATTGACAGTAAGGCTTCATTAACTTAATTTCCCTGACTAGGCCTCACTTAATGGAATGCTGTTTACGCTCTGAATACACAGTAAGGCTTCATTAACTTGATTCTCCCGACTATGCCTCAGCTCACTGGACATTGTGTACGGTCTGAATTGACAGTAAGGCTTCATTAACTTGCTGTTTCTGACTAGGCCTCAGCTCATGGGACATTGTGTATGGCCTGAATTTACAGTAACCTACCTTGGCACACAGAGCCCCTATGACCCATGCTACATTCTACTATAGTTTGGAGGAGGGTGGACCATAGATTATGGGACTTGAAGTACCTCCATGGATAATGGGATTTGTACTACTTCAAAACCCATCATTCCCCACAGACCACTGTGGCCCAGAACCAAGACCGATAAAGACCAAACTTGGCACACAATGCCCCCCATGACCCACACTCCATCCGACTGCAGTTCAGAGGAGTAACATCAATTCCAACCCTTACATACTCAGACTTTCTCGCATCTCCTAAATAGGGCACAGCAACACGTGCCGGGTACAACTAGTATAATATATAATATAATAATTATGATATACTAGCCGTCCCCTGCCACGCGTTGCTGTGGCCCAGTCTGTGTATATGGGTTTTGTGTGTGTATATATTTGTGTATATGTGTGTTTGCATGTGTGTATATTTATTTATTTATTTACAGTATTTATATTCTGCCTTTCTCACCCCGTAGGGGACTCAGGGCGGATTATAATGTACATATACATGGCAAACATTCAATGCCATAGACCAGGGCTGCCCAGGAAGTTGATCGCAGCCGGATGGGGTGCTTCTGCTCTGCGCGTGCGCACCTTCCACACTGCGCGCCGTCCACGTTTCCTTCTGGACGAGAGAGAAGCAGAGCGCTCCTCTCTCTCGCCGGCAGCGGAGGCTCCAGGGTTGCTTCCGGACGAGAGAGAGGCCGGCGGAGCGTGAGGCGGGGCCTCCGGAGGCTCCTCCCCCTCCCCAGCTTCGGCTCTACCAGCAGCTTCTCCAGCCCTTAGGAGAGCAGGGCCAAGCCAGCCTTGTGCTAGCTATGCCACCACTGGCTTGGCATTGCCATCCTCAAGCCTGGAGAAGCTGCTGGTAGAGCTGAAGCCAGAGTGGGCGAAGCCAGGCCGTGCCAAGCCCCGCCCCCTCCCCAGCTTCAGCTCTACCAGCAGCTTCTCCACGCTTGAGGATGGCAGTGCCAAGTCAGCCTTGTGTTAGCTATGTCACCACTGGCTTGGCATTGCCATCCTCAAGCCTGGAGAAACTGCTGGGAGCTCCAAAGCCAGAGGGGAGGGGGCGGAGCTTAGTGCAGCCTGGCTCCGCCCCCCTTGGCTTCTGCTCTACCAGCAGCTTCTCCAGGCTTGAGGATGGCAGTGCCAAGCCAGCCTTGTGTTAGCTATGTCACCACTGGTTTGGCATTGCCATCCTCAAGCCTGGAGAAGCTGCTGGGAGCTCCAAAGCCAGGGAGGAGGGGGCGGGACTTGGCACGGCCTGGCTCCGCCCCCCTGTGGCTCCCACTCTACCAGCAGCTTCTCCAGACTTGAGGATGGCAGTGCCAAGCCAGCCTTGTGTTAGCTATGTCACCACTGGCTTGGCATTGCCATCCTCAAGCCTGGAGAAGCTGCTGGTAGAGCTGAAGCCAGAGGGGGGTGGAGCCAGGCCGCCCCAAGCCCCGCCCCTTCCCTCTCCAGCCTTGAGGAGATAAATAGATCTTTCTGGCTTGGTTTTATTATAAGTAGTTCGCGTGCTGAAAAAGTGTGGACACCCCTGGTCTAGGATGTCCCCCCAATTTCCTCAAAATGATTATCCTGTTACATGAGGGCCAGTGTGGTCTCTCAGAGGCCTTTCTCATAACTAATGGAGTGAAACAAGGTTGTGTTCTTGCACCAACCCGATTTACAATCTTCTTCAGCATGATGCTCCAAAGGGCTAAGGCAGACCTCGAAGAAGACGGCATATATATATGCTATCGTACTGATGGCAGCTTGTTCAACTTAAGCCGCCTGAGGGCTCGCACTAAGACTCTAAACTATCTAGTCCGTGACCTGCTTTTTGCTGACGGTGCTTCCCTTGTCGCCCATTCAGAAGCAGCCCTGCAGCACTAACATTCTGCTTTGCATCAGCTGCAGAGCTGTTTGGGCTGGAAGTCAGCCTGAAGAAAACGGAAGTCCTCTACCAGCCCGCACCACAGGAAGAACACCATCATCCCCATGTCAGCATAGGCACATCTGTGCTTAAGTCCGTTCAGCAGTTCACCTCCCTGGAAAGCATCAACTCTTCCGACACCAAGATTGATAAAGAGATAGATCACAGATTAGCAAAGGCATAGAGTGCATTCGGAAGACTTCACAAAAGAGTCTGGAGCAACAAGCACCTGAGGCAAAGCACCAAAATCAGTGTGTACAGAGCTATTGTACTGTCTATTCTCCTCTATGGATCTGAAACATGGGTCACCTATCGCCAGCACCTGCGACTCCTTGAACGCTTTCATCAGCGCTGTCTTCGCACAATCCTAAATGTACACTGGACCGACTATGTGAGGAATGTCGCTGTCCTTGAGCAAGCAGGGATCACCAGCGTTGAGGCCATGCTATTGAGAACACGGCTGCGCTGGGCAGGGCACATCTCTAGGATGGAGGACCACCACCTCCCAAAGATACTACTCTATGGTGAACTCACCACGGGTCAGTGCAAGAGAGGCGCCCCAAAAAAGAGATATAAGGACTCCCTGAAACAACATCTCAGCCTCGTCCAGATTGATCACCAACAATGGTCCACCCTGGCCTCACATCGGGAGGAATGGAGGCGCACTATCCACAATGCTGCGGCCTCTTTCGAGAAGACACACCGAACGGGTCTCGACAACGCAGAAAGAACCGCAACTTGGAAACAACATCACCCAAGGAGACTTTCTGCTGTGGTTTCTGCAACCGAACTTGCATATCTCAGATTGGCCTTTTTAGTCATCAACGCGCTTGTAAAAAGCCTGGGATGAGTCCTTCCTAAGAATCTTCGTTCGCGAAGTAATGCCGAGAGAGAGAGAGATATTTGTGTATATGTGTGTTTGCGTGTGTGTATATTTATTTATTTATTTACAGTATTTATATTCTGCCCTTCTCACCCCGCAGGGGACTCAGGGCGGATTATAATGTACATATACCCGGCAAACATTCAATGCCATAGACACACAACATATATAGACAGACACTCAGGGGCTATTTAACATTCCAGCTTCTGGGCCACCAGGGGAGCTGTCGCTTCTTCATTCTTTGCATACTTCCTGTAGATTTTTATGGCCTTGTAAATCGGTTAAATTAGCCTCCCCACAAAGTGGTACCTACATTTCCTACTTGACATATGCAACTGTCTTTTGGGCAGGCCTCGAACTCATGACCTTCTGGTCAGTAGAGATCTTATGCGGCTGACGCTCAGCCAGCTGCACCACATTCCCGGTGCCACCTCACATTCCCGGTGCCACCTCACATTCCCGGTGCCACCTCACATTCGCGGTGCCACCTCACATTCGCGGTGCCACATCACATTCGCGGTGCCACCTCACATTCCCGGTGCCACCTCACATTCCCGGTGCCACATCACATTCGCGGTGCCACATCACATTCCCGGTGCCACATCACATTCCCGGTGCCACATCACATTCCCGGTGCCACATCACATTCCCAGTGCCACATCACATTCCCGGTGCCACATCACATTCGCGGTGCCACATCACATTCGCGGTGCCACATCACATTCCCGGTGCCACATCACATTCCCAGTGCCACATCACATTCGCGGTGCCACATCACATTCGCGGTGCCACATCACATTCGCGGTGCCACATCACATTCGCGGTGCCACCTCACATTCCCGGTGCCACCTCACATTCCCGGTGCCACATCACATTTGCGGTGCCACATCACATTCCCGGTGCCACATCACATTCCCGGTGCCACATCACATTCCCGGTGCCACATCACATTCCCGGTGCCACATCACATTCCCAGTGCCACATCACATTCCCGGTGCCACATCACATTCCCGGTGCCACATCACATTCCCGGTGCCACATCACATTCCCGGTGCCACATCACATTCCCAGTGCCACATCACATTCCCAGTGCCACATCACATTCCCGGTGCCACATCACATTCGCGGTGCCACATCACATTCCCAGTGCCACATCACATTCCCAGTGCCACATCACATTCCCAGTGCCACATCACATTCCCGGTGCCACATCATATTCCCGGTGCCACATCACATTCCCGGTGCCACATCACATTCCCGGTGCCACATCACATTCCCAGTGCCACATCACATTCCCAGTGCCACATCACATTCCCGGTGCCACATCTTACCGCAGAGCCTATGCAGAGATTTCTCAGAGTATGTGTCTCGGTCGCAACCTTTCCCAATGTGGTTCGTTTCTAGCTCGACGGTGGCCTCAATTGAAGTGATGGGCTCGTCGCACGTCTCCAAATGGATGTTAGGGAAGAGAGCAAGAGCGCCAGTCCCGGGTTCGTATTCCATCCTTTTGCTCCATCCTTGAATGCATCAATCAAAACATAAGTGTTATTCATTGTGTCGAGGTTGAATTGCCAGAGTGATACTGACCTTAGGTGTTGTAACAAGAGGGGATGGGGAGGGAAGAGGAAAAATAAACATGGATGCAGCATAACAAAGAATTGGGAGAGAAGGCGGCCCGTGAACGAACCTTGCCAGCCGGGCTTGCACGTTGGCTTAATAGTGATTTTCACCAGCACGTCCTCTGTCGCTCTTTTCTTCCCACAGTCATAGGCCGTCACGGTCAGCTTATATTGGTGTTCCTTCCCGTAGTTGAGTTTCTCCGAGTTTTTAATGTAGCCTGACAATGACAGCAAACCAGTTTGAAAATGGTACAAAGGGAAGGAAGGTGGGTCTTGCCATTGTGAAATTTTCACCACCAGAACTTTAGAAACATTTGAGGAAAAAAATACCAGCACCTCCTAGTTTTGTAAGTACTTTAGAACCATGGATCGCACATGCCTCGTGTACCGATGACATTCAACTCCATAACTCCAGTTCAGGGGTGCCCACACTTTTTGAGCACGCGAGCTACTTATGATAAAACCAAGTCAGAAAGATCTACCTACCTCCTAAAGGGTGGAAAGGGGAGGGGGTGGGGCTTGGCACGGCCTGGCTCCGCCCCTTCCCCGGCTTCAGCTCTACCAGCAGCTTCTTCAGCCTTGAGGAGCGCAGGGCCAAGCCAGACTTGTGCTAGCTATGCCACCACTGGCTTGGCACTGCCATCCTCTAGCCTGGAGAGGCTGCTGGTAGAGCTGAAGCCGGGGAGGGGGTGTGGCTTGGCACGGCCTGGCTCCGCCCCTTCTCCGGCTTCAGCTCTACCAGCAGCTTATTCAGCCTTGAGGAGCGCAGGGCCAAGCCAGACTTGTGCTAGCTATGCAACCACTGGCTTGGCACGGCCATCCTCAAGCCTGGAGAGGCTGCTGGTAGAGCTGAAGCCGGGAAGGGGCGGGGTTTGGCACTGCCTGGCTCCGCTCCCCCTGGCTTCAGCTCTACCAACAGCTTCTTCAGCCTTGAGGAGCGCAGGGCCAAGCCAGACTTGTGCTAGCTATGCAACCACTGGCTTGGCACTGCCATCCTCAAGCCTGGAGAGGCTGCTGGTAGAGCTGAAGCCGGGGGAGGGGGGGGGTTTGGCACAGCCTGGCCCCGCCCCTCTGGCTTCAGCTCTACCAGCAGCTTCTTCAGCCTTGAGGAGGGCAGGGCCAAGCCAGCCTTGTGCTAGCTATGCCACCACTGGCTTGGCACTGCCATCCTCAAGCCTGGAGAAGCTGCTGGTAGAGCTGAAGCCGGGGAGGGGGGGGGGCTTGGCACGGCCTGGCCCCGCCCCCTCTGGCTTCAGCTCTACCAGCAGCTTCTCCAGCCTTGAGGACGGCAGGCCAAGCCAGACTTGTGCTAGCTATGCCACCACTGGCTTGGCACTGCCATCCTCAAGCCTGGAGAGGCTGCTGGTAGAGCTGAAGCCGGGGAGGGGGTGTGGCTTGGCACGGCCTGGCTCCAGACCCCTCTGGCTTCAGCTCTACCAGCAGCTTCTCCAGGCTTGAGGGTGGCAGGGCCAGGCCAGCCTTGTGCTAGCTATGCCACCACTGGCTTGGCACTGCCATCCTCAAGCCTGGAGAGGCTGCTGGTAGAGCTGAAGCCGGGGAGGGGGCGGGGCTTGGCACAGCCTGGCCCCGCCCCCTCTGGCTTCAGCTCTACCAGCAGCTTCTTCAGCCTTGAGGAGCGCAGGGCCAAGCCAGACTTGTGCTAGCTATGCCACCACTGGCTTTGCACTGCCATCGTCAAGCCTGGAGAGGATGCTGGTACAGCTGAAGCCAGAGGGGGGCGGAGCCAGGCCATGCCAAGTCCCGCCCCCTCCCCTTTCTAGCCTTGAGGAGGTAGGCAGATCTTTCTGACTTGGTTTTATTATAAGTAGCTCGTATGCTGAAAAAGTGTGGGCACCCCTGTCCAGGAAGGACCAGAACCACTGCAAAACAGTACCTCCAGGACCCATTCCTGCAAGGTATCCCAGAAGGATACCATGGTCTACAGCCGTGGTTCCCAAAGTGGGCAGTACCGCCCCCTAGTGGGCGGTGAGGCGATCCAAGGGGGCGGTGGGAGGCTCAGGAGAATTTGGGGGGCACTGAAGCTCTGTAAGGGGGCGGTGGCGGGATTCCAACTCGCAAGCATGCGAGTGTGTGCTTGCCAGTTGGAAACCCATTCAGGCGCTGCCTGGAAACCGCAGCACGCGTCCCCTTCCGCTCCTCAACTCTGCCCACGGCGCAGTCCTGTATCGTCCCTTCCAATCCAATGGGTCCCTTGCAAGGAAGGGGCGATACGAGACTACACCATGGGCGGAGTTAAGGAGAGGAAGGCGGCGTGCGCTGCTGTTTCCAGGCAACGCCTGCCCAGGGATTCCAACTGGCAGGCTGAGACAGTCGTGCGCTTGCGAGTGTGTGCCTGCCAGTTGGTCCAGTGGAGAAGGAAAGCCTCCGCGTCTGCAAACGCCCCCTGAGTCGCTGCGGCGTTTGCAGGCGCCTCCTGGGAGATGGACGTAGCACGAAGGAAAATGCAAGCAGTTCCCAATTTCCAAGGTCCAGTATTCTCTATTGCTCAAGATTAATTCAATTCCATTGCTGTTGGGAGTTCAAAATGCTCTTTGATTATAAGTGAACTATAAATCCCAGCAGCTACAACTCCCAAATGACAAAATCAATCCCCCACAACTCCACCAGTATTCAAATTTGGGCATATTGAGTATTTGTGCCAAATTTGGTCCAGATCCAGGCTTGTTTGGGTTCAGAGTGCTCTCCAAATGTAGGTGAACTACATCTCCCCTAAATCACTGTCAATTCCTCCCAAACTTCTCCCATATTTTCTGTGGGTCATGAGGGTTCTGTGTGCCAAGTTTGGTGCAGGTCTGTCATTCATGGGGTCTCGGCTGTGGAAGTCCGAGCTGAATTGGTCGAAGGTACTGCAAATCCCATCATCCGTTCTCCATACCCCCCCCCCAAACATATTGATTTTGTGATTAATCACTATGCTTTAATTATGTTCTATTTGTAACAATGAAAATACTTCCTGCATATTAGATATTTGCATTAGAATTCGTAAGAGTAGCAAAATTATTTATGAAGTAGCAAAGAAAATATGGTTGGGGGTCACCACAACATGAGGAACCTTATTTAGGGGTCACGGCATTAGAAAGGTTGAGAATCACTGCATTAATACATATATCTTTCTGTTTAATTGCTATTACATTTTTACAAAAATTAATTTCTAGAGGGGCAGTGAGTAAAAATTTTTCTGGAAAGGGGGCGGTAGGCCAAAAAAGTTTGGGAACCACTGGTCTACAGTATTGAAGACTACTGTCTAGGAGAACCAACAGGGACACACTCTCTCTCTCTCTGTCAAGTTTCCTATGCAGATCATCTACTAAGGCAGTGTTTCCCAACCTTTTTTGAGCCGCGGCACACCTTTTACATTTACAAAATCCTGGGGCACACCACCAACCAAAACGACACAAAATGATACTCTAACACAGTAATACATAGAGTTAATGTGTTTTTAAATGTATTTATACACTCAGTGTGAAACCTGGGCCTGTTTCGATGAACACAACATAGATATCCTGGCAGGAATGGCAGAAAGACACACAAAACGACACTCTAACACAGTAATACATATAGTTAATATGTTTTTGAATGTATTTATACACTCTGTGTGAAACCTGGGCCTGTTTCGATGAACACAACAGAGATATCCTGGCACGAATGGCAGAAAGACACGCACAAAGGTCTTGCTCAATTTATAGTTAACACACAATCAAAGAGCATCCTGAACTCTTGCAACAATGGAATTGAACCAAACTTGGTATACTGAACTCTCATTACCAACAGAAAGTACTGAAAGGGTTTGCTTGGGAATTGACCTTGAGTTTTGGAGTTGTAGTTCACCTACATCCAGAGAGCACTCTGGACTCAAACTATGTTGGATCAGGACCAAACTTGGCATGAATACTCAATATGCCCAAATGTGAACACAGATGGAGTTTGGGGAACATAGACCGTGACATTTGGGAGTTACAGTTTCTGGAGGGGGGGGGCCTCGAAAGACCAGCAGTCTCCCTCTCACTTAGGTTGCCCCCTCCCTCCCCACCAGGCTGGAATTGTGGTTGTGGGGAGCAGGAGCCTCACTCACCGCCTGCGCAGCTCCTTGGGGGCGCAGCTCCTTGGGGGCATTCCGGGCGGACATCCCGGGGCTAGTGAAGCAGGCAGGAAGGAAGGCAGCAGCAGCCAGGGAGCCGGAGGGAGGCCGAGAGCGGTCTCACACGCACTGGGGAGGAGGGGGAGGAGGGAGGGGGGGGGCCCTGCGGGGAGCCGTTCTCCCGGTTTGCGGCTCCGCCAGGCTTGGCAGAGCTGCCAACCGGGAGAAAGGCTCCCCGCAAGGAACAGGCCCTGCCTGGGAGCCGGGTTTGGCCGGCTCGTGTCTCCCGCCGGGCTTGGCGGAGCCACGAACCGGGAGAAAGGCTCCCAGGGAGGGCCTGGGCACCTCAGGAAGCCTTTCTCCTGGTTTGTGGCTCCGCCGAGCCCGGCGGGAGACACGAGCTGGCCAAACCCGGCTCCCAGGCAGGGCCTGGGCCCTGCGAGGAGCCTGCCTTCCGAGGCTCCCCGAGGTGCCCAGGCCCTCCCTGGCAGCCGGGATGGGCCGGCTGGCTGACGCGCGGAGGGGAAACGGCCGAAGGAGACAGCGCCCCAGCCCCTTCTTCTTCAGCGCCCGGCCCTTCCTCCTCCGTCCCCAAGCAGCAGCAGGCAGGAGGGGGAAGAAAGGGGGAAAGAGAGGTTTTTCCGCGGCACACCAAGTGATCGTTCACGGAACACTAGTGTACCGCGGAACACCGTTTGGGAAACACTGTACTAAGGTGACCAAGGCTGTTTCAGTTCCATGACCCGACCTAAACCCAGACTTTGCTGGATCCAGATAATCAGTTTCCTCCAAGAACACCAGAAGTTGCAAGGCCACCACAGGTTCCATGGCTTTGTACTCTCTCTGCCTACTTCATCAGATGCCAAGGCTTTCTGAGACAAATCCCGAATCAATAGCTTAACAAACCGAACCCCTACCAAGCCATCAAAACCCACTTGGTGACCTTGGGGAAGTTACACTCTCTCACCCCCAAAGAAAGGTCCCTCTGAAGAACATCTCACCAAGAAACCCCACAACGAGATTGCCATAAAAACAATAACAGCATCAGGTCGTATGGGCAAGTTTCCTGGGACAATACAATCACTTATGACCCCTACCAAGCCATCCAAACCCACTTGGTGACCTTGGGGAAGTTACACTTGGTGACCTTATGACCCCTACCAAGCCATCCAAACCCACTTGGTGTCCTTGGGGAAGTTACACTTGGTGACCCTATGACCCCTACCAAGCCATCAAAACCCACTTGGTGACCTTGGGGAAGTTACACTTGGTGACCTTATGACCCCCTACCAAGCCATGTAAACCCACTTGGTGACCTTGGGAAGACCATATGACCCTACACTTGGTGACCTTATGATCCCTACCAAGCCATCCAAACCCACTTGGTGACCTTGGAGAAGTTACACTTGGTGACCTTATGACCCCTACCAAGCCATCCAAACCCACTTGGTGACCTTGGAGAAGTTACACTTGGTGACCTTATGACCCTTACCAAGCCATCCAAACCCACTTGGTGACCTTGGGGAAGTTAACTTGGTGACCTTATGACCCCTACCAAGCCATCAAACTCCACTTGGTGACCTTGGGTAAGTTACACTTGGTGACCTTATGACCCCTACCAAGCCATCAAAACCCACTTGGTGACCTTGGGGAAGTTACACTTGGTGACCTTATGACCCCTACCAAGCCATCAAAACTCACTTGGTGACCTTGGAGAAGTTACACTTGGTGACCTTATGACCCCTACCAAGCCATCCAAACCCACTTGGTGACCTTGGGGAAGTTATACTTGGTGACCTTATGACCCCTACCAAGCCATCAAAACCTACTTGGTGACCTAGGGGAAGTTACACTTGGTGACCTTATGATCCCTACCAAGCCATCCAAACCCACTTGGTGACCTTGGAGAAGTTACACTTGGTGACCTTATGACCCTTACCAAGCCATCAAAACTCACTTGGTGGCCTTGGGGAAGTTACACTTGGTGACCTTATGACCCCTACCAAGCCATCAAAACTCACTTGGTGACCTTGGAGAAGTTACACTTGGTCACCTTATGACCCCTACTAAGCCATCAAAACTCACTTGGTGACCTTGGAGAAGTTACACTTGGTGACCTTATGACCCCTACCAAGCCATCCAAACCCACTTGGTGACCTTGGGGAAGTTACACTTGGTGACCTTATGACCCCTACCAAGCCATCAAAACCCACTTGGTGACCTTGGGGAAGTTACACTTGGTGACCTTATGACCCCTACCAAGCCATCAAAACTCACTTGGTGACCTTGGAGAAGTTACACTTGGTCACCTTATGACCCCTACCAAGCCATCAAAACCCACTTAGTGACCTTGGGGAAGTTACACACTCTCACCCTCAAAGGAAGGTCCTTTTTGAAGAACATCTCACCAAGAAATCCTCTGAAAGCGTGGGAAAGCGGAAGGAGCAAAGTACACAGATGTCAGTCCTTCCTTACCGTCTTTGTCGATAGTAAAGGGGACGTCCGGCGTGACAATTTCATAGCTGCAGATCTGGCTGAACTGGGGGGAACAGTCGGCGTCCACGGCTTCCACTTTCAGGATGTTGTCGTACCTCTTGCCTTCGATCACAGTGGCCTTGTAGGACTTCTCCTTGAAGACCGGTGCGTACTCATTGACGTCGTTCACTTGGATGTGCACCGTCGCCCTGGAGTTGGAAAAGGGATCCTTACTAAATGTTCAACTGACATCAAGCTATTATTAAATGCTTATGGCACAATCTTCAGTATATTCACATCTAGCTATGACTGCATAAGAAAACTGTTCAGGAAAAAAAGTTATTTCGCCACCTCATCCGCTTCATAGGAAATCTGCTACAAAACAGGAGCTTTTTTGTTGAGTTCCAGGGTCAGAGAAGCAGATGGCGAATTGAACCAAACTTGACACAGAGAACTCCCACGATGAACAGAAAATACTGGAAGGGCTTGGTTGCCGTTGACCTTGAGCTTGGGAGCTGTAGTTCACCTACATCCAGAGAGCACTGTGGACTCAAGCAATGATGGATCTGGACCAAACTTGGCACGAATACTCAATGTGCCCAAATGGAGTTTGGGGAAAATATTTGTTTATTTACAGTATTTATATTCCGCCCTTCTCATCCTGCAGGGGACTTAGGGCGGATTACAATGCACATGTACATGGCAAACATTCAATGCCATAGACCAGTGTCTTTCAACCTTTTTTGAGCCACGGCACACTTTTTACATTTCCAAAATCCTGGGGCACACCACCAACCAAATGACACAAAATGACACTCTAACACAGTAATACATATAGTTAATATGTTTTAAAATGTATTTATACACTCAGTGTGAACTCAGTGTGAACCCTGGGCCTGTTTCGATGAACACAACAACAACATAACATAACATTGTTTGAGTCCGCGGTGCTCTCTGGGTGTAGGTGAACTACAACTTCCAAACTCAAGGTCAATTCCCAAGCACACCCTTTCAGTACTGCATAGTTAATATGTTTTAAAATGTATTTATACACTCAGTGTGAACTCAGTGTAAACCTTGGGCCTGTTTCGATGAACACAACAACAACATAACATAATATTGTTTGAGCCAATGGTGCTCTCTGGGTGTAGGTGTACTACAACTTCCAAACTCAAGGTCAATTCCCAAGCAAACCCTTTCAGTACTTTCTGTTGGTAATGAGAGTTCAATATGCCAAGTTTGGTTCAATTCCATTGTTGCAAGAGTTCAGGATGCTCTTTGACTGTGTGTTAACTATAAATCCCAGAAACTGTAACTCCCAAATGTCAAGGTCTATTTTCCCCAAAATCCATCTGTGTTCACATTTGGGCATATTGAGTATTCAAGCCAAGTTTGGTCCAGATCCAACATTGTTTGAGTCCACAGTGCTCTCTGGATATAGGCGAACTACAACTCCAAAACCCAAGGTCAATTGCCCACCAAACTCTTATAGCATTTTCTCTTGCTTATGGGAGTTCTGTGTGGGAAGTTTGTGTCTTTCTGCCATTCCTGCCAGGATATCTATGTTGTGTTCATCGAAGCAGGCCCAGGTTTCACACTGAGTGTATAAATACATTTAAAAACATATCAACTATCTGCATTACTGTGATAGAGTGTCATTTTGTGTCATTTTGGTTGATGGTGTGCCCCAGGATTTCGTAAATGTAAAAAGTGTGCCGCGGGTCAAAAAAGGTTGGGCACCACAGCTCTAATGGTCACTTTTCCATCATCGACTGTGACATTCAGAATTTTGGTTTCCTTTGTATAAGTGACATCTTATTAAGCCATGAATTATGAGAGCTAAATAAAGATGGGATATTGGCTCTGTCAGCAGTTTTATTACAACTCCAGATGTATGAGGCTGGAGGCCGAGCTGTCAAAGGAGAAAGGGGTGACACTCGGGCAGAAAACCCTCTCGAGAAATGTGACTCCTTCCCCTTTTTGAATTTCAAGGTTATTCAAAAACAAAACATGCCCTCGATTAGCAAGGAAATCCAAGACAGCCAATGGCGGATCACGTATCAGACACGCAAACACTTTCCGGAAAGCAACCTCCTTTTGTCCCTCCAAAACTTCGATTTTTATTTCGTAGGCCAGTTCCTGTTTCCAGCAAAAAGCACATTTTCGTAAACGAAAGCGCAAAGTAAAAAGAAACCCGTGACATATTTCTCGGACTTCTCGGAGCCGTCGTTCACTTCCTGTCAATAGACAAGGATTTCTTTGCGAAGTAGGAAACCATCCC
The DNA here is from genome assembly GCA_030556195.1 of Anolis apletophallus. Classification (NCBI taxonomy): domain Eukaryota; kingdom Metazoa; phylum Chordata; class Lepidosauria; order Squamata; family Anolidae; genus Anolis; species Anolis apletophallus. Next base: position 13,304,108 of record JARBWK010000017.1, on the reverse strand, counting down.
TGTCCTTTCCAATGTCATTTCAGTATCTATAGCCTTCCTCTGCTGTGATTGGCAGGCCTCTCAGCCAAGGCGTGCTCGGCGCATGGCAGCGTGGTGCGCATGTGTGGGCAAGGGTGGAAGGAGGCTCGTGCCAGCGTGTCCCTTCAAGGCATAGCCTTCCTTTGCTCTGATTGGCAGGCCTCTCAGCCAAGGAGAGGGCTGTTTCTGAGACTCTAAGCAGGGAGGGGAGAGCAGGCGTGCTCGGCGCATGGCAGCGTGGTGCGCATGTGTGGGCAAGGGTGGAAGGAGGCTCGTGCCAGCGTGTCCCTTCAAGGCATAGCCTTCCTCTGCTGTGATTGGCAGGCCTCTCCGCCAAGGAGAGGGCTGTTCCTGAGACTCTAAGCAGGGAGGGGAGAGCAGGCGTGCTCGGCGCATGGCAGCATGGTGTGCATATGTGGGTAAGAGCGGAAGGAGGCTCGTGCCAGCATGTCCCTTCAAGGCATAGCCTTCCTTTGCTCTGATTGGCAGGCCTCTCAGCCAAGGAGAGGGCTCTTCCTGAGACTCTAAGCAGGGAGGGGAGAGCAGGTGTGCTCGGCGCATGGCAGCGTGGTGTGCATGTGTGGGCAAGGGTGGAAGGAGGCTCGTGCCAGCGTGTCCCTTCAAGGCATAGCCTTCCTGTGCTGTGATTGGCAGGCCTCTCAGCCAAGGAGAGGGCTGTTTCTGAGACTCTAAGCAGGGAGGAGGAAGCAGGTGTGCTCGGCGCATGGCAGCGTGGCGCACATGTGTGGGCAAGGGAGAGCACGCAAGGCTGGAAGGAGGCTCGTGCCAGCGTGTCCCCTCAAGGCATAGCCTTCCTCTGCTGTGATTGGCAGGCCTCTCAGCTAAGGAGAGGGCTGTTTCTGAGACTCTAAGCAGGGAGGGGAGAGCATGACAGCGTGGTGTGCATGTGTGGGTAAGGGTGGAAGGAGGCTCGTGCCAGCGTGTCCCTTCAAGGCATAGCCTTCCTGTGCTGTGATTGGCAGGCCTCTCAGCCAAGGAGAGGGCTGTTTCTGAGACTCTAAGCAGGGAGGGGAGAGCAGGCGTACGCGGCGCATGGCAGCGTGGTGTGCATGTGTGGGCAAGGGTGCAAGGAGGCACGCGCCAGCGTGTCCCTTCAAGGCATAGCCTTCCTGTGCTGTGATTGGCAGGCCTCTCAGCCAAGGAGAGGGCTGTTCCTGAGACTCTAAGCAGGGAGGCGGGAGCAGGCGTGCTCGGCGGATGGCAGCGTAGCGCACATGTGTGGGCAAGGGAGAGCACGCAAGGCTGGAAGGAAGACAGCAAGTGGATACTGAAAACACAAGACAGATTAAGGGATACAGGTCATGAAATATCCTGGTTTCATTACCTACAAGTAAAAGAATACCATAAATTGGACAATAAGAAGGGTTTTGTAAAAGAGGACTCACTCTGGGAAAAATTACAAAGACAAAGGAGGAAACATATCAGGACTCTATACAATGCATTGCTGGAATGGGATACGGAAGAGGAAGCGGTGAAGCAAGTAATGGTAGAGTGGGCCCAAGATCTAGGGCACTCGATTCTTTCACAGGAATGGGAAAGCACATGGAAGAGGATATCCAATTACTTGGGTTCGACTACCACAGCAGAAAATTGGTACAAGATGTACTTCCGCTGGTACCTGACACCCCAGAAGCTGGCAAAGTACTATAAGAGTACGAATAACAAATGCTGGAAGTGCAAGAAACATCCAGGAACCTTTTTCCACTGCTGGTGGGCATGCCCAAAAGTCCAGAAATTCTGGAAACTTATTCACTCGCAAGTGCAAAAAATATGGGGAGAAAAATTTGACTTAAAACCCGAACTCTACTTATTAAATTTAACAGACGAGAAAATAGATAAGCAAAAAGACAAGCTTCTATGCCACCTGGCAGCGGCAGCGAGAATGATACTGGCCAAAAACTGGAAAAGCGAAGACACTCCACAATTAGAAGAATGGATAGTAAAAATAAATGATCTAAAAGAAACAGATAATCTGAACGGTATGGTAAACCAGCAGAGCCATAAAGTCAGAACGGATTGGCGCCCTGTAGAACTTTATTTAAAAACAATGAAAATATGAGTGGAAGCCTAGGCGGTCAGGGCAAGGACAGTTGGGCTGGAGGAAACAGGAACTTTCATTCAAGATGGATATACATTTCTCGCGGATCGGACTGGAAGTCAACTCTGTAACCCTACCCTCCCCCACCACCCCTTTCCTTATGTTACCTACTCCCTTTCACCCCACCCTAAACCTTCCTGGTGCCCTCCCCCCCCCAACTGTGTTTTATTCTGGTTAAAACTTCAATAAAAAAAATAATAAAAAAAAGGCATAGCCTTCCTTTGCTCTGATTGGCAGGCCTCTCAGCCAAGGAGAGGGCTGTTCCTGAGACTCTAAGCAGGGAGGCGGGAGCAGGCGTGCTCGGCGGATGGCAGCGTAGCGCACATGTGTGGGCAAGGGAGAGCACGCAAGGCTGGAAGGAGGCTCGTGCCAGCGTGTCCCTTCAAGGCATAGCCTTCCTCTGCTGTGATTGGCAGGCCTCTCAGCCATGGAGAGGGCTGTTTCTGAGACTCTAAGCAGGGAGGGGAGAGCAGGCGTGCTCGCCGCATGGCAGCGTGGTGGGCATGTGTGGGCAAGGGTGGAAGGAGGCTCGTGCCAGCGTGTCCCTTCAAGGCATAGCCTTCCTGTGCTGTGATTGGCAGGCCTCTCAGCCAAGGAGAGGGCTGTTTCTGAGACTCTAAGCAGGGAGGGGGGAGCAGGCGTGCTCGGCGGATGGCAACGTAGCGCACATGTGTGGGCAAGGGAGAGCACGCAAGGCTGGAAGGAGGCTCGTGCCAGCGTGTCCCCTCAAGGCATAGCCTTCCTCTGCTGTGATTGGCAGGCCTCTCAGCCAAGGAGAGGGCTGTTTCTGAGACTCTAAGCAGGGAGGGGAGAGCATGACAGCGTGGTGTGCATGTGTGGGTAAGGGTGGAAGGAGGCTCGTGCCAGCGTGTCCCTTCAAGGCATAGCCTTCCTCTGCTGTGATTGGCAGGCCTCTCCGCCAAGGAGAGGCTGTTTCTGAGACTCTAAGCAGGGAGGGGAGAGCATGACAGTGTGGTGTGCATGTGTGGGTAGGGGGGAAGGAGGCTCGTGCCAGCGTGTCCCCTCAAGGCATAGCCTTCCTGTGCTGTGATTGGCAGGCCTCTCAGCCAAGGAGAGGGCTGTTTCTGAGACTCTAAGCAGGGAGGGGAGAGCAGGCGTGCTTGCCGCATGGTAGCGTGGTGGGCATGTGTGGGCAAGGCTGGAAGGAGGCTCGTGCCAGCGTGTCCCTTCAAGGCATAGCCTTCCTTTGCTCTGATTGGCAGGCCTCTCAGCCAAGGAGAGGGCTGTTCCTGAGACTCTAAGCAGGGAGGGGAGAGCAGGCGTGCTCGTCGCATGGCAGCGTGGCGCACATGTGTGGGCAAGGGAGAGCACGCAAGGCTGGAAGGAGGCTCGTGCCAGCGTGTCCCCTCAAGGCATTGCCCTCCTCTGCTGTGATTGGCAGGCCTCTCAGCCAAGGAGAGGGCTGTTTCTGAGACTCTAAGCAGGGAGGGGAGAGCAGACGTTCTCGACGCATGGCAGCGTGGTGCGCATGTGTTCCCCATAATCCTTTGGGGTTCCCCATCATCCTACTCCCGGACTACTTTCCTAGCCAGGCCTAGACACACAGTTTCGACAGGGGCAAATGAGCAGGGATTTTGCAGAGATCAAGCCAGGCAATTCAGCGCCAGCTTAGGCCATAAACCCCTGTCGCATGGGTGACCTCTTTTGCCTGAGCTTTGTCTGTAAGCCAGATAGCGTGGGGCTTCCTTCTGTCTCGCCCTCCTTCTCCACGGACGTAATTATGGACTCCTTTCCTTTCTTTTCACACTTCTTCCCTTGAGCATCTGGCCTTTCTGTTTGCAAGCATAACATGCTCCCTGTATGTGTATTTATACATCTACCAGGGATGTAAGTAAACTACAACTCCCTCAAATCAAGGTGAATTTTCTCCAAAGATCTCCAGTATATTTTGTCGGTCATGGAGGTTCTGTGTACCAAGTTAGTTCCAGGTCTATCATTGGTGGACTTCAGAGTACAATTAGATTGCAGGTGAACTATAATAATACAGGCCTGGGCCGGATGTGGCCCGGCAGCCGATTCTGTCTGGACCGGGGAGAAGGGCGTCGGGGGCAGGGCCAAGAGGAAGGGGTGACGCTGCATTTGTGTCACTCCTCCCTGCTGCATGCTGGGAAACTGAGGCCCGGGCTGCTCTGGAGAGGACTGGGGAGAGAGAGCGGCGGCGGCAAAAACCCACGAAAAAGCGAAAATACCACAATACATTAAATTAATATTTAGTATATTAAATATTAAACATATTATTTAATAAATAAATAAAATTATATTATTTATTTTAAATATCAAATATATTAAATATAAATATAAATTAATGTTTTTGAAAATCGCGAAACAGCGAGTCCGCAAAAAAGCAAGGGAATACTGTATGTGGCAAACATTCAATGCCGGACATAAACCATAAATGTTTACGAACATTAAAATCACTTATATCCACATTAAAAGTTGCTTAAAACCATTTCAGGACACCATTTTCCTTCATTGCACTTCCCCAAAGGCTTGGTCTTCACCATCTTTCTGAAGGACAGCAGGGATGGGGCTTATCTAATAGTTCCATAACCGGGGGGCAATCACTGAGAAGGCCCTGTCTCTCGTCCCTGCCAAATGCGCCTGTGATGGTGGTAGGACCGAGAGAAGGTCTTAGTTTAGAGCGCTCAAGGCCAAAGGCTTCCCAGTTCTCGGTGTCTATGACACAGGTTTTAAGGTTGGCTTTGAGCCTCTCTTTCAATCTCTTTTGATCAACTGAACATACTAGAGGAGGGGTGGGAAATTATTTTTTCCAAGGGGCCACATGAGAGCCAAAAAAGATTATGGAGGGCCGCACCCGAAGGCTGAACTACATCCTAATCTACATTATTTATTTATTTATTTACTACATCTATCTATCTACCGTGTTTCCCCGAAAGTATGACACCCCCGATTGTAAGACGTATCGGGGGTGTCAGGGGGGTCGGCTAATGTAAGCCATACCCCGAATGTAAGCCGTACCTGGTCGCCGCTGCCGCCGCCGCAACCAGCCCATCGGCCGCGGCACACCTCCGTGGCGCACCTTTCTGCTAGGCCTCTCCAAGGAAGGGAGGGGGAAGAGTCCCAGAGGCGTGGCTAAGCGGCGCTGTGTCAGAGTGACGCGCCGCCAGCCAGCGCCTCTGGGACTCTTCCTCCTCCCTCCCTTTGTCCAACGAAGGGAGGGAAGAGTCCCAGAGGCGTGGCTGGCGGCGCTGCGTCAGAGTGACGCGTCGCCGCCAGCCACGCCTCTGGGACTCTTCCTCCTCCCTCCCTTTGTCCAACGAAGGGAGGGAAGAGTCCCAGAGGCGTGGCTGGCGGCGCTGCGTCAGAGTGACGCGGCGCCGCTTAGCCACGCCTCTGGGACTCTTCCTCCTCTCCCTTTGTCCAACGAAGGGAGGGGGGAGTCCCAGGGCGGCTGGCGGCGCTGCGTCAGAGTGACGCGTCGCTTAGCCACGCCTCTGGGACTCTTCCCCTCTTCCCTCCCATTCTCCAACGAAGGGAGGGGAAAAGTCCCAGAGACGTGGCTGGCGGCGGCGCGTCACTCTGACGCAGCGCCGCCAGCCACGCCTCTGGGACTCTTCCCTCCATTCCTTGGAGAGGCCTAGCAGAAAGGTGCGCCGCGGAGGTGTGCCGCGCCGATGGGCCGGTTGTGGCGGCGGCGGCGTGGCGGGGGGTACGTCTTTGTTTATATAAGACGTACCCCGAAAGTAAGACGTAGGGGGACTTTTCGGGGGGGAAAGAAAGTAAGACGCTGTCTTACTTTCGGGGAAACACGGTATCTATCTGTCTATCTATCTATCTATCGATATAATAAAAGTCAGTGTTTGCGGAGGAATATGTGCCAGCGTTCTGATTGGCTCCCGGCCTCTACATTCTGGCAACATGATTGGTTGCCAGTGAGGGAGTATTTGCATAACGCCTCTATTGGCCAGCCAACACGAACATTCCGACCCTCTAAACTTTGCAGAGGAGGATAAGGCAAAGGCCTGAGGCAGTCAGGCATGGTGGGAGTTTCAGACCAAAACACTTTGCGCCCCCAAACAATGAGAGAACAAGACCAAACTTGGCACACAGAACCCTCAAGACCCACTCTACATCCTGGTGCAGTTTGAGGGAGGATGGACCATGGATGACGGGACTTGCAGTACTTTACTCACTTGCTTAGAGCACTGTGGCCCACACCATAGAAGGATCAGGACCACACTTGGCACACAGATGCCCACTGGCCCACTTTACAACCTGGTGCAGTGTAGGGCAGGATGGGCCACAAATGATGGGATTTGCAGTACCTTCACCCAATTCATTTCCCACAGAACATTGAAGCCCCTACAAATCAGAGACCAAGTCCAAACTTGGCATACAGAGTACCCATGACCCACTCTACAGCCTGGTGCAGTTTTGAGTGGGACGGACAACGGATGATGCAACTTGAAGTACCTTCACTCACTTTCTGAGACCGCTGCGGCCCTCATCCAATGACTGATCAAGACCACACTTGGCAAACAGAGCCCCCATGACCCACTCTACATCCTAGTGCAGTTTGGAGAATGGGGGACCATGGATGATAGGATTTCCAGTACCTTCACTCACTTCCAGAGCCCGCTGCAACCCTCAACCAATGACTGATCAAGACCACACTTGGAACACAGAGTCCCCATGACACACTCTCCATCCTGGTGCAGTTTGGAGAAGGATAGACCATGGACGATGGGACTCAGAGTACCCTCACTATCTTCCAGAGACCACTGCAAGCCACGTAACCAACTCATAAAGACCAAACTTGCCACACCATGCCTTTCTCAATTAACCCAGGTCCCCAGCTAGTTATTTAATAAAATAAATATAATTATGTTATTTATTTAAAATATTGAATAACATTTAATATATTAATTTTTTTTTGAAAACTACGAAAACAGTGAGTCTGCGGAGTAGCGAGGGACCACTGTATATACAATGCTCTCCCTTCTGTCATCCTGCTCCACTTGGATTGTCAACCCCTCACACACACACCCCTCCCCCCGCCACCTGGTTTCCATTTCATTCGGAAAGAGGATCAATAGAGAGAAACCACATCCCACCGCTGGGAGGGGAAGGAAAACCGAGCTCAACCAAGACTTCCTTTTCCTGCCACCCACGTGGTCCTTACTTGTGGGATTTCTTCATGTTGGCTCCATCTGGGCCCTTCCCGCAGTCGTAGGCTTGGATGGTGAAGGTGTAGTCTTTCTGCAGCTCGCAGTCCAGCTTCTCTTTGGACCGGATCATCCCTTCGCCTGTGGACTTGTCCACCACCACGGCCTCAAAGGGGACATTTTGCCCGTGGATCTTAAATCCACAAATCTCACCTAAGAGACGCAAAGCAAACGCCGTTAGGGGTTTCCCGGAACCGGGACGCACGCCCGTACACGTGTACCTCGATGTGTTTTTTCGTGTGTGTGTGAGAGAGAGGGGGGATTAAAAAAAAAGAAAAGAAACGTCATTCAACGGATCTGCAGCCAAGGGAGGGGGGGTTTGTGTGGGTCTGTGGACAAAGCAAAAAAAAAAAAGATGGGTGAGTTTTGGGAATTGTAGTTTATTTTTTTTACACACACAAAAAAATAAAACTCAAAAGGCATACTTTTTTTTTTTTTTGGCTTCCCAAGCAATTTTTGTTTTACGTCGCATCCACTCATGCAGGAACACAAAAGAGAGGAAGAGAGAGACAGAAAAGAGAGATGTAGACAGGCATTTCACAGGAGTACTTGGGAAACCGGAGGGCAAAAAAGAGTAGAGGTCTTAGGAGGATGCACAGCCAAGGCCACGGAAGAGTCTCGTCTAGGCCAAGCTACTGTTTTGGTCTTTTGACCACAGCAGAAGGTTAAATATGCACAGTTACGAAAGTCGTGGGGGGGCGAAAAAGAGATGGAAACCAAGCTTTAAGGTAGTTATATAAATATATAGATATATAGGTCGAAGATTCAGCACTATAATTCATAAAAATTCTGTCAATAAGTCTTCCTGTGCAATGTACCTGACATTAAAAAATATATATAGAGAGAGTCAGGGAATCAAAATGAATTACTGAATGGAAATGGTAGAAATATCAACTTTCCAGGCATCCATTTCAACGGCTTACACGACTAACCTGGTCCTGCTTGTATTGACTCCAAACTTTCCTCTACTCTCCCCCCCTCTCTCTCTGCAATTCAAGCTGCTGCGTTATATGTCAACACTACGACAACCTTAACAAATCTAGCTGGGATTCATAGAGGCCTGGTGCAGACATACGGTACGACAGTCTTTTGACCAGGGACCACTTGACGGGGGACCACTTGACCAGGGACCACTTTGACCAAGGACCACTTGGACCAGGGAGCGCTTTGACCAGGGATCACTTTGACAAGGGACCACTTGGACCAGGGACTGCTTTGACTAGGGAGCGCTTGGACCAGGGATCACTTTGACAAGGGACCACTTGGACCAGGGACCGCTTGGACCAGGGAGCGCTTGGACCAGGGACCACTTTGACCAAGGGACCACTTGGACCAAGGACTGCTTTGACCAGGGATCACTTTGACCAGGGATCACTTTGACAAGGGACCGATTGGACCAGGGACCGCTTGGACCAGGGAGCGCTTTGACTAGGGAGCGCTTTGACCAGGGACCACTTGGACCAAGGACTGCTTCGACTAGGGAGCGCTTTGACCAGTGATCACTTTGACAAGGGACCGATTGGACCAGGGACCGCTTTGACCAGGGATCACTTTAACAAGGGAGCACTTGGACCAGGGATCACTTTGACTAGGGAGCGCTTGGACCAGGGATCACTTTAACTAGGGAGCGCTTGGACCAGGGAGCGCTTTGACGAGGGACCACTTGGACCAGGGACTGCTTTGACTAGGGAGCGCTTGGACCAGGGACTGCTTTGACTAGGGAGCGCTTGGACCAGGGATCACTTTGACAAGGGACCACTTGGGCCAGGGAGCACTTGGACCAGGGATCACTTTGACAAGGGACCGATGGAAGGGACCACTTTGACGAGGACCAGGGACCGCTTTTGACCAGGGACTGCTGACTAGGGGCGCTTGGAGTCCAAGCAGTCCCTAGGCCAATTGGTCCCTGGTCCAAGCGGTCCTTGGGGATCACTTTGACAAGTGGTCGCTTTGACGTCCAAGACAGTCTGCTTTGACTAGTCCAAGGGACTGGACTCCCTTGGAGTCCACAGGGTCCCTTGGACCAGTCCAAGGGAGCGGTCCCTGGTCAAAGTGGTCCCTTGTCAAAAGGATCCCTGGTCCAAGCAGTCCCTGGTCCAAGTGGTCCCTTGTCAAAGCGGTCCCTGGCCCAAGCAGTCCCTAGTCCAATTGGTCTCTGGGACCAAGTGTCCATGGTTAAACTGGTCCCTTTGACAAATGGTCCTTGGACCAAGTCGGATCCCTGACAAGTGCAAATGGTCCCTACCAGGGACTGCTTTGACAGTCCCTTGTCAAAGTGATCCCTGGTCAGGGACCACTTGGACCAGGGATCACTTTGACTAGGGAGCGCTTGGACCAGGGACCAAGGACTGCTTCGACCAAGGACTGCTTTGACTAGGGATCACTTTGACAAGGGACCGCTTGGACTAGGGACCATTTGAACCAGGGACGACTTGGACAAGGGACCATTTGAATAGGGACTAGTTTAACCATGGACTACTTTGACCAGGGACCACTTTGACCAGGGATCACTTGAATAGGGACCACTTGACCGCATTGGATAGACTATATCAGCTCTAGTTTCTGATACAGAGCATATGTCATATGTAGTCACCATCTGCTCACCCACAGGAAACCATATTTCATAATCTAGAGCTGATGTGGCAGCTGTAATCTTTTGTGGTAGTCAGCCTCTCCCCTGCTGACATCCCCGTTTCGCGAAACCAGTCACTCTCTTTGCCACATGTTTTCGAGGCAACGGAGTAGTAAAGGTGAGGCCGCAGACCATATTTTCATTCTTGCAGATCCGTAGTGGTCCATGGACCACAGGTTGCGAACCACTGGTGTAGATGCAGACGAACCACAGGTCCCATATGCTCCTACATGTCTTCAAACATTGTCTGCTTTTTTGGGAGCTAAACATGATGCAGAATGAGCAGGGGCGATCCTACAAGATAGGCCAAGTAGGCGGCCGCCTAGGGCGCCATCTGGGAAGGGGGCACCATCCTGGCCGCATGGGGCGCCATCCTGGCCGCATAGGGCGCCATCCTGGCCGCATGGGGCGCCATCCTGGCCCTGCCGATGTTCCTCAGACAGTGCTGCAGCTGCCTGCTTTTTGACCCCGGCCTTGTGCGCTCCGACGCCGCTTCTGGGCATGCGCGGAGGCTTCCACGCAGGCGCAGTTGCTCCGGAGCTGAAGTTGAGCACAGGAGCAACTGCACATGCGCGAAAACCTCCGTGCATGCCCAGTAGCTCCCTTGCGCAGAAGCCTGTAAGCAAAGCACTCCCTATCGGGCAGGCAGGGAGTGCTTCCCCTCTCCCTTTGTCTCCGCCGCGCGCGCGTGTTTGCAGGGAAGGAGAAAAGAATCAGTGAAGGAAGTGTAAGTGAAGGAATGAATGAAGGGCTTTCCTCCTCCTCTGTGACCTCTTCTCTCCCTCCTTCCTTTCTTCGGCTCTATTTCTGCCTAGACCTGAGGGGCCTGAGGCTATGAGGAGTTGTGGGAGTTGGAGTCCAAAACACCTAGAGGGAGAGGAGGGCCCAAGTTTGCCCAGGCCGCTGCCTGTATTCGACCTCATTTGAACATTTTGGCTGTTTTTCTATTTACATTTACATTGGGATCCTAATTTTGGACTTATGGGAGACTCCTATGAATTATGAGACGGGTGGTAGGTAATATATTCTGATTTTGATGCATTTACATTGCATTTCTTGTTGATTATTATACAGTTCTGCTTAATATTGTCATTCAATATAATACAAATACAATATAACAATAGAATAATGATATATTTTATATTAAATGTAATATTACAAACAATATTGCAGTATAGTGGTATTGTACAAAGTAGTAATATATAATATTTTATTTTACTTTATTTGGGGTTATTTGAGTTTTATAGGAGTAATGAAAATATTTAGTAGAGGATAATTTTGTTTAAATAAATAATTTTATTATTTTATAATAATAATATAATAGAATGTTACATTATATTATCATGTCAATATATTATAATATAATTATATTGTAATGTAGTATAATATAATAATAATATAATATAGTATGAGTATGGTATAATATATTGTACTAGCTGATCCCGGCACGCGTTGCTGTGCCCTATTTAGGAGATGTGCGTATGTATGTGTGTGTGTATGTTTGTGTGTGTCTGAGTATGTATATGTGTGTGTGTCTGAGTATGTATATGTGTTTGTGTGTGTATGTTTGTGTTTGTGTGTATGTGTCTGAGTATGTATATTTGTGTGTGTATGTGTGTGTGTCTGAGTATGTATATGTGTTTGTGTGTGTTTGTTTGAGTATGTATATGTGTTTGTGTATGTATGTGTGTGTCTGTGTCTGGATATGTGTTTTAAGGCAGGAGGGCAGGGAGAGGAGGAGAGAGAGGTGCCCGGGAAAAGGGCAACATCCCTCCATCCTTTGCCGGGGTGCAGAAAGAACCGGCCGGAGGAAGGCAGGCCTGGCGTTCACGGAGCTGGCGAGGAGGAGGAGGCGCAGGAAAGTGCAGCGAGGGACGGATGATCGCTCCCTCTTCTCCTCCTCCTTGCTGACTTCGTGGTTGCCAGGGCCTTCCTTGCTCCGGCCGGTTCTCTGTGTATCCCGGCAGAGGAGGGGGGGGGTAGTTTGCCCTTTTCCCGGGCACCTCTCTCTCCTCTTCGCACCGCCGTCCTCCCTTGATTTAAGGCAGGAGGGCAGGGAGAGGAGGAGAGAGAGGTGCCCGCGAAGAGGGCAACCCTCCCCCCTCCTCTGCCGGGATGAAGAAAGAATCGGCCGGAGCAAGGAAGGCCCTGGCAACCACGAAGCCGGTAAGGAAGAGGAGGAGAGGGAGCCATCGTCCGTCCCTCGCTGCACTTTCCTGCGCCTCCTCCTCCTCGCCAGGAGCGGCAGGGAAGTGGGGAAGGAGGGCGAGAAGCCAGCGGAGTAGGCGGGAATGGCGCGACCCGCCTCCGTGAGGCGGCGGGTTGGGCGCCGCCGGTGTGGCGGTGAAGGTGCCGGTGTGTGGGGAGAGAGGGGGACGGGATGGGTTGGGGGGTGGGGGGTGGGGGGGGGGGGGGGAGTAGGAGTGCGCAGTGTGTGATTGCTCTCTCTCTGTCCTGCGGTGTGGGGGGGGAGTGCGCCTGCGCGATGGCTCTCCCTGTGTTCTGCGCTCGTGGCCTGCGCAGAACGGGAGCCAATGGGGGCTGATTTTGGGGGGGTTGGAAGTTAGGGAGGTGGGTTTTTTTGTGCCACAATTGTTCCCTGTGGCCTGGGGGAATGTGTTGGGTGGGTTTTGTGGTTGGGGGGCCTTCAGTTTTCCCATCCATAAGCGTCAAAAACGGACTCTCTCTTTTTATATATATAGATATACATTGATACAATATAATACTACTAATGGTATTGTGATATTATAATTGTATATTTGTTTTACATGGGGGGCGGCAAAATAATGTTTTTTTTGGGGGGGGCACCAAAATAATGTTCGCCTACCATTTAAAATTACCTTAGACCGCCCCTGAGAATGAGTTGATGATATGAGTGGAAACCCTCTTCTCAACCACAGTGGAAATTAACCACGGTCAGGCTCGGATCAACACCTTTTTGCGCCCTAGGCCACAGTTTGGAATTACGGCCCCTTTAAGCCAACCTCTACCGCTCTGCAGCTTCGCCTTTGAGGCCGCGGGGGCTGCCGGGATGCGGCGGCGGCGCCAGCCTCTCAGCCACGGGGCATGCTGGGACACGTAGTTCTTTGGGAGGAGGAGGCCTCTTCCATCAGCCCATGCTGGTTGTGATGCTCCTCCTCATGCTGCTGCCTCATGTGGAGCCCTGGTCACGTGGTGCAGCCTCCGCCAGGTCACGTGGGTGCTGCCCCCCCCCCCCCTTCCTTCCTCCCTCCTGCCTTCCTTCCTTTTGGGTACCAGGCGGCAGGGTTGTTTTACTATTTCATAACATTTTAATTATTCTTTTTGGGGGGGGGCGTGATCTGCGCCCCCCTTGGCGTGCGCCCCTAGGCTATGGCCTCGTTTGCCCTATGGGTAATCCAGGCCTGACCATGGTTAGTGGAGATGGATGTAGGCATACAGTTCTGCATCAGGGTTAGCTCCAAAAGGGATGGGAAATCAGAACTGGGAATACGACATCTGTGCCAAGCTATAACCTTTCATGATATCCGAGTTCGGAATCTGTGCTGCGAACCGGAGGGGGAGGATTACTCATAATCACAACATGACTAATGCGCCACGTCATAAAACAACACTACTAGACAGAATGCCACAGAGAGAGAGAGAGAGTGCGAGAGAGATTTAAGGGGCCGTCTAAATAAAGAGCAATGCCGCACAGTTCAAATGGATGCCCGACTTACCGATATTTCTAGCCAAGGGTCGATTACATAACATTTTTTCTCTATCCATATCTTTTGAGAGGAGGGTGGGGTGAGGACGGGGGGGGGGGGGATAAACCGAGAAGATAAAATGGGGTCAAGAGGTATATAATATGACAGGATCTTCTGCTTAAGTGCTGATTCCCCATTTCATAACCAAAGTTAGTGGGTTAATAATAATATTCATATAAAAAGGGGGGATAGAAAGAACCCTCCATCACCTTCTTTGGTGACTGTCACCTCAAAACTCTCTAAAGGGAGAAAAGATAAACCCGAGTCAGTATTGCAGGAAAGACGGAGAAGGGAGCAAATAAGGAAAAGGTCATCGATTGTAGACTTTGCATAGAATACTTTTGACTGCAGTGGAATATCACCTTCTCCTCATCCCCAGCCCACCCACCAGTTTCAAGTTGAGAAACACACGGGATTCCCTTCTGAATGTACCGTATGTACTTGAGTGTAAGCTGACCTGAATACAAGCCGAAGTACAGTGTTCTCTCACTTATTGCGGGTGTTACGTTCCGGGACAAGAGGACAGTGAAGCAGCAGCTCCCCCTATGGCCAGAATCGAGCATAACCTCATGAAGCTGGAAAGCTGGATGTTAAATGCCTCTGTCGATATATGTCAGGGCTGCCCAGGAAGTCGATCACGATCGACCAGTCGATTGCGGGTCTAAAGGAGGTCGATCCCAGCTTGCGGGGTACCTTGCGTGCGACACTCCTTCCGTGGTTCATTGTAGGAATGGCGGAGCACGAGGCGGGGCCTTCGAAGGCCCCGCCTCATGCTCCCCCATTCCCGCCGCCGTCCCCTCCTGCAGGGCATTGCGGGAACTCCCGCGCGCCGCCGCTCCTCCCGCACGCGGCTCCTCCCGCGGGGCATTGTGAGAACGAGGGAGCGTGAGGCAAGGCCTGCGAAGGTCCCGCCTCGCGCTCCGTCATTCCCGCAATGCACCGCGGGAGGAGCCGGCAGCGAGAAGGAGGGAGCGCGAGGCAGAGCCATCGAAGGCCCTGCCTCGCGCTCCGTCGTTCCTGCAATGCCCTGCGGGAGGAGCTGGCAGCGGGAAGTAGGGAGTGTGAGGCGGGGCCTTGAGCGTCCCGCCGGGAAGGAGGGAGCGCAAGCGAGGACATCGCGCTCCGTCGTTCCCACAATGCCTCGCGGGAGGAGCCAGCATCGGGAAGGAGGGGCGCAAGGCGCCCGTGGGAGAGCTGGCAACCGGAAGGAGGGAGCGCGAGGCGAGGACATCGAAGGCCCCGCCTCGCGCTCCGTCGTTCCCACAATGCCTCGCGGGAGGAGCCGGCATCGGGAAGGAGGGAGCGCAAGGCGCCCCGTGGGAGGAGCTGGCAACAGGAAGGAGGGAGCGCGAGGCGAGGACATCGAAGGCCCCGCCTCGCACTTCGTTGTTCCCGCAATGACCCGCGGGAGGAACTAGCAACAGGAAGGAGGGAGCGCGAGGTGAGGACATCGAAGGCCCCGCCTCGTGCTCAGTCGTTCCCACAATGTCTAGCGGGAGGAGCCGGCATCAGGAAGGAGGGAGCGCAAGGCGCTCCGTGGGAGGAGCTGCAACAGGAAGGAGGAGCCAGCAGCGGGACAGGAGGCCCCGCCTCGCACCCGTTGTTCCTGCAATGCCCAGCGGGAGGAGCCGCCATCGGAAAGGAGGGAGCGCGAGGTGCCCCGCAATGCCCCTCGGGAGGAGCCAGCAGCGGGAAGGAGGGAGCACCTTCGAAGGCCCCGCCTCGCGCTCTGTCGTTCCCACAATGCCTTGCAGGAGGAGCCAGCAGCGGGAAGGAGGGAGCGCGCGGGGAAGGACCTCTCTTCCCGTGACCCACGGGTGAAGGAGCTCTGGGAGAAGGGTGGAATATAAATACTGCAAATAAACAAACAAACTTAAATTCGGGTCGGCTTACACTTGAGTATATACGGGGTAATTCAAAAGTGGGACATCACACCAGAAAAAAAATCCTCCCAGGCATCTGCCGAACATCCTTCCGCAAACCTGATGAAGCAGAGGGGGGTCTGCGGGTCTCAGTGCTCGCCATTCAAAGTACTAACCATGGCTTCTAAAATCAGGTAGGATTTGGTGCCTTGAGGCCTAACTGTTCTAAAACTGCACAAAATGAAGATTATATTTCTCCAAAATAGCTGCGAGTCGACAGGTGACTTGAAGGCGCCAGGAATAATTCAAACGCTCTAATAGCATATTAAGACTATTAAATCTGTTTAGCATTCATTACAGCCCAGAGGCTTTGATTAGAAAGTCACATCCAGCTTGGTAGAAGAATGGATTTATTAGGCCATGGCAGGTGGCGGGGGGGGGGGGGGGACTATTCTGTTTGTTTATACCCCACTCGAGGCAGTTTACCAAAGTTAGACCTGAGACAGCAGTTCGTTACGACCAGCGACATTTCCTCCATGCGTTCGTCACTTGCAATCTCCCGTCCACATTGACAGGTTAGATTAGCATGGCCTTCTAGGACTCGAGGCTCTCCATGATCAAGTCCCATAGCGAAAGGGGAGGAGAGGAGCGGGCATTTCGCTGGGCAAACGCCAAGCGTGTCGCATTCCTCATCAGCTTTGAAGCCTGGCACTCATTTGGCCATTCACTGGTCCACAGAAAGAGCCAGGAATTCCACCCAAACATACATTTTCTGGGCGCCGTGAGAACGACGGGCACAGAAAGCTGGGCTTTGTTGCTGCTCGGCATGTGCTAATGGGAGTCAAGAGGGTCGCAGCTTAAGGCCAGGCCCGGATTAACCATTTTTTGCACCTTAGGCCACACTTCGGAATTACGCCCCCGCGTGTTGTGCTCCCTCCTGCCTCTCCCTCCCTCCCTCTCTCACGCCCCCCTGTTGCGGCGAGCAGGGTCCAAAACCACCGCCTTAGGGAAGGAGGCCGGCCCCGCGCCCTGAGCACAGGCCCGAGTCCCACTTGACCCTCCCTCTAGGCCCCATTGACCCGGCCGTTGCTTCCGAAGGCGGGCCTGCTGCTATTTCCCCGCTGGGGGGTCGCTGCCGCCTTTCCTCCTCCCTCCCGCCTTTCCTCCTCCTGCGCATGCGCTGCTGCCTGCATCCGGGCCATGGGAGGTCACTTCCTTGACGCGTCGACGGCGCCCTCCCTCGTTCGCTCCCTCCCTGGCACCTCAGCTGCGCAGCTCGCTCCTCTCCTCCGCCAGCGCCTCCTGGGCCTTTCTGAGGGCGGGTTCCGCGGAGCCCGTTGCGCCCGTTGCCCCTCCCTCTGGGGCTCTGTCTGGGGGTGTGTGTAGCGGTGGGGCTCCGGCTCATCCTCCTCGTCATCGTCCTCGCCGCAGGCGAGCCCCTCAGACGCTGCTACGCGGAAGAGTTGAGGCGGGGAAGCCACAGGCTGCCGGTGGCTCCACAAACAGGTTGGAGCCCCAGCTGGCGGTGGGAGAGAGTGGCATGAGGCGGAGGCAGCCCAGGAACAGCCGCTTCCTTCCTCATCTGCATGCGCCGTTGCGTTTTTATTTGTTTCAACATTTCTTGGGGGGGGGGGTCAGTGATCTGCAGGTCATGGCCTAGCCCAGTGTTTCTCAACCAGTGTGCCGTGGCACACTAGTGTGCCCTGAGCGATCATCAGGTGTGCCGCGAGAAAAGCTCTCTGCCCCCCTTCCTTCCCCCCCCCCTCCTGCCAAACTCCTGCTGCTTGGGGGAGGAGGAGGAGGAAGGGCCAGGTGGCGGCAAAGAAAAAGAAGGGACTGGGGTGCCGCCTCCTTCGGCCGTTTCCCCAACCAGCCTCCAATCCCCCATGACTTTCGCCATGACTCTCGCCCTTGCTTGTTGAAGTCCCGCGCAGAGAGCCCCGCCCACTGAAGCCCGTCCACCGCTCATGCTCCTCCTCTGTGGGAGAGCTGAAGCCGGGGGGGAGGGAAGGCATGATGCAGCCTGGCTCCTCCCCTTCCCCCCGGCTTCAGCACTCCCACAGCTTTGCCATCCTTGAGGGGGAGTGCCAAGCCAGCGATGGCAGAGACAGCACAATGCTGGCTTGGCACTGCCCTCTCAAAGCTGGCGAAGCTGTGGGAGAACTGAAGCCGGGGGGAGGGTTCAGGGCATGGCGCGGCCTGGCTCCGCCCCCTCTCCCAGCGCTCCTACAGCTTTGCCAGCCTTGAGGGGGCAGTGCCAAGCCAGCAGTGGCAGAGACAGCACAATGCCGGCTTGGCACTGCCCCTCAAGGCTGGAGAAGTTATGGGAGAACTGAAGCCGGGGAGGGGGGGGCATGGCGTGGCCTGGCTCCTCGCTCTCCCGGCTGCCCCTCGCACTCCCAGCAGGTCACCACCCCCAGCCATTCTTTACTGTGTTAGAGTGTCATTTTGTGTCATTTTGGTTGGTGGTTTCCCCCCGGATTTTTTTAATGTTAAAAGTGTGCCGCGGCTCAAAAAAGGTTGGGAAACACTGGCCTAGCCTGGCCTTATGGGTAATCCGGGCCTGCTTAAGGCGCGTTCCATATTTCCAGGCCCAAACAAACAAGCATGAAAGTGCAACAGAGGTGACATTCTGAAACGCCGAAAACATAAATCCAGATTCTAGAGGGCAATGCACTCACACTCCGTCAAGCAAGCTTCACATTATGGCAACCCTATGAGCAACAGGCCTCCAAGAGACCACAATTGCTAGGCCTGGTTAGGTTCGTCGGAATGCTCCAAAAGTCGTATTAGTTTCCGATTTAATTCATTTTCGAAACGGTTTTGAAGCGCTTTCAGCAACCAGGAAGTGAATTTGCCATTTTGGAGCTGGCACCGCAATTTTCGGAAAGGGTTCGGAAACCCTCGTCCAAACCGCCCGGTTTGGATGCGGCTTCCTTTCCCCTGGTGTCCGTTTGGAAGCCCACGCCTTCCCTCCCCATCTGAACGCCCCCCCCCCCTTCAGAAGGCCTGGGCTTCCAAACCCGCTTAAAACACCCAGTTTGGAGCGGATGCGGTCATTTTTAAACTGTGTGACCACCATTATTGAAGCCATTCCGAAATTTCGGAATTAATTCGGAAACATTCCGAAATATTTTTTATTTTAAAACTCTCGGAAGTCTATCAGAATCGAAGTGCCAGCGCACCCTACATCCGAAATCTTTTTCTTGATCAACCAGGCCTACTCAGGGCCGTGGACTCAATGGAGTGCGCTCTTCGATTGCCATGCTTTCCAAGGCACAAAAAAATGACCACACAAACACCTAAACGCTCGTACCTGCAAAACGCAGAGGCGCATCCTTGTCCAGTGCTATCAAGGGAGGGTCCAGCAGGACTGTGTTGTCGTTTTCGGTAACGATGCCGTGGTACGTCGTTTCAATCCATGGTTTGTGCTTGTTGACTGTAAAAGAAGAGGGAAAGGGAAGCAAGGTTAAGAACAACATGCTTAGGGAAATTAGAAATCCAATGTTGAGTAATATATTAGAAGTATGGAATAAATACAGGAGAATGTTAATAACGGATGGATCAGTAATAACCCCAATTGTAATGGAAAAGAAAAGAAATTTCTTTGGAAAAGAAATTTCCAAAGAATTTAAAACAAATAATGGATAAAAAGTTAAGGGAAATTTTTTTAGATAAAATGGGGGATTGGATAAAAGTAGGAACAAAGAAGGAAATGATTATGGAAGAATTTAGAGAAATAAAATTGACATGGTTCCATTGTATACAATTAGAACAATGGTTTAAAAATTGGCTAAAAAACAATAAAAAAGGAAGTAAGGTTAACCAATTTGAACAAATAATACAAAATGGGAGGGATGTAGAAGAGCACGAAAACTTGAAAGGAATAACTAGTAAATATATAAGATAATAATTTAAATAAAGGAAGGAAAAACAAAAAACAACACCCTTAAGGAGGTCTGGGAAGAAGACTTAGGGATAAAAATAAAGGAAACAGAGTGGCAACAATTGTGGAGACAAAGACATCTTAAAAATTTATCAGTAAGGATTAAAGAAAATTATTATAAATTAATATGGAAATGGTACCTTACACCAGTAAGAATGGCAAACATAAATAAAAACTACTCGAAAAACTGTTGGAGAGGATGCCAAGAAACAGGAACATACATACGTATGTGGTGGCAATGTAAATATGTAAGCAAATTTTGGGCGAAAGTATTTAAAGAAATAGAAGATATAATGAATATTAAAATAGAAAGAAGTCCTAGTATAGCTTTATTATCATTATATAATAGTATACAATTGAAAAAAAAGGATAAAGATGCGATAACAAACCTATTAACAATAGCAAGACTGCTTATAGCAAGGAATTGGAAAAAAGAAATAAATATAAAAATAGAGGAATGGTACAAGGAAGTATGGAAACCGGCAATAAATGACAAGTTAACATGTATATTAAAAGTAAAAAGAGGTATGTGGAAACAATGTGATTTTGATGAGGTATGGAGAAAATTTATTGAAAAAGGACTAGAAAAGGAAGAAGGAAGGTTACCTCCACAAGAAGAAATGAAATTTTGGACGAATGATATGTAAAAGCAATGGCTTGGGGAGGGGGGACACAGCGGTGAGGGATACAAAAGGTATAAGAAAAACATAATGGCAGATGCTAAAGATTGAAGTATTGTATCTAGAAATGAATAACATGAATCTGCTGTAAATAGACATTGTATAATATTGTGTTGATAATGATAATAAAACAATAAAAAAAATTTTTTTAAAAGAACAACATGCTCCCATCTTTTTCTATTTATATGCATAATAATAATAATAATATGAGGGTTGAATGAAACGTAATGCCTCTAACTAAAACTTTAAACCATGGCTAACATTAACCATGGTTTATTGTGACATGCAGATATAGCCAGTGTGTCAGATCATTAGCCTGAAGAAAACGGAAGTTTTCTACCAGCCCGCACCACAGGAAGAACACCATCATGCTCACGTCAGCATAGGCAAATCTGTGCTTAAGTCAGATCATTGCAAACTACGAGGGTTGAATGAAAAGTAATGCCTCCACCTTCGTAACTCAACAGATGGTTCATAACTAAAACTTTGAACCATGACTAACATTAACCGTGGTTTAATGTGACATGCAGGTATGGCCAGTGTGTCAGATCATTAGCTTGAAGAAAACAGAAGTTCTCGACCAGCCCGCACTACAGGAAGAACACCATCATCCTCATGTCAGCATAGGCATATCTATGCTTAAGTCAGATCATTGCAAACTACGAGGGTTGAATGAAAAGTAATGCCTCCACCTTCGTAACTCAACAGATGGTTCATAACTAAAACTTTGAACCATGACTAACATTAACCGTGGTTTAATGTGATATGCAGGTATGGCCAGTGTGTCAGATCATTAGCTTGAAGAAAACAGAAGTTCTCGACCAGCCCGCACTACAGGAAGAACACCATCATGCTCACGTCAGCATAGGCAAATCTGTGCTTAAGTCAGATCATTGCAAACTACGAGGGTTGAATAAAAAGTAATGCCTCCACCTTCGTAACTCAACAGATGGTTCATAACTAAAACTTTGAACCATGACTAACATTAACCATGGTTTAATGTGACATGCAGGTATGGCCAGTGTGTCAGATCATTAGCTTGAAGAAAACAGAAGTTCTCTACCAGCCCGCACTACAGGAAGAACACCATCATCCTCACGTCAGCATAGGCATATCTGTGCTTAAGTCAGATCATTGCAAACTACGAGGGTTGAATGAAAAGTAATGCCCCCATCTTCGTAACTCCTCAACAGATAGCAGTACTGGTACGCGGCAGGTACTGGCTTGTTCAGTAGACTCTCCTCTACAGTTCCATTTTGCTGGGAAGCCTTAGTATTGGACAGTTGTTGTGTTGTTAATGTGTGAAATATGGAACCCTGCGCAGACGATCGGTCAATGCGACTTAAGCAACGTGCAGTCACTGAATTCTTGACAGCAGAATGTGTCACCCCAAAGGAGATTTATCAGAGAATGCAAGCTGTTTATGGGGATTGTGTTGATGTTGGGTGAGTAAGTTTAAAGATGTTGAGGTGGGAACATCTGACTTGCATGACAAACAAAGAGTTGGACGTCCTGTGACAGCAACCAGCGAGTTTCACAAGCAAAAGTTTGACAGATTGATTCAGGACAATCGTCGTATCACTCACAGAAATTTCAAGGAAGTTAAATAGCACATTCTACGGATTATTTCTCCATTTGATTTATTAAAATATTGCCATCTAAACCCAAGTAACGAAGGTGGAGGCGTTAGTTTTCATTCAACCCTCATAATAGTAATAATACCTGCTCTGAGACTTCCGAATTGAGACTGACAGAGTTCTGGAGCACAATACTCCCGACCTCACGATCGTGTAAAAAGAACAAGTGTGGATCATCAATGTAGCAATCCCAGGCGACAGCAGGATTGACAACAAGCAACTGGAAAAGCTGACACAATATGAGAATCTAAAGATCAAACCGCAAAGACTCTGGCACAAGCCAGTCAAGGGGGTCCCGGTGGTGATGGGCACACTGGGTGCAGTGCTTTGTTTTGATACGGTCGTGTTTCTGAGTTGCTAATGTTTTACTAATCACACTAGATATTGAATCGACTAGCTACGCCCAGATGAAGCGTGTATCACATGCGAAACGGCCCTAAATAGCTGGCGCCCTTGGACATCGAGCGGCTCCCGTACTTTATTCGCCGCAGTTCTGCAATTCTCACAACTCTCGGGATTATAATACAACGCGTCACATTAGAGGAGATTTTCGGCACATCTTCGGCCCCCCTTTACAGAGACCGGAGCGGCCTTTACACTCAAGCCTCTGCACTTCCGCTATTCCTTGC
This sequence comes from Anolis apletophallus, assembly GCA_030556195.1. Classification (NCBI taxonomy): domain Eukaryota; kingdom Metazoa; phylum Chordata; class Lepidosauria; order Squamata; family Anolidae; genus Anolis; species Anolis apletophallus. Next base: position 13,281,650 of record JARBWK010000017.1, on the reverse strand, counting down.
AACTCTTGGGATTACAAAATACCGCGATTCAACAGGGGAAAGTTTGGGCACAGATCCGCCCCCTGAGTGGTCACCTGTGAATCCGTACATCCCCGCCTGACCTCCCCGCTGGTCATGCCTCCTCCTTCTGGCTGCTTTGTGGCGGCAGATGAAGAGAACTGAGGTGGCAGCCCCTCCCATTGGCTATATATCTGGGGGTGGGCGAGGGTACCATTGATCTCTTGATTTATCTTTCTAGAAGGTTCCGATGTGCTCTCTGCACGCGCAGGAAATACCATTATGTACGATTCACAGTGACCACGACAGGGAATCAATGGTCGAGGGATTATAGTAAAGTTGTAGACCAGGTATGGGCAAATCCAGGCCCGGATGCATAGAATCATAGAGTTGGAAGAGACCTCATGGACCATCCAGCCCAATCCTATCCTGCCAAAAAAGCAGGAAAATCACATTCAAAGCTCCCCCAACAGATGACCATCCAACCTCTGTTTCAAAGTCTCCAAAGAAGGAGCCTCCACCACACTCTGGGGCAGAGAGTTCCACTGCTAAACAGCTTTCACAGTCAGGAAGTTCTTCCTGATGTCCATGAAACGTCTGTGTGTGTTCGGTGTGCGGGAAAGGGGACCCGACATTAGCCAGGAAAGACTAGGGTTAGGGTTGGAAGAGACCTCATGGGGGTTTCAAAGCCTCCATAGAAGGAGCATCCACCACACTCTGGGGCAGAGAGTTCCACTGCTGAACAGCTTTCACAGTCAGGAAGTTCTTCCTGATGTCCATGAAATGTCTGTGTGTGTGCGGGAAAGGGGACCCGACATTAGCCAGGAAAGACTAGGGTTAGGGTTGGAAGAGACCTCATGGGGGTTTCAAAGACTCCATAGAAGGAGCCTCCACCACACTCTGGGGCAGAGAGTTCCACTGCTGAACAGCTTTCACAGTCAGGAAGTTCTTCCTGATGTCCATGAAACGTCTGTGTGTGTTCGGTGTGCGGGAAAGGGGACCCGACATTAGCCAGGAAAAACTAGGTTTAGGGTTGGAAGAGACCTCATGGGGGTTTCAAAGCCTCCATAGAAGGAGCCTCCACCGCACTCTGGGGCAGAGAGTTCCACTGCTGAACAGCTTTCACAGTCAGGAAGTTCTTCCTGATGTCCATGAAACGTCTGTGTGTGTTCGGTGTGCGGGAAAGGGGACCCGACATTAGCCAGGAAAAACTAGGGTTAGGGTTGGAAGAGACCTCATGGGGGTTTCAAAGCCTCCATAGAAGGAGCCTCCACCACACTCTGGGGCAGAGAGTTCCACTGCTGAACAGCTTTCACAGTCAGGAAGTTCTTCCTGATGTCCATGAAACGTCTGTGTGTGTTCGGTGTGCGGGAAAGGGGATCCGACATTAGCCAGGAAAAACTAGGGTTAGGGTTGGAAGAGACCTCATGGGGGTTTCAAAGCCTCCATAGAAGGAGCCTCCACCACACTATGGGGCAGAGAGTTCCACGGCTGAACAGCTTGCACAGTCAGGAAGTTCTTCCTGATGTCCATGAAACGTCTGTGTGTGTTCGGTGTGCGGGAAAGGGGACCCGACATTAGCCAGGAAAGACTAGGGTTAGGGTTGGAAGAGACCTCATGGGGGTTTCAAAGCCTCCATAGAAGGAGCCTCCACCGCACTCTGGGGCAGAGAGTTCCACTGCTGAACAGCTTTCACAGTCAGGAAGTTCTTCCTGATGTCCATGAAACGTCTGTGTGTGTTCGGTGTGCGGGAAAGGGGACCCGACATTAGCCAGGAAAGACTAGGGTTAGGGTTGGAAGAAACCTCATGTGGGTTTCAAAGCCTCCATAGAAGGAGCCTCCACCACACTCTGGGGCAGAGAGTTCCACTGCTGAACAGCTTTCACAGTCAGAAAGTTCTTCCTGATGTCCATGAAATGTCTGTGTGTGTTCGGTGTGCGGGAAAGGGGACCTGACATTAGCCAGGAAAGACTAGGGTTAGGGTTAGAAGAGACCTCATGGGGGTTTCAAAGCCTCCATAGAAGGAGCCTCCACCGCACTCTGGGGCAGAGAGTTCCACTGCTGAACAGCTTTCACAGTCAGGAAGTTGTTCCTGATGTCCATGAAACGTCTGTTTGTGTTCGGTGTGCGGGAAAGGGGACGAATTCACAGGTGACCACTCAGGGAACTACGGTTACAGTTCAATGAGACTGCTTCCCAAGTTTCCCTGAAAAAAGGAGAACTGCAGACTCAACTCAAGGAGAGACCAATCTTTCACGTACAAGGGACTTGTGGAGGTTTCGTATGCCATCGGTGCATTGAGTGACAGCCTTCCCCTTCAGCCTATAACAAGTTATCGAGGCTGGCGTTACCGACAGGAAGAGAACCCTCGAACAATTAACTATTATGTCAAAATTCTTATCTCGGCTTTACAGTTTGATTAATGCATCATCTTTTATAGGAAGGTTAATATGATTAAGCGCTTCTCAGGGTAGATAATGAATTTAAAAGAACCGGGGCTCTTTTTTTGTTAGTAAAAGGGGATTAATTTTTTCAAAGCTTTTGATGTTTCCCGCAGAATAGGCTGTTTCAACGAAATCCGGATATTAATATGGATTGGGTTAATTAAGAACATCCCTGCATTCTGAACTTTAGTCAAACACAGTGTCTAATGTAAGGAATTACCAATGGAAAGCTGCTCTTTGGAAGGCTAGAATTGACAAAAGATTATTTAGGGAAGGCCGGGATGACAGGCCGGAATTATTGAAAATTAGCTAGGTATTTTTAATTACAAAAATGTGAGTCAAGCACTGAAAGGGTTAAATGGATGCAATGGCTCAGTTCAATATAAGCAGTAGGCATGTTTTAGAATCCCAAAATGGCAATTCTTATATCAAATGGGGGGATTTTTTTGTTTAGTAAAGAAAAGACTTACAAAAAGAATTCCCCATTCAGTTTTACCATAGCAGTCTAGGACCTCCGTTGGAACTCTATGGCTTTTCTTGATTCTGAACTCTTCCTTCTCCTCTCCGTGCTCTTTTCACTCCTGCTGCCCTTCTCTCAGCAGTTCTTATGTCCTCCTACTCTGTCCTTCTATCTAAACCCCCTTCCTGGGTGTTTAAATCGCTTTTTTCGTCAGTCCTCCAGCCCCTCTAGGAGTCCCGATTTCGGGCTCTCTATCGTTTCAAGCTCCTTTTCACTTCCTGGAAGAGGCCTTCCACTCTAATTAGGCTGCAAGCATGGAAAGGCCCCGGTTTCACTGTGAGTTATGTCTGCAAAGCTATTTTGGAGGGGGAAATTTTCCTGTTGGGGGGACATCCGAAATATTTAATAATCTAACGAAATTTTGGGCCCAGGGGGTGCGTAAAAGAAAGTCCACTTCCGGGATTGGCCTTGCGATCCGTATAAACTTGAAAGGCCCATTACATACGAATCACTTACGATTTCTTTTAATTTCCGTTTCATTTTCTCATGCCTAATAAGCAGGTATGCCTGTAGCTTAGTAGCCCTCAGTTGGTGATAGGTATCTTTATTATTTATTATTATTTATTCTCCCATAGGAGGCATTTTTATAGCAAAACTAGTTACCCCACCCGCGCCGCCGACGCCATGCCCACCTCCTCTGCCGATACCAGGCCGCTCCTCAAGCTGGGACGCGCGGGCGCCACCTTCGCCGCCTTCTCCGCAGCATACTTGCCCTTTCTCGGCGACTGCCATCCGGATCTGAACCCAGGCCAGGATGGCAGCCGCTGAAAGCCAGAGCGCGGCGGAGAAGGCGCAACGGCGCCTTGGCCGCCTTCCCCGACGCGTCCTTACCCTTACTCGGCGACTGCCATCTGGTTCTGGACACAGCCCAGGATGGCAGCCGCCGAGGAAGGACAAGGACGCGGCGGAGAAACCGCCCATGGCGGCGCCCGCGCAACCAGGGGCCATGGGGCGCCTGGGAAACGACGGAGGAGACGACTACGGACAAGGAACTACACCTCCCAGAAGGCTCCACGCCTCTCACTGGGAAGCAGGGGCGGAGCTTTCTGGGAACTGAAGTCCCATGCCCGTATCCGCCTCCTCCTCCAACTCCCAGTCTCCCAAGCGTTCCAGGACCCAACCGACGCGGCATGGGACCACGGAGGAAGCCAAGGAGGCGTCGCACCCGTCCTCCTCGCAAAGGTCCCCTTCGGCACCACCTTCGCCAGGAAGTGCCGAGCAAGAGCGGCGAGGAACGCCCCACCTCCCTGCCACTCCCGGAAGACGAGGCCGAAGGGAGAAACACCGCGCAACAAACTACCTCCTACCCAGGGTCCCCCATCGCATCCCCCCACAGTAAAAATTAAAAGGTTATTCTTCTTGCAATTCACACATACACACACACATATACACCCAAACAGACACATAAAAACACACACAAAACACTTAGTCACATCACTACCAACCCATACATACCCAGACTTCCACACATCTCTAAATAGGGCACAGCAACGGGTGCCGGGTTCAGCTATACACATATATACACCCCCCCCCCAAACACACACATATATACAGACAAACATACACATATAAACACACACAAAACACATACATCATTTCCAGCCCTTACATGCCCAGACTTCCTCACATCTCCTAAATAGGGCACAGCAACGCATGCCGGGTTCAGCTAGTATCTATATATATAAAGGAGGACCCGTCATCCAAAGACTGCCATAGGCAGAGAAACCTTCCAAGGCAGAGACACCAAACTTGGCAACAAAAATAGGCCTCAGGCAAGGAAGGTTTTTAGCAAAGAAACCCCCCCCCCCCAACCTCACAGACCCACAACACACACAACGCATACATACCACTGCTAAAAAGAAACCTACACAGTACAACCAACTACCAGGAGGACATAACACTGACACAAATAGGGCACCAGGGACACAGCCACCACTGACAAACATATACCGCTGGAATAACACAAACTTGCAAAACCCACAAAAAAACAATACTGCAACACAAAAACCCACCCCAACCAAAATTCACAACAAACACCACTGGCAAAAGCAACGCCCCCTCCACATCACAACCAGCACACATCCAGACTGAGACAACTATGTCACCACAACACACACAAAATACACCCCACAAATACCTGACAACTTCCCCAACACAAAACCCAGGACTGCACTCACTACTCACCACACACACACTTCCAAATACACACACGTCCCAGGCACAATACTCCAGCAATTCCTACCCACACAACACAACACAACTTCCTATCACAACCCATCCCCCCAACCTTACGGGACCCCGCACACACAACACCTACCACCACCACAAACAAAAACCAACTCCACCTATACTCCAACCACAACACAACACAACACTGCACTGATACTCTACAAACACACACAAACACCCAAAACACCCCACCCACACAAGCATTTCACAACATACTACCACCCACAATGCCACCACACACCCACTAACTGACCAAAAAAGTAACACAACACAATACGCACATAACACAACCTTGCATCTCCTAAATAGGGCACAGCAATGCATGCCGGGTACAGCTAGTCTATCTATATAATAAAAAATAATGTTTGTATGTATGTTTGTGGCAGCTTTCTGGTTGGTTGCCACTGTGGGATTATTTGCATAAAGGACTCTGATTGGACAGTCTCAGAACTCCCACATTCTAAGGCAGCAGACAGAGGAGATTGGTTGCCATTGAGGGAATATTTGCATAAAGGACTCTGATTGGCCAGCATCCAAGAATACAAGCCTCAACATTCAAACAACATGATTGGTTGCCACTGTGGGAGAATTTGCAAAAGTTACTGATTGGCCATCTATGTTCCAACATTCTAAGGAGATGCAGAGGGAAAAGGAAAGGCCTCAGGCAGTCACTCACTGTGGCCCACAGCAATGACGGATCAGAACCACACTTGGCACACAGAGACCCAATGGCCCGCTTCACAACCTGGTGTGGTTTAGGGCAGGATGGGCCACGAATGAAGGGATTTGCAGTACCTTCACCCGATTCACTTCCCAAACAAAACTGTAGCCCCTATAAATTGCAGACCAGGTCCGAAAATTAACAGTAAGGCTTCCTTAACTTGGTTTTCCTGACTAGGCCTTAGCTCATGGGATACTGTTAGGCTTCCTCAACTTGATTTTCCTGACTAGGTCCCCGACAATGACAGAACAAGACCAAACTTGGCACACAGACCCCCCAAGATGCACCCTACATCCTGGTGCAGTTTGAGGGAGGATGGACCATGGATGATGGGACTTGCAGAACTTTAATTCACTTCCTTAGAGTACTGTGGCCCACACCAATGATGGATCAGGACCAAACTTGGCACACAGAGGCCCAATGGCCCACTTTACAACCTGCTGCGGTTTACGGCAAGATGGCCCACAAATGATAGGATTTGCAGTACCTTAACCCGATACATTTCCCACAGAAGATTGTAGCCCCTATGCAATAAAGACCAAACTTGGCACATAGAGCCCCTATGACACACTCTACATTCTACTGCAGTTTTTCTAGGTTAGACCATGGATGATGGCACTTGAAGTACCTCCACGGAATATGGGATCTGTAGTACTTTTAAACCCTTCATTTCCCACGGACCACTGCGGCCCTTAAGAAAGAACGATAAAGACCATACTTGGTACACAAAACCCCCATGATCCACTCTACATTCTACTGCAGTATGGAGGAGGGCGGACCATGGATGATGGGACTTGAAGTATCTCTACTCATTCCCCATGACTGCTGCAGCCCCCAACAAAGACCGATAAAGACTATACTTGGTACACAGAGCCCCCATGATCCACTCTACATTCTACTGCGGTATGGAGGAGGGCGGACCATGGATGATGGGACTTGAAGTATCTCTACTCATTCCCCATGACTGCTGCAGCCCCCAACAAAGACTAAAAAGACCATACTTGGTACACAGAGCCCCCATGATCCACTCTACATTCTACTGGAGTATGGAGGGTGGACCATGGATGATGGGACTTGAAGTACCTCTACTCATTCGCCATGACCATAGCAGCCCCCAACAAAGACTGATAAAGACCATACTTGGTACACAGAGCCCCCATGATCCACTCTACATTCTACTGCAGTATGAAGGAGGGTGGACCATGGACGATGGGACTTGAAGTACCTCCACTCACTTCTCGAGTGCGCTGCGACCCTCATCCAATGGCTGCTCAATACCAAACTTGGCACACATAACCCCCATTACCCCCTTAACATCCTGGAGAGGTTTAGGGGAGGTGGACCACGGATTATGGGATTTGTAGTACTTTCAAATGCTTTTGTTCCAACATACCACTGTGGCCCCCAACAAAGAACAATAAAGCCCTAACTTGGCACACAGAGCCCCTATGACCCACTCTACATTCTACTGCAGTTTGGAGGAGGGTGGGCCATGGATGATGGGACTTGAAGTACCAAAGACCAACCTTGGCACACAATGGCTTTCTCAAAGGGTTCCCAAGCAAGTCCTATAATACAAAACCAGCTCTTACTTTTGCATATGCCAAAGGACTTAAACCAGGCTCAAATTCCAGAGCAATAGCCAAGCTAGGCCACAACAGAGGCATAATTAAATTAAAGCAAGCCAGTGACTATATTAGAAGCAGGTAGCTTGCTTCCATTTCTGTTTAAGCCTCTCTCAAAAGTGTATGATGGCTGCTGAGACAGTTCTTGAGACAAGTTTGGTCTCCAAAAATGGAACGTTCCTCGATGCACAAGTGGCTGCGACTGCTGAAAAACCCAGCTTCATTTGGAGCTGACAATTGGATCAAGCAGGTCCAAAACCTGGCTTTATTGGCCTGGTTTTAGTCTCAAGTCAGTGTTTGGAAGAGATTTTTGGGAGGAGGAAATTTATTTATTTATTTATTTAAAACTTTTGTACCCCGACCTTCTCACCTCTATCGAGGGACTCAGACCGGCATAACAGCAAAAATGCAATGCTATAAATTTAAAAACAACTAGAACAACATATTAAAATACATAAAAACCCAGCATCAAACCACATCGCCATTAAAACAATTCCACTTAATCTGTAAACGTGGTCGTACATTCAGACAATAGCCAATCTCAGCCTATTCTGGGAAGGCTTGGTTCCACATCCAGGTCTTCACCAGCCTCCTAAAGGACAACAGAGAGGGGGCAGATCTAGCATCACTTGGGAGAGAGTTCTACGGCCGAGAGGTCACCACAGAGAAGGCCCTGTCCCTCGTCCCCACCAGACCCGCCTGCGAAGGTGGTGGGACTGAGAGCAGGGCCTCTCCAGACGATCTTAGCACTCTTGACAGTTCATAGGGGAGAATACGTTCGGACAGGTAAACTGGGCCAGAACCGTAAAGGGTTTTGTAGGTCAACACCTGCACTTTGAATTGTGCTCGGAAACTAATTGGCAGCCAGTGGCGCTGGCGCAGCAAGGGAGTTGTATGCTCCCTGTGCCCCGCTCCTGTTAGTAACCTGGCTGCCGAACATTGGACTAATTGCAGCTTCCGAGCAGTCTTCATAGGCAACCCCACGTAGAGAGCGTTGCAGTAGTCTATTCGGGATGTAACCAGAGCGTGGACCACCGTGGCCAAGTCAGACTTCCCAAGGTACGGGCGCAGCTGGCACACAAGCTTTAACTCCCGACCACCATCGAGACCTGGGGTTCCAGGCTCAGCGATGAGTCCAGGATCACTCCCAGACTGCGAACCTGTGCCTTCAGGGGGAGTGTAACCCCGTCAAGCACAGGCTGCAACCCTATGCCAGTGTTTCCCAGCCAGTGTGCCGGGGCACACTAGTGTGCCGTGAGTGATCATCAGGTGTGCCTTCAAAACTGGAACCTCTAGGAGGGGAGGGGGGAGAGTCTAGTGTGTTGAAGTATAAAAACCCTAAGAAACCTACCTCTATATAGACACAAAATTACAAACACCCCCCTTCCCCTCCCGTTGTCTACTTGGTCTCTCCCTCTCCATGCATTGGGAAGGCCCGCCTCCCTTTCCCCAAGTAGAGACCTCCTCTTGCCTCCCCCCCCCCCCCTCGGGACTAATGCCAGATGGTTCAGTCCTGCACTGGCCCCGCCCCTCCCTCCTCCCCGGTGCACGCGAAACTGCTCTCGGCCTCCCTCCGGCTCCTTGCTTGCCACCGCCGCCTTCCTTCCTGCCTGCTTCGCCAGCCCGGAGATGCCCACCCGGGCCGCCCCGCTGACCCCTGAGGAGCTGCGCAGATGGTGAGTGAGGCTCCTGCTCCACACGACCCTAATTCAAGCCTGGCGGGGAGAGAGGGGGCAACCTAAGTGAGAGGGAGACTGCTGGTCTTTCGAGCCCCCCCTCCAGAAACTGTAACTCCCAAATGTCAAGGTCTATTTTCCCCAAACTCCATCTGTGTTTAGATTTGGACATATTGAGTATTCATGCCAAGTTTGGTCCCGATCCAACATTGTTTGAGTCCACAGTGCTCTCTGGATATAGGTGAACTACAACTCCAAAACCCAAGGTCAATGCCCACCAAACTCTTATAGCATTTTCTCTTGGTTATGGGAGTTCTGTGTGGGAAGTTTGTGTCTTTCTGCCATTCCTGCCAGGATATCTATGTTGAGTTCTTCGAAACAGGCCCAGGTTTCACACTGAGTGTATAAATACATTTTAAAACATATTAACTATATGTATTACTGTGTTAGAGTGTCATTTTGTGTCATTTTGGTTGGTGGTGTGCCCCAGGATTTTGTAAATGTAAAAAGTGTACCGCGGCTCAAAAAAGGTTGAGAAACACTGCCCTATGCCCTGTTCGGCCTTACGACGGACCAGAAGGGCCCCTGTCTTGTCTGGATTTAGTTTCAATCTGTTCGCCCTCATCCAGTCCAACGCAGCGGCCAAGCACCAGTTCAGGACTTGAACAGCCTCCTTAGTAGCAGGTGGGAAGGAGTGACAGAGTTGGACATCATCTGCGTACAGATGACACCGCACCCCGAAACCAGATCACACTTTTTCCTGCAGAAGGTTTTTGCCACAATCCATTGTGAAAAAAAGCAACTCCCAAAGATAAACTGATCCCAGGTCATTATTTTGGGGAAATACAAGGGCTGAATGAAAAGTAATGCCTCCACATTTGTTACATGGGTTTGGATGGGAATATTTTAATAAATCAAACACGGAAATAATGCTGAGAATGTGCTCTTTAACTTGCTTGAAATTTCTCTCCAAGTGATATGACAATTGTCCTGAATCAATCTGTCAACCTTTTATTTTTTTTATTATTTACTAGCTTGGGGACCCGGCGGTGCCCGGGTTATTTGAGTTGGTCTTTAGCAGTGATTTATGTGGCTCGCAGTGGTGTCAGGAAGTTAGTGAAGGCACTGCGAGTCCCATCGTCCATGGTCCACCCTCCTCCAAACAGCACCAGGATGTAGAGTGGGTCATGGAGGCTGTAGTTTGGCCTTGATCCATCACTATTGGGAGTGGCAGTGATATCATGTAATGACTGAAGGTACTGCAAGTCCCATCACCTGTGGTCTGTCCTCCTCTCAACTGCACCAGGAGGTAGATTGGGTCATGGGGGCTCTGTGTGCCAAGTTTGGTCTTGATCCAGCATTATTAGGAGTTGCAGTGGTATCATGAAATTACTGAAGGTACTGCAAGTCCCATCATCTGTGGTCCACCCTCCGCCAAACTGCAGCAAGATGTTGATTGGGTCATGGGGGCTCTGTGTGCCAAGTTTGGTCTTTATTGGTGATTGGATGAGGGTTGCATTGTTTTCAGGAAGTGAGTGAAGGTACTGGAAATCCCATCATCCATGGTCCATCCTACTTCAAACTGCAGCAGGATGTAGAGTGAGTCATGGGGGTTCTGTGCGGCAAGTTTGGTCTGTATTGGTCATTGGATGAGGGTCACAGGACTCTCAGGAAGTGAGTGAAGGTACTTGAAGTCCCATCATCCGTGGTCCGTCCCACACAAAACTGCAGCAGGATGTAGAGTGGGTCATGGGGGCTCTGTGTGGCAAGTTTGGTCTGTATTGGTCATTGGAGGAGGATCACAAGGGTCTCAGGAAGTGAGTGAAGGTACTTCAAGTCCCATCATCCGTGGTCCGTCCCACACAAAACTGCACCAGGATGTTGAGTGGGTCAGCAGCATACATACATACAAACACTGACTTTTATTATATAATACAGACGATAGATATAGATATAGATTATTTATTTGTTAGATTTATTGGCCGCCACTCCCAGCCGGCTTGGGGCGGCTTACATCAAGCACAACAATAAAACAACAAATCTACAAAAGCAATAAAATCATAAGGATAAAACAATTCCTAAGAGATAACACAAGTCCTAGGGGATAGCACATTACAACTCCAAGGCCTGCCGGAATAGGGCCGACTTGCAGGCCTTCCGAAAAGCCAACAGATTACGCAAGGCCCGAACCTCCGGGGGTAGTGCGTTCCAGAGAACTGGGGTGATGATGGAGAACGCACTTCTCCGTGTTGAAGTTAGGTGGTAATTGTTTGACATTGGGCACGGCTAGAAGATTCCAGTCTTCAGATCTAAGTGTTCTCATGGGACAGTATGGGGTTAGGCAGTCCCTTAGGTACACTGGCCCCAGACCATACAAGGCCTTGAAAGTCAAGACTAACACTTTGAAGGTGATTCAATAGGAAGGAGTTTTGCTTGTGAAACTCGGTGGTTGCTGTCACAGGATGTCCAACTCTTTGTCATGCACGTCAGATGTTCCCACCTCAACATCTTTAAACTTACTCGCCCGGCGATACACAGTACTCACACCAACACAATCACCATAAACAGCTTGCATTCTCTGATGAATCTCCCTTCTGCTGTCAAGAATTCAATAACTGCACATTGCTTAAGTCGCATTGACCAACCGTCTGCGCAGGGTTCCATACTTCGCACTTTAACAACACAACCGTCCAATGCTAAGACTTCTCGTCAGAATGGAACTGTAGAGGAGAGTCTACTGAACAAGCCAGTACCTGTCGCATACGTTGCTTAAGACGCATTGACCGACCATCTGCGCAGGGTTTCATACTTCACACTTTAACAACACAACCGTCCAATGCTAAGACTTCTCGTCAGAATGGAACTGTAGAGGAGAGTCTACTGAACAAGCCAGTACCTGTCGCATACGTTGCGTGAGACGCATTGACCGACCATCTGCGCAGGGTTCCATACTTCGCACTTTAACAACACAAACGTCCAATGCTAAGACTTCTCGTCAGAATGGAACTTTAGAGGAGAGTCTACTGAACAAGCCAGTACCTGTCGCATACGTTGCTTAAGACGCATTGACCGACCATCTGCGCAGGGTTTCATACTTCGCACTTTAACAACACAAACGTCCAATGCTAAGACTTCTTGTCAGAATGGAACTATAGAGGAGAGTCTACTGAACAAGCCAGTACCTGTCGCATACGTTGCTTAAGACGCATTGACCGACCATCTGCGCAGGGTTCCATACTTCGTACTTTAACAACACAAACGTCCAATGCTAAGACTTCTCGTCAGAATGGAACTATAGAGGAGAGTCTACTGAACAAGCCAGTACCTGTCGCATACGTTGCTTAAGACGCATTGACCGACCATCTGCGCAGGGTTCCATACTTCGCACTTTAACAACACAACCGTCCAATGCTAAGGCTTCTCGTCAGAATGGAACTGTAGAGGAGAGTCTACTGAACAAGCCAGTATCTGTCGCATACGTTGCTTAAGACGCATTGACCGACCATCTGCGCAGGGTTCCATACTTCGCACTTTAACAACACAACCGTCCAATGCTAAGGCTTCTTGTCAGAATGGAACTGTAGAGGAGAGTCAACTGAACAAGCCAGTACCTGTCGCATACGTTGCTTAAGACGCATTGACCGACCGTCTGCGCAGGGTTCCATACTTCGCACTTTAACAACACAACCGTCCAATGCTAAGGCTTCTCGTCAGAATGGAACTGTAGAGGAGAGTCTACTGAACAAGCCAGTACCTGTCGCATACGTTGCTTAAGACGCATTGACCGACCGTCTGCGCAGGGTTCCATACTTCGCACTTTAACAACACAACCGTCCAATGCTAAGGCTTCTCGTCAGAATGGAACTGCAGAGGAGAGTCTACTGAACAAGCCAGTATCTGCCACATACCAGTACTGCCATCTGTTGAGGAGTTACAAAGGTGGAGGCATTACTTTTCATTCAACCCTCGTAGTTTGCAATGATCTGACTTAAGGACAGATTTGCCTATGCTGACGTGAGGATGATGGTGTTCTTCCTGTGCTGTGGGCTGGTAGAGAACTTCCGCTTTCTTCAGGCTAATGATCTGACACACTGGCTATACCTGCATGTCACATTAAACCACGGTTAATGTTAGCCATGGTTCATTGTTTTAGTTATGAACCATCTGGAGAACAATCAAATCAAGCATTGGGTTGCTGTGAATTTTCCAGGCTGTATGGCCATCTTCCAGAAGCATTTTCTCCTGATGTTTCACCCAAATAATAAATAACTTTGACTCAAGTATAAGACAGCTTATCCTTCAGTATATACGGTAGTTTGCTAAACAATTAATTATTGGTCAGAATTCTAGATTTAGGGCTACTACTTCCTTAGCTGTAAGAATTGGTGCTCTAAAACTCCGAAAGTAATTGTAAGCGCTGACCAATTTATGTGGTTTTCAGTCATGTTGTCATTCAAACCGCAGACAACTTTCTTATCACAACTACCAGGTTGCATTTCCTTTGCATTTCCTTCTCCGCTCTCTCAGAGGAACTCTGGGATCTATCTTGTGGACTCCCTTCTGTTGCCTACAATATACTGGCCACCCATCATACTTAGGCTTCCAGGCTAAAGATTCCATAGCATTGCAGTAAAATAGAGGAAAAATAAAAGTAATAATAATAGAGTAAATTAATAAATGAAATGAAATAATAATAATAAAGTAAGAAAATGGAAATGTAATAATAACAATAATAAATAGAGGAAAATAGAGGAAAAATAAAAGTAATAATAATAGAGTAAATTAATAAATGTAAATAATAATAATAAATTAAAATAATGGAAATTAAATTATCTATCTATGTATATAATAAAAGTCAGTGTTTGTGGCGGTGCGGAGGGAGGAATATGTGCCAGCATTTCGATTGGTTGCCACTGTGGGATTATTTGCATAAAGGACACTGATTGGCCAGGCTCAGAACTCCAACACTCTAAGGCACCAGACAAAGGGAATTGGTTGCCACTGAGAGACAATTTGCATAAATGACAGCAAAACAGAATGCAACTGAATGCTTGAGTTAGCCAAATGACAGGTTTTTTCCCCGTTGGAAATGGAATGTTAATTTTCTGGGAGGTGCGGAAGTGCAAAGAAATATGCGACAGCGCTTCAATAGGTTGCCACTAAGGGAATATTTGCATAAAGGACTCTGATTGGCCAGCCTCAGAACTCCAACATTCCACGGCCCCAGACAGAGGGGATTGATTGCCACTGAAATGGTATTTGCATAAAGGACTCCGATTGGCCATCCACATTCCAACATTCTAAGGTGATGCAGAGGGAAAAGGAAAGGCCTCAGGCAGACACTGCGGCCCACATCAGTGACGGATCAGGACCAAACTTGGCACACAGGGGCCCAATGACCCACTTCACAGCGCGACCCTCACCCAATGACCACTACAGACCAAAATTAGCACACAGAGCCCCCTTGACCCACTCTACACCCTGGTGCTGTTTCAAGGAGGATGGACCACAGATGATGGGACTTGAAATACCTTCACTCGCCTTCCGAGACCGCTGCAACCCTCATCCAGAGAATGATCCAGACCAAATGTGACACACAGAGCCCCCATGACCCACTCTATATCCTGGTGCTGTTTGGCGGGGGATGGACCATGGCCAATGGGACTTGTAGTACCTTCACGAAGTTCCTGAGACCACTGCAAGCCACGTAAACATCTGATAAGGACCAACGTTGGCACACAATGCCTTCCTCAAATAACCCGGGAACCGCCAGGTCCCCAAGCTAGTTACAGTAATAATAGTGAACTAATAAATGTAATAACAATAATAAATAGAGTAAAATAATAAATGTAATAATAAGTAAAATAATAAATGAAATAATAATAAAGAAAAATAATAGAAATGTAATAATAACAGTAATAATAGAGTAAAATAATATATGTACTAATAATAATAAATAGAGCAAAATAATAAATGTAATAATAATAAATAGAGTAAAATAATAAAAGTAATAAAATAATAGAGTAAAATAATGTAAATCTATAAAAATAAAAATGTAATGTTTGTTTGTGGGATTAACACAACTAAAAATCCACTGGATGAATTGACACCAAATTTGGACACAATACACCTATTGGGCCAACGAGTGACCATCACTCATAAAAACACTGAAAAACGCAGTGAAAAGTCATCAAAAGACCTCATAAAAACACTGAAAAAGACCGCTATTTTAATTGTGTTTTAATGCAGAAAAGTCTTAAAAAGCCCCAAAAAATATCAAAAATACATTACAATGCATGTGCAAAACCACATATCTATATATATATAATCCTTCATGTCGTACTGAGGGGCTTATAGACAGAAAAACCGCTGAATGCAGAAACGGTAAAACAGGCCACAAAACCCCCCTCGGAACAAGGTGTGTTTAGCACCTGAAAAATTCAATTTTTATAAAACAAAACGGTAAAAAACTCAAAAACTAATGGGACTACAACTCCCATGAACCCGCACGCTAAAGCAGCACTGCGCATGCGCAGAAATACTTCTCGCATGCGCTTTTGTCTTCGCCAAAGCCGGGGCCTCGATTGCTGGTGCGGAGGCCTCCGGAGCCCGGGCCGCATCACCAAGTGAGGCCCCGGCTTTGGCGAAGACAGCGGGCCTCCCTTCTCCTTTTGTGTGTTTCCCAGCCTGCGGTGGCACCACCCCGCAGAGAGATAAATTTTCCCCGCTGGCCTGGTGTTGGGTCCGCCGCAAGAGACAGGGAGGCCGGGCCGAGGCAGCAATCGAGCTGCGGGCCTTGGGGAAGATGGCGTGTCTTCTTCCTCTTTTCTCTGTGCTGGCAGGGGGGGGGGAGAAGGGAGAAGGGTTTTGTGCGTGCGGGAAGTATTTCCGCGCATGCGCAGTGCTGCAGTAGCGTGGGGGATCATGGGAATTGTAGTCCCATTGATTTTTTTGTTTTTTACCGCTTTGTTTAATTTTTTTCCCCGGGTGCTACACACCTTGTATTGCAGTGAAAGTGGTGTCGAACTGTATTAATTCTTCAGTGTAGCCGTTACCCGTCGTGGCGAAGAGGCAACACCTTCTGCCTCAAAGAAGGCACAGAAGGGATCGTTCGACATGATGAGATTTCGTCTTTGGCGCAGGATCTTTAAGCAGGATTAGGGCTTGCATATTGTCAAGCCACCCACTGGGAGTGAAATATCATACCTCAATTGCCAGTAAAAGCCCGATTCTAATCCACTTGACCCTTGGAAACCTTCCTATCTTTAACCTAATCAATAAGGGGTGACCTTGCCAAAGGAACTACATTATCCTTTTCGTCTTCCTCCTCCTCTAAAGCCTCGCAGTCCTTTTTTTCTCTACAATGCGACGAAAACAAGTTTGGATAATGCGATCTCTTTCCCTTCCCGCACCTCTAAAGACGCCATTAAATCTTAATTGCAGAACATATCTGCAGGGCATAATGTTTTCGCTTTAATCTCCCAGACTTATTTTGGTAACAAAAGCCGCCGTATTTCAGCTGGCAAGTCATATTAAGAACGTATTTATTATCCCTTCCGAGTGGGGAACCTGCACTGAATACTGAAGCTGGTTAGTCCAACCTGTTTTGTGTTTGAGAAGATTGCAACGGGGAGGGATCAGGGCCACCCACAATATTCAGAAGTGGTTTAGCTTCTGGGTTGCTGTGAGTTTTCTGGGCTGGATGGCTTTCATGGCTGGAATCACTGGGTTGTTGTAGGTTTTTCGGGCTATATGGCCATATTCTAGAACAGGGCTGCCCAACTGGCGGCCCGGGGGCCATACACAGCCCCCCCAGCCTGTTGGACACGGCCCCCGCTATGCCCCCGGTCGCCATTTTTAATTTTTAAAAAAAAATTCTAATTTTTTTTTTTATGGCGGCCGGGGGAGGTGGGGCAGGGAGGAGGAAGTGAGCCAGCTCCTCCTCCCTGCACCGCCCCCTCCGTCCCTCTCTCTGCGCCGCCGTCGCATCGGCGCTGGTGAGAGAGGGACAAGGGGTGGTACAAGGAGGAGGAAGAGAGCTGGCTCCTCCCTGCACCGCCCCCTTCTCCCTCTCTCGGCGGCGCCAATGCTATGCAGTTTGCATCGGCGGCGCCGAGAGAGGAGAAGGGGCGGTGCCAGGGAGGACGAGCCAGCTCTCGTCCTCCTCCCTGTATCGCCCCCTTCTCCCTCTCTCAGCGGCGCCCATGCAAACTGCATAGCATTGGCGGCACCGAGAGAGGGACAAGGCGGCGATACAGGGAGGAGGAAGAGAGCTGGCTCCTCCTCCTCCACCCTTCCTCCCCGCACTGCGGCTTGCGATCGGAGCCGCGGCGCGTCCGCGGGGGAGGATGAGGGGCGAAGGAGGAGGAAGTCAGCTGGCTGCCTTCTTCCTCCTTCGCCCCTCCTCCTTCCCCTCCCCGCGCCGGCGCTAGGGATCGGGGCAAGGGCACGGGCGGGGGGAAAGAGGAGGGACGAAGGAGGAGGCTGTCAGCTGGCTGCCTCCTTCGTCCCTCTTTCCCCCTGCGCGCGCCGGCGCCCGGGATCCGGCAGGCGCGGGCGGGGAAAGAGGAGGGACGAAGAAGGAGGCAGTCAGCTGGCTGCCTCCTCCTTCGTCCTCTTTCCCCCGCGCCAGAGGGACGCGAGTGCCGGGCGAAAACCCTCCCCAAGCCTGGAAGGCTCGCAGGGGAAGCGGCGCGGTTCTCGCTTCCCCCACCAGCCATCCAGGCCTGCGGGGGGAGTTTTCACCCGGCTTCCGCGTCCCTCTGACCAAGGAGACGCGAGTGCTGGGCGAAAACCCTCCCCCAAGCCTGGATGGCTCGCGGGGGAAGCGAGTGCCGGCGCGAGATCACGCCGGCGTTGACAGCGAAATCCCGTGTGGATTGCGTATTCTCGCGATACTCTTCGGCTACTCTACTACTGGATCGCTGAGGCCCACAGACGCGATTAGGACCTTCTTCGACTCAGTCGGTCATCGCCTCTCTCGTCGTCCAGGTACTCCTGGATCCTGCGCGTTTGGAAAAGGTAGGCCGAAGCAGGGGGCTCCTCATTGCCTTCCCCCATCTCCCCTCATGTATTAAATATAAAATTAAATATATTTAAAGATGAAATAAGGGGAGATGGGATACATTAAAATAAGGGGGGAGGGGGAGGATGGAATTAAATATATTTAATATTAAATAAAAATAAGGGGAGAGGGGAGGATGGAATTAAATATATTTAATATTAAATAAAAATAAGGGGAGAGGGGAGGATAGAATTAAATATATTTAATATTAAATTAAAATAAGGGGGCCGGGGAGAGGACGGAGCCGGGGGCGGGGGCAGACCCTACGGCCCCCCAGGTCATCAGTGACCGGAATTCAGGCCCCTGGGCCGGTAGAAGTTGGAAAGCCCTGTTCTAGAAGCATTTTCTCCTTACGTTTCGCCTGGATCTATGGCAAGCATCCTCAGAGGTTGTGGTAGGTTTTTCAGGCTATATGCTTGCCATAGATATATAGTAATACATAATCTATGTATATAATAAAAGTCAGTGTTTGCGGGCGGTGAGTGGTGCGGTGGGAGGAATATGTGCCAGCGTTTCAAATGGCTGCAACTATGGGATTTTTTGCATAAAGGGCTCTGATTGGCCAGCCTCAGAACTCCAACATTCTTCGTCCCCAAATAGAGGGGATTTGGTTGCCCCTGAAATGGTATTTGCATAAAGGACTCCGATTGGCCAACCACATTCCAACATTCTAAAGTGACTCAGAGGGAAAAGGAAAGGCCCCAGACAGGCAGCCACTGCGGCCCACAGCAATGACGGATCAGGACCAAACTTGGCTAACAGGAGACCAATGGCCCACTTCACAACCTGGTGTGGTTTAGGGCAGGAGGGACCACCAATGATGGGATTTGCACTTCCCAAACAACACTGTAGCCCCTATAAATCACAGACCAGGCCCAAAATTGACAGCTAGGCTTCCTTAACTTGATTTTCCTGTCTAGGCCTCAGCTCATGGGATATTGTTAGGCTTCCTCAACTTGATTTTCCTGACTAGGCCCCCAACAATGACAGAACAAGACCAAACTTGGCACATAGAGGCCCAATGGCCCACTTTACAAACCTGCTGCGGTTTACGGCACGATGGCTCACAAATGATGGGATTTGCAGTACCTTCACCCAATTCATTTCCCACAGAAATTGCAGCCCCTACAAATCAGAGACTGGGCCCAAACTTGGCACACAGAGTACCCATGACCCACTCTACATCCTGGTGCAGTTTTGAGTGGAACGGACCACGGATGATGGAAGTTGAAGTACCTTCACTCACTTTCTGAGACCGCTGCGACCCTCATCCAATGACTGATCAAGACCACACTTGGCACACAGAGCCCCCTTGACCCACTCTACATCCTGGTGTAGTTTGCAGAACGGGGGACCACGGATGATGGGACTTCCAGTACCTTTCCTCACTTCCAGAGAACGCTGCAATCCTCATCCAGAGAATGATCAAGACCAAATGTGACACACACAGCCCCCATGACCCACTCTACATCCTGGTTCTAGTTGGAGGGGGATGGACTATGGCCAATGGGACTCACAGTACCTTCACTAAGTTTCTGAGACCACTTCAAGCCACATAAACATCTAATATAAATAAACATTCTCTCCCCCCTCTTATTTAACATCTATATGCGACCACTTGCCCAGCTGGTGCGTAGTTTTGGGCTGGTGTGCCATCAGTACGCTGATGACACCCAGCTTATCCTGAAGATGGAGGGCAGCCTCGAATCCGTACCCGATAATTTCCATCGTTGCCTTGAGGCCGTCACTGGATGGCTGCGAGCCAGTAGGTTGAAGGTGAATCCGGCAAAGACGGAGATCCTGTGGCTGGGTCCTCCGGGCTGTAGGGATGTTCAGCTTCCAACCCTGGACGGCGTGACATTATGTCCGTCGCCCTCTGTTAAGAGCTTAGGAGTAACCTTGGACCCCCTGTTGTCGATGGAGCCCCACCTCATCAGCGTCAGCAGGGTAGCATTTTTCCATCTTCGCCAGGCGAGGAAGCTGGCCCCCTATTTGTCCCGGCGCGACTTAGCCACAGTGATCCAAGCCACGGTCATCTCGAGGCTGGACTACTGTAGCGCTCTTTACATTGGCCTTCCTCTGTCGGTAATCAAGCTGGTGCAGAACGCTGCAGCGCGACTCCTGGCAGGGGTCCCGATTGGCCACCACATCACGCCAATCCTGCGCGAACTGCACTGGCTCCCAATTGAATGCCGGATTGCCTTCAAAGTGTTAGTCCTGACTTTTAAGGCCTTACATGGTCTGGGGCCAGTGTACCTGCGGGACCGCCTTGTCCCATACCATCCCACCAGATCACTGCGCTCCGAAGAGCTAAACCTCCTGGTCATCCCAAATGTGAGGACCTACCATCTGTCCGCAACCCGCCGCCGGGCTTTCTCTGTTGCAGCCCCAACCCTGTGGAACGCACTGCCCGCCGGCATCCGTGCCACCCAGGGCCTCCTCCCGTTCAGGAGAGCAGTCAAGACATTGCTGTTCCAGCAAGCCTTCGGAGTTAGCTAGACTGTAGCTCGCACCGCCTAGCTGTCAGCCCACTGCGACTCCATTTGTTGCTTCAACTGTTCTAATTGTTTATTTATTTATTTATTATTGAGGCTTCTATGCCGCCGACTCCCGGGGGCTCGCGGCGGCTCACAAGAGCCAAAGGCACAATAAACAAGGAGTTAAAAACATAAAACCAATTAAAACAGCAGCAAACAGCAATAAAACAACAGAGCAGCAGATGATGCAGCGTGGTACTTAAAACGCGACCACCTACTCTCCGAAGGCCTGCCTAAACAGATGGGTTTTGCAGGCCCATCTGAACGGGAGTAGGTCCCTCAGGGTTTCTGGTTTCGGCCGGGAGGGCGTTCCACAGCGTGGGGGCTATGACGGAGAACGCCCTCCGGCGGGTAGATGTCAGGTGTGCCAACTTCGTTGATGGTATTTCAGGAGGTTGGCATCCTCAGACCGTAGTGATCTCGAAGGGCAATATGGAGTGAGGCGGTCCCTCAGGTACGCTGGCCCCAGGCCGTATAAGGTATTACTGTGAGTTATTATGAGTTATCTGACAATTGTATTTTACGAACTGTTGTAAGTCGCCCCGAGCCGTTGGGGGGGGGGGGGCCACAGACAAATGTGAAATAATAAATAAATAATAAATAAATAATAGGAACTAACCTTGGCACACAATGCCTTCCTCAAATAACCCGTGCACCGCCAGGTCCTCAGCTAGTAATATAATTATGATATTAATACTAATAATATATGAATATTTCTTGCTATATTAATATGTTAATATTAATGATGTGTAATATATTGTAAATATAGTAAATAAATAAATAATGTAGATTAGAATGCAGTTCAGCCTTTAGGTGCGGCCCTCCATAATATTTTTTGGCTCTCGTGTCACCCCTTGGAAAAAATAATTGCCCACCCCTGTCCTAGGCAGAGAAAAGCCAATCCTGCAGGAACGGATATCTGTTAGGCCCGTCGAGTTAATTCCCTGGATTTAAACGCACAATGCAAGTCCCGAGCGCCCACTCTTAAATCAGCAGTTCTCTGTCACATTCCTGAACACTGCTCAGTGAAACAAAGGCCGGAGTATCTATAGTGTGAGCCTCTTTAGGTAAATATCAGCAAAGGAAACCCCCAAAGCGCAAGATTTCCGAGTGCCGGGGGCCGTTCCAGACGCCGAATCAGCACATCCGAAAAACACTAATTCGTAGATCCAAAAGGCAGGCCGGAAAGCTCTGCAACAGCCCCGAGTCCCTTTGTTGTGATTGCGCTTCCAGTCCTTCTGGGATCGCAATAAACTTCCGGGCTGGCGAGAATAAATAGCGTACACTGAGCGAAAAAGCAACGGCCATCTGGACGCAGTTATTTAACGTCGCCACTTCTAAATCCACCCCAAGTATGTCAAGGAGGGGACGGGACCCAACAATTTGCATTTCAATAAACATTGACACTGCAACCAAAATAAACCCACTCGTTCGAAGAGAGCACCGGGAACGCAATTTTGTGACAAGTCATCTATCTATATATCTATATCTATATGTATATAATAAAAGAGAAAGTTTGTATGTACAGTATGTATGTGTGTGTGGTGTGTGTGTCGATATGTGCCAGCTTTCTGATTGGTTGCCACTGTGGAATTATTTGCATAATGCCTCTAATTGGCCAGCACCACCAACATTCCGACACTCTAAACTGCCAGAAGGGGGTAAGGAAAAAGCCTGAAGCAGTCAGGCATGGAGGGAGTTTAAGGTCAAAACACTTGCCGCCCCCAACAATGACAGAACAAGGCCAAACTTGGCACACAGAACCCCCTCTACATCCTGGTGCAGTTTGAGGGAGGATGGACCATGGATGGCGGGACTTGCAGTACTTTAACTCACTTCCTTAGAGCACTGCGGCCCACACCCATGACGGATCAGGACCAAACTTGGCACACAGAGCCCCCATGACCCACTCTACATCCTGCTGCACTTTGAAGGAGGATGGACCATGGATGATGGGAGTTGAAGTACCTCTACTCACTTCCCGAGACCGCTGTGACCTTCATCCAATGACTACTCAAGACCAAACTTGGCACACAGAGCCCCCATGACCCACTCTACATCCTGCTGCAGTTTTAAGGAGGATGGACCATGGATGATGGGACTTGCAGTGCCTTCACTCACTCCTCCTGAAAACAATGTGACCCTCATCCAATCACCAATAAAGACCAAACTTGGCACACAGAGCCCCCATGACCCACTCTACATCCTGCTGCAGTTTTAAGGAGGATGCACCATGGATGATGGGACTTGCAGTGCCTTCACTCACTTCCTGAAAACAATGTGACCCTCATCCAATCACCAATAAAGACCAAACTTGGCACACAGAGCCCCCATGAACCACTCTACATCCTGCTGCAGTTCGGAGAACGGACCACGAATGATGGGACTTGAAGTACCTCTACTCACTTCCCAAGACTGCTGCAACCCTCATCCAATAACTGAGCAAGACTAAATTTGGCACACAGAACCCCCATGACCCACTCTACATCCTGGTGCAGTTTGGAGGGGGATGGACCATGGCCGATGGGACTCTCAGTACCTTCACTAACTTCCTGAGACCACAGCGAGCCACGTAAACATCTTATAAGGACCAACCTTGGCACACAATGCCTTTCTCAAATAACCCGGGCAGGGCCCGGTCCCCAAGCTAGTCAGAAATAAAAGACGAAAAGGGTCAGGCCAAGGTTGACTTAGCATCTCAAAGGATATACAACTGCCGATTAGCAACATAATGTACTCCGATTCCTACCTGGCTTGACCACAAGTACCTCTTTTGTGGCACATTGATCTTTCGGTCACACACACACCCCATCCTACAATAGTTTCCTCGCCTGGTTTCCTGGAAGCAATCACTGTTCACCACAGGCAACTGAACCAAAGATAGGCTCCCGCCTTATCAGTTCCTAGTTTTCCTATCTGCAGCATTAAAAACATTGTAGTCATTAAAAGTCATCTTGAAGACTTCCAGGTGTTTTTGGATTGCGACTCCCATCTCATTGGCCGCCCCCATGAGAGATACTGGCTATATACAAGCCACTAACTGAAGTCCTCTACCAGCCCGCACCACAGGAAGAACACCATCATCCCCATGTCAGCATAGGCAAATCTGTGCTTGTCCATCCAGCAGTTCACCTCCCTGGGAAGCATCATCTCTTCAGACGCCAAGATTGACAAAGAGATAGATCACAGATTAGCAAACGCATAGGGTGCATTTGGAAGGCTTCACAAAAGAGTCTGGAGCAACAAGCACCTGAGGCAAAGCACCAAAATCAGTGTGTACAGAGCTATCGTACTGTCTATTCTCCTCTATGGGTCTGAAACATGGGTCAGCTATCGCCAACACCTACGACTCCTCGAACGCTTTCATCAGCGCTGTCTTCGCACAATCCTAAATATACACTGGACCGACTATGTGATGAATGTTGCTGTCCTTGAGCAAGCATGGATCACCAGCGTTGAGGCCATGCTATTGAGAACACAGCTGTGCTGGGCAGGGCGCGTCTCTAGGATGGAGGACCACTGCCTCCCAAAGATACTACTCTATGGTGAACTCGCCACAGGTCAGTGCAAGAGAGGCACCCCCAAAAAGAGATATAGGCATTGAGTGCTCAGCTGTGGGCCCTGCCAGCCGGTACTATGAGCGTTGAGAGCTCTGTGCTCAGCTGTAGGCCCTGCCAGTCGGTACTATGAGCGTTGAGAGGTCGGTGCTTGGCTGTAGGCCCTGCCAGCCGGTACTATGAGCGTTGAGAGCTTGGTGCTCTACTGTAGGCCCTGCCAGCCGTGCCTACGAGCATCGGGTGCTCAGCTATAGGCCCTGCCAGCCGGTACTATGAGCGTTGAGAGCTCGGTGCTCAGCTGTAGGCCCTGCCAGCCGGTACTATGAGCGTTGAGAGCTTGCTGCTCAACTGTAGGCCCTGCCAGCCGGGCCTACGAGCATCAGGTGCTCAGCTATAGGCCCTGCCAGCCGGTACTATAAGCGTTGAGAGCTCGGTGCTCGGCTGTAGGCCCTGCCAGCCGGTACTATGAGCGTTGAGAGCTCTGTGCTCGGCTGTAGGCCCTGCCAGCTGGTACTATGAGCAATGAGAGCTCGGTGCTCAACTGTAGGCCCTGCCAGCCGGGCCTACGAGCATCAGGTGTTCAGCTATAGGCCCTGCCAACCGGTACTATGAGCGTTGAGAGCTCTGTGCTCGGCTGTAGGCCCTGTCAGCCGGTACTATGAGCGTTGAGAGCTCGGTGCTTGGCTGTAGGCCCTGCCAGCCAGTACTATGAGCGTTGAGAGCTTGGTTCTCTACTGTAGGCCCTGCCAGCCGTGCCTACGAGCATCGGGTGTTCAGCTATAGGCCCTGCCAGCCGGTACTATGAGCGTTGAGAGCTCGGTGCTTGGCTGTAGGCCCTGCCAGCCGGTACTATGAGCGTTGAGAGCTTGGTGCTCAACTGTAGGCCCTGCCAGCCGGGCCTACGAGCATCAGGTGCTCAGCTATAGGCCCTGCCAGCCGGTACTATAAGCGTTGAGAGCTCGGTGCTCAGCTGTAGGCCCTGCCAGCCGGTACTATGAGCGTTGAGAGCTTGGTGCTCAACTGTAGGCCCTGCCAACTGGGCCTATGAGCATCGAGTGCTCAGCTGTAGGCCCTGCCAGCCGGTACTATGAGCATTGAGAGAACCACTGTAAGGACGTAACGGTTCCTTGATATTCGTCTTGGATTCCCTTCCAAGAGTTGATAGCTATTCTGGATAAGAGATAGGAATAACAACAATTCGTTTCTCGATAGAAGTCTACACATGTGTTTGAATTTCCAAACTACAGAGATGGTCAAGATGGCTAACCATGTTTACAAAGTTCTCACTGCACCAAACATAGCATGTGTTCTTCTAAGGTTGGACTGCTCAAAGTACAAAGTGATTTTTGGCTGCCCTTTACCCCTTGACCTCACATGCTAATATGACAACATTTATGGGAGCTGTTCACATTTTTATTACCATCTCATTCT
Organism: Anolis apletophallus; assembly: GCA_030556195.1. Taxonomy (NCBI): domain Eukaryota; kingdom Metazoa; phylum Chordata; class Lepidosauria; order Squamata; family Anolidae; genus Anolis; species Anolis apletophallus. The sequence continues at coordinate 13,255,849 of JARBWK010000017.1, read as the reverse complement.
TTAATGGAGGATGCGGTTCTAGCGCAGCTTCTCAAAAAGATGAAGAGGTAATGAAATATGCATAAGATTGTCACAAGTGGAAGTGCTGCATTTGGAGTGGATTTGGGCTGAAGAAATAGAGAGCGGATAGAATTAAGCTGCATCGCGCCCCAAACGTGAAGAATAAGAACAGTGACGCAAAGAAGAATATTTTGCCATTTCGAAGAATAGCAAGTGTATTCGGGCATGGGCCTATGTGAGCCACATCCCATCTGAGCCAAGAGAAAACCTTATGCCCGAAAAAAATGCATTCAATCTTTCAGATAATAGAGTAAAATAATAAATGTAATAAAAAAATTATAGAGTAAAATAATGGAAATGTTATAATAACAGTAAAGTAATAAATGCAATAATAACAAAAATAGAGTAAAATAATAAATGTACTAATAACAATAATTAGAGTAAAATAATAAATGTAATAATAACAATATTAAATAGAGGAAAATTGAGGAAAATTACATGCAATAATAATAATAAATAGAGTAAATTAATAAATAAAATAAAATAATAATAAAGAAAATGGAAATGTAATAACACTAATAATAGAGTGAATAAATGTAATAATAACAATAATAAATAGAAGAAAATAGAGGAAAAATAATAAATGTAATAATAATAGAGTAAATTAATAAATGTAATAAAATAATAATAAAGTAAAATAATAGAAATGAAATAATTACAGTAATAATAGAGTGAACTAATAAATGTAATAACAATAATAAATAGAGTAAAATTATACATGTAATAAGTAAAATAATATATGAAATAATAAAGTAAAATAATAGAAATGTAATAATAACAGTCATAATAGAGTAAAAGAATATAAGTAATAATAATAAATAGAGCAAAATAAAAAATGTAATAATAACAATATTAAATAGAGGAAAATAGAGGAAAAATAAATGTAATAAAAATAATAATAAAGTAAAATAATAGAAATGAAATAATTATAGTAATAATAGAGTGAACTAATAAATGTAATAACAATAATAGAGTAAAATTATACATGTAATAATAAGTAAAATAATAAATGCAATAATAACAAAATAGAGGAAAATAATAAATGTACTAATAACAATAATTAGAGTAAAATAATAAATGTAATAATAACAATATTAAATAGAGGAAAATAGAGGAAAATTACATGTAATAATAATAATAGAGTAAATTAATAAATGAAATAAAATAATACTAAAGAAAATGGAAATGTAATAACTAATAATAGTGTGAATAAATGTAATAATAACAATAATAAATAGAAGAAAATAGAGGAAAACTAATAAATGTAATAATAATAGAGTAAATTAATAAATGTAATAAAATAATAAAGTAAAATAATAGAAATGAAATAATTACAGTCATAATTGAGTGAACTAATAAATGTAATAACAATAATAAATAGAGTAAAATTATACATGTAATAAGTAAAATAAGATATGAAATAATAAAGTAAAATAATAGAAATGTAATAATAACAGTCATAATAGAGTAAAAGAATATAAGTAATAATAATAAATAGAGCAAAATAATAAATGTAATAATAACAATGTTAAATAGAGGAAAATAGAGGAAAAATAAATGTAATAATAATAGAGTAAATTAACAAATGTAATAAAAATAATAATAAAGTAAAATAATAGAAATGAAATAATTATAGTAATAATAGAGTGAACTAATAAATGTAATAACAATAATAGAGTAAAATTATACATGTAATAATAAGTAAAATAATAAATGAAATAATAATAAAGTAAAATAATAGAAATGTAATAACAGTCATAATAGAATAAAAGAATATAATAATAAATAGAGCAAAATAATAAATGTAATAATAGAGTAAAATAATGTAAATCTATAAAAATAAAAATGTAATGTTTGTGGGATTAACATAACTCAAAAACCACTGGACAAATTGACACCAAATTTGGACACAATACACCTACCAGGCCAACGAGTGACCATCACTCATAAAAACACTGAAAACCCCAGCAGAAAGCAAAAAAAAAACCACATTACAACGCATGCGCAAAACCATACATAGATATGTGCATACACACATATACACAAATATACACACACAAAACACATATACACAGACTGGGCTACAGCCATGCGTGGCAGGGGATGGCTAATATAATAATAACAATAGGGAAAAATAATAAATGTAATAATAGAGTAAAATAATAAATGCAATAATAATAATAATGTAGTAAAATAATAAATAACTTCTGGCAAGGGACACACTCTCAAACCCACGAAGCCCATAAAAGGAAGTTGGAGATGACTTGAAGGCACACAATAGGAAAATAGTGGGCCTGAAGGTTTGGATGCTGACTCCGCATCCCTTGTGGCAATCTTCTGCATACCAAACACATTTGGGGTGACACCAGCAAGAGTTAAGGTTTTCAGAGACTGAACGCAGTGTCTGATTTCCTGCAGTCTATTCACAGCTGAAGAGGAGAAAAACAATTCCACTGACCCAAATGCCATCGCTGCAAGGAAGGGAAATGGGGGAGCACGCGGGGGGAGCGCAGAGGAGGGAAAATAGCTTTCGGGCATCGGAAGACAAGCAGCATTTAAGGCAAGCAAAGGGAGCTAAATGGGAAGTTTAGCCTTTTCGCGCAGCTGGGAGCCACCCTGCTCCCTTAGCCCCAAAGGAACGACAGAAAGCCTTACAGCAGTGGTTCTCAACCTTCCTAATGCCGCGACCCCTTAATCCAGTTCCTCATGTTGTGGTGACCCCCAACCATAACATTATTTTCGTGGCTACTTCCAGAACTGTCATTTTGCTACTGTTATGACACGTAATGTAAATATCTGACATGCAGGATGGATTTTCATTCACTGGAATGAATTATTTACTACATTATTATTATTATTACCTTTATTATTTTACCTTATTACTATTACATTTATTATTACATGGAGTGAAAAAAGGTTGTGTCCATGCACCAACCCTATTTACAATTTTCTTCAGCGTGATGCTCCAAAGGGCTACACGGCAGACCTCGAAGAATGAGACGGCATATATATACGCTATCATACTGATGGCAGCTTGTTCAACTTAAGCCGTCTGAGGGCTCGCACTAAGACTCTAAACTATCTAGTCCGTGAGCTGCTTTTTGCTGACGATGCTGCCCTTGTCGCCCATTCAGAAGCAGCCCTGCAGCGCCTCATATCCTGCTTTGCAACAGCTGCAGAGCTGTTTGGGCTGGAAGTCAGCCTGAAGAAAACGGAAGTCCTCTACCAGCCCGCACTACAGGAAGAACACCATCATCCCCACGTCAGCATAGGCAAATCTGTGCTTAAGTCCGTCCAGCAGTTCACCTACCTGGGAAGCATCATCTCTTCAGGCGCCAAGATTGATAGAGATCGATCACAGATTAGCAAAGGCATAGAGTGCATTTGGAAGGCTTCACAAAAGAGCCTGGAGCAACAAGCACCTGTGGCAAAGCACCAAAATCAGTGTGTACAGAGCTAGTTTACTGTCTATTCTCCTCTATGGGCCTGAAACATGGGTCACCTATCGCCAACACCTACGACTCCTCGAACGCTTTCATCAGCGCTGTCTTCGCACAATCCTAAATATACACTGGACCAACTATGTGACGAATGTTGCTGTCCTTGAGCAAGCAGGGATCACCAGCATTGAGGCCATGCTATTGAGAACACGGCTGCGCTGGGCAGGGCACATCTCTAGGATGGAGGACCACCACCTCCCAAAGATACTACTCCAGGGCTGCCCACACTTTATCAGCATGTGAGCTACTTATAATAAAACCAAGTCAGAAATATCTACCTACCTCCTCAAGGCTGGAGAGGGGAGGGGCGGGGCTTGGCGTGGCCTGGCTCCGCCCCCCTCTGACTTCAGCTCTGCCAGCAGCTTCTCCAGCCTTGAGGATGGCAGTACCAAGCCAGCCTTGTGCTAGCTATGCCACCACTGGCTTGGCATTGCCATCCTCAAGCCTGGAGAAGCTGCTGGGAGTGCCAAAGCCGGGGAGGGGGCGGGGCTTGGTGCGGCCTGGCTCCGCCCCCTCTGAGAAGCGCCCCATCCGGCTGGGATTGACCTCCTCCGGTCCCGGAATCGACTGGTCGATCGCGATCGACTTCCTGGGCAGCCCTGTACTACTCTATGGTGAACTCGCCACAGGTCAGCGCAAGAGAGGTGCCCCCAAAAAGAGATATAAGAACTCCCTGAAACAACAAGGCCCGGCCAGATTGATCACCAACAATGGTCCACCCTGGCATAGAGTGCAATGGAAAAGCTTCACAAAAAAGTCTGGAGCAACAAGCACCTGAGGCAAAGCACCAAAATCAGTGTGTACAGAGCTAGTTTACTGTCTATTCTCCTCTATGGGCCTGAAACATGGGTCACCTATCGCCAACACCTACGACTCCTCGAACGCTTTCATCAGCGCTGTCTTCGCACAATCCTAAATATACACTGGACCGACTATGTGACGAATGTTGCTGTCCTTGAGCAAGCAGGGACCACCAGCGTTGAGGCCATGCTATTGAGAACACAGCTGCGCTGGGCAGGGCACATCTCTAGGATGGAGGACCACCGCCTCCCAAAGATACTACTCTATGGTGAACTCGCCACGGGTCAGCGCAAGAGAGCCGCCCCCCAAAAGAGATATAAGGACTCCCTGAAACAACATCTCAGGCTTGGCCAGATTGATCACCAATGGTCTACCCTGGCCTCACATCGGGAGGCATGGAGACGCACACTCTCCACAATGCTGCGGCCTCTTTCGAGAAGACACGCCGAACGGGTCTCGAAGAGAAACGACAACGCAGAAAGAACCACAACTTGGAAACAACATCACCCAAGGAGACTTTCTGCTGTGCTTTCTGCAACCGGACTTGCCTATCTCAGATTGGCCTTTTTAGTCATCAACGCGCTTGTAAAAAGAATCTTCCTAAGAATCTTCGTTTGCGAAGTAATGCCAAGAGAGATTATTATTATTATTCCTAAAACCCTCAGAAATATGTGTTTTCTGATGGTCTTTCGGGACCCCTCCGAAACCCCCCTCGTGACCCCCAGGTTGAGAAACACTGCCTTACGGGAATCCGAAATCCTTTGCAGAGGGGATGAAAGAGAGAGATGAGGATTTATGTAACGAAGCAACCCAGTGTGTGACTGTGTGTGCAACTACGCTGCATGGCTGCTGCAAACGCTCCCCTCCCCTCTTGCACGCAAACACAAAGCAATGCCATTACACCCCACACATTGCATTCCCGACCGCTAGCCAGGATCAGAAGCCAAAAAGTAGGCAAAGGACGACACGGCTTCCCATCATCATCTGACCATGGAGGTTTTTTCCCTGGAGGAAGGAATGGGTGGAAAACTGCCTCGATTTACCTACGCCATGGCCAGACGCTGCAAGGAAATGGAAGCAAAAGGAGGGGTAGTTGTGCCAAAGCGACTCTGTACAGCAGGACGGGCGAAAGGGGGAGGCGGAGAGTTCACTGCGGTGTCATGTAAACATTATCCTCCACCGTCCTCTATGTCTTTTAGCATCCCCCCCCCCCCCTTCGTCCCTGGTCCCCATCATATTTCTGTCACCTTCCAGAAAGGACACATAAGCTTATGGCCATCTGCTCTGCACGGCACTACCTGGACAGGCTAGAAATCCCGTAAACACATGTCCAGGATGCAGTTACCCCCTTTTGCACATGATTTACACCCTGTTCTGGACCCAAGAGGGCATCTGATTTGGGGGAAAGCGATTAGGGCGAGTTAAATCCCGACGGGGAAAGGCGCTTAATGTATAGGCGCAAAGGGAGGGACATAAGGCAAGGAGGCGCCGCGTGGAAGAGGCGGATTTAACCCCAGATGGATTAGACGGGGGTACCGGAGATTACATTTAAAACCTTGCAAAGGGAAGGCGGGCACCCCTCCCTTGCTTTTTCCAGCCATATATCGATCCCACGTCACCAAAACAGATCCCTGTAGGAAGAGAGATGACCAACGGTATTCAAGAGGGAGAAGGTGATCCTAGATTGAGGACTTCAACACTGCCAAAAACAGATTTCCCTTTACGGGCTGGAATGGAAACAAAACCTTATTTAAGGACCAAAGCAGTCTTCCAAGACCAGGACACCTCCAGATGTTTTTACGTTTTTAGCTTCCCACCAGAGTGGAAATCATCTCTTGGACAGATGGCAAGCTATTTAACCTCAGCCGACTGAAAACCAATACCAAGGTCACAACATCATATGTTATAGAACTCCAATACGCTGATGATAACATAGTCCGCCCTGTAAACTGACCCTGAGTCACCTTTAAACCGCCCTGAGTCGCCTTCGGGCTGAGAAAGGCAGTATGTAAATAAGGTAAATAAATAAATAGTCTGTGCACACTCAGAAGAAGACCTACAACATCTCTTATAGAACTCCAATATGCTGATGATAACGTAGTCTAAACATTCAGAGGAAGACCTTGTTATAGAACTCCAATATGCTTATGATAATGTCGTCTGTGAGCATTCAGAAGACCTACAATATCTGTTATAGAACTACAGCGCTCGGCTGGACGCCCTGCCAGCCGGGCCTACGAGCATCGAGTGTTCAACCGTAAGCCCTGCTAGCCGGTACTATGAGCGACGAGAGCTCGGTGCTCAACTGTAGGCCCTGCCAGCTGGTACTATGAGCGTTGAGAGCTTGGTGCTCAACTGTGGCTCAAGCTGGGCCTAGAGCCCTCAACTGTAGGCCCTGCCAGCTGGTACTATGAGCGATGAGAGCTTGGTGCTCAACTGTAGCCCCTGCCAGCTGGGCCTACGAGCATCAAGTGCTCAACTGTAAGCCCTGCCAGCCGGTACTATGAGCGATGAGAGCTTGGTGCTCAACTGTAGGCCCTGCCAGCTGGTACTATGAGGGATGAGAGCTTGGTGCTCAACTGTAGCCCTGCCAGCTGGGCCTACGAGCATCGAGTGTTCAACCGTAAGCCCTGGCAGCCGGTACTATGAGCGATGAGAGATGGGAGCTCAACTGTAGGCCCTGCCAGCTGGTACTATGAGCGTTGAGAGCTTGGTGCTCAACTGTAGGCCCTGCCAGCTGGGCCTACGAGCATCGAGTGCTCAACTGTAAGCCCTGGCAGCCGGTACTATGAGCGATGAGAGCTTGGTGCTCAACTGTAGCCCCTGCCAGCTGGTACTATGAGCGTTGAGAGCTTGGTGCTCAACTGTAGGCCCTGCCAGCTGGGCCTACGAGCAATGAGAGCTCGGTGCTAAACTGTAGGCCCTGCCAGCGGGTACTATGAGCGTTGAGAGCTTGGTGCTCAACTGTAGGCCCTGCCAGCTGGGCCTACGAGCATCTAGTGTTCAACCGTAAGCCCTGCCAGCCGGTACTATGAGCGATGAGAGCTTGGTGCTCAACTGTAGGCCCTGCCAGCTGGTACTATGAGCGTTGAGAGCTTGGTGCTCAACTGTAGGCCCTGCCAGCTGGGCCTATGAGCATCGAGTGCTCAACTGTAAGCCCTGCCAGCCGGTACTATGAGCAATGAGAGCTCGGTGCTCAACTGTAGGCACTGCCAGCCGGTACTATGAGCGTTGAGAGTTTGGTGCTCAACTGTAGGCCCTGCCAGCTGGGCCTACGAGCATCTAGTGTTCAACCGTAAGCCCTGCCAGCCAGTACTATGAGCGATGAGAGCTTGGTGCTCAACTGTAGGCCCTGCCAGCTGGTACTATGAGCGTTGAGAGTTTGGTGCTCAACTGTAGGCCCTGCCAGCTGGGCCTACGAGCATCGAGTGTTCAACCGTAAGCCCTGCCAGCCGGTACTATGAGCGATGAGAGAAGGGAGCTCAAATGTAGGCCCTGCCAGCTGGTACTATGAGCGTTGAGAGCTTGGTGCTCAACTGTAGGCCCTGCCAGCTGGGCCTACGAGCATCGAGTATTCAACCGTAAGCCCTGCCAGCCGGTACTATGAGCGATGAGAGAAGGGAGCTCAAATGTAGGCCCTGCCAGCTGGTACTATGAGCATTGAGAGCTTGGTGCTCAACTGTAGGCCCTGCCAGCTGGGCCTACGAGCATCAAATGCTCAACTGTAAGCCCTGGCAGCCGGTACTATGAGCGATGAGAGCTTGGTGCTCAACTGTAGCCCCTGCCAGCTGGTACTATGAGCGTTGAGAGCTTGGTGCTCAACTGTAGGCCCTGCCAGCTGGTACTATGAGCGTTGAGAGCTAGTGTTCAACCGTAGGCCCTGCCAGCTGGTACTATGAGCGTTGAGAGCTTGGTGCTCAACTGTAGGCCCTGCCAGCCGGTACTATGAGCGTTGAGAGCTTGGTGCTCAACTGTAGGTCCTGCCAGCTGGGCCTACGAGCATCTAGTGTTCAACCGTAAGCCAGCCGGTACTATGAGCGATGAGAGCTTGGTGCTCAACTGTAGGCCCTGCCAGCCGGTACTATGAGCGATGAGAGCTTGGTGCTCAACTGTAGGCCTGGCCAGCCAGCCGGTACTATGAGCTTTGAGAGCTTGGTGCTCAACTGTAGGCCCTGCCAGCCGGGCCTACGAGCATCGAGTGCTCAGCTGTAGGCCCTGCCAGCCGGCACTATGAGGGTTGAGAGCTTGATGCTCAACTGTAGGCCCTGCCAGCTAGTCCGCCCTGTAAACTGCCCTGAGTCACATGTAAACCGCCTTGAATTGCCTTTGGGCTGAGAAAGGCGGTATATAAATAAGGCAAATAAATAAATGTGCACACTCAGAAGAAGACCTACAACATCTGTTATAGAACTCCAATACGCTGGTGATAACGTAGTCCATCCTGTAAAGTGTCCTGAGTCGCCTTTGGGCTGAGAAAGGCGGTATATAAATAAGATAAATAAATAGTCTGTGCACACAGACTCTTCCTCAAGGTGTGCAGTGGGTTTGTGCTGTTGCTATGCAGTGGGAGAGAAGAGGAGAACGCCTACATCCTTCTCATCCTCTTCTATAATAGCAGCAAATAGGAACATTCCCCTCCAGAATCAGTATATTTTGCACAGGACTATATTACTACGTTAATAGAGAATTACACTATTAAATACCATATATACTCGAGTATAAGCCGACCCGAATATAAGCCGAGGCACCTAATTTCAAAATAAGAACAGATACCAATAAAATTACATTAATCGAGGCATCAGTAGGTTAAATGTGTTTGAATCTATGTATATAATAAAAGTCAGTGTTTGCGGTGGTGCGGAGGGCGGGAGGTGCGGAGGAATATGTGCCAGCGTTTCGAGTGGTTGCCACTGTCGGAATATTTGCATAAAGGACTCTGATTGGCCAGCCTCAGAACTCCAACATTCAAAGGGACCAGATTATTTGCATAAAGGACTCTGATTGGCCAGCCTCAGAACTCCAACACTCTAAGGCACCAGGCAGAGGGAATTGGTTGCCACTGAGAGACAATTTGCATAAATGACTCTGATTGGCCAGCAAAACAGAATGCAACTGAATGCTTGAGTTAGCCAAATGACAGATTATTTCCAGGTTGGAAATGGAATGTTCATTTTCTCGGAGGTGCAGAGATGCCAAGGAATATGTGACAGCATTTCAATAGGTTGCCACTAATGGAATATTTGCATAAAGGACTCTGATTGGCCAGCCTCAGAATTCCAACATTCTACAGCCGCAGACAGAGGGGATTAGTTGCCACTGAAATGGTATTTGCATGAAGGACTCCGATTGGCCATCCACATTCCAACATTCTAAGGTGATGCAGAGGGAACAGGAAAGGCCTCAGGCAGTCAGACACTGCGGCCCACAGCAGTGATGGATCAGGACCAAACTTGCCACACAGGGGCCCAATGGCCCACTTCACAACGCGACCCTCACCCAATGACCACTACAGACCAAAATTAGCACACAGAGCCCCCTTGACCCACTCTACACCCTGGTGCTGTTTCAAGGAGGATGGACCACAGATGATGGGACTTGAAATACCTTCACTCCCCTTCCGAAATCGCTGCAACCCTCATCCAAACTTTTTCAGCCTAAAAAAGGGCTGAAAAACCAGGCTTATACTTGAGTATTTACAGTCATACCCTTGTGTAATAGACAACTGAAATTGCGATTTTCTATGAACATATATAGTTGCCATAATATTATGAGGATGTTAATATAGGTTTATTAAATGCTGCAATATCACATAGCCATTAAAGTTATTAATGATTCATTCTATTAATGCTGCCATGATATTACAGCAATTACACATTATTAAACACCATTATTATTTATGCAACCCCTCGACACAATATTACGAGACTATAGTGCAATTAATTGAATTATTATGACAAACTGCAATAAAGCGAGGCTATACGGCCACAGGAATATGGAAACAGCCTCACGACATACGGCATGAGAGGCTGACAAGATATTATGGCCATACATATACATATAACCTAGATTTCTGTGACTTTTCCGGTCTGTCTGGCCATGTTCCAGAAGCATTCTCTCCTGACGTTTTGCCTGCTTCTATGGCAGGCACCCACAGAAGTTGTGAGGCCTGTTGGAAACTAGGCAATTGGGCTTTCTATATCTCTGGAATGTCCAGGGTGGGAGTTTAGGTGGTTCCGTCGTTCACCTTGGAGGTGGGATCCGCATGGTCTGCCAGGGCTTTAATTGTGCTTCTTTTTCTTGACTTGGGTGAGAATTGGGAGCTTTCACAGCCTGGCTGCTTTCTGCCTGGGGGAATCCTTTGTTGGGAGGCATCAGCTGGCAGGAAGCAGCCAAGCTTTGAAGCTAATCAAGGTGGCCAATTGCAACATTCACACCTGCCTCAAGCAGACCAGAGTTATTTCGAATCCCACCTCCAAGGTGAACGACGGAACCACCTAAACTCCCACCCTGGACATTCCAGAGATATAGGGAGCCCAATTTCCAACAGGCCTCACAACCTCTGTGGGTGCCTGCTATAGAAGCAGGCAAAACGTCAGGAGAGAATGCTTCTGGAACATAGCCAGACAGACTGGAAAAGCCTTTGAATACCGTATATATGTGTTTTGTGCGTGTATACATACATGCTGGGGTTTAAAATTGTATTGTTGTGAGTTGCTTCGCATCTCAATCCCAGAGATAAACATGGTGTGTGTGTGTGTGCGTGTATACAAACACACACACACATATATAATATCTATTTTAATATTTACATAAACATATTTACATAAATTTTAAACCCCAGCATATAAATATTAAAATAGATATTATGTATGTGTGTGTGTGTGTGTGTGTATACACACACACACATACATAATATCTATTTTAATATCTATTTTAAAATATTTATATGCTTTGCATCTCAATCCCAAATAAACATGGTGTGTTGTTGTGAGTTGCAAACACACACACACACACATTTGCTATTTTAATATTTACATAAACAATTTACCCAGAGATAAACATGGTGTGTGTGTGTGTGTGTATACACACACACACACACATACATAATATCTATTTTAATATTTATATGCTGGGGTTTAAAATTGTATTGTTGTGAGTTGCTTTGCATCTCAATCCCAGAGATAAACATGGTGTGTGTGTGTGTGTGTATATATATATATATACACACACACACACACACACACATACACACACATATATAATATCTATTTTAATATTTACATGCTGGGGTTTAAGACTGTATTGTTGTGAGTTGCTTCGCATCTCAATCCCAGAGATAAACATGATATGTGTGTGTGTGTGTGTGTGTATACACACATATCATGTTTATCTCTGGGATTGAGATGCGAAGCAACTCACAACAATACAATCCCAGAGATAAATATGGGGTGTGTGTATGTATATATATATATATACATATATATATACACACACATATAATATCTATTTTAATATTTACATAAACATCGTGTGTGTATGTGTGTGTGTATACACACACACACATACATAATATCTATTTTAATATTTATATGCTGGGGTTTAAAATTGTATTGTTGTGAGTTGCTTTGCATCTCAATCCCAGAGATAAACATGGGGTGTGTGTGTGTGTGTATATATATATATACACACACACACACACACACATATACACACACATATATAATATCTATTTTAATATTTACATGCTGGGGTTTAAGACTGTATTGTTGTGAGTTGCTTCGCATCTCAATCCCAGAGATAAACATGATATGTGTGTGTGTGTGTATACACACATATCATGTTTATCTCTGGGATTGAGATGTGAAGCAACTCACAACAATACAATCCCAGAGATAAATATGGGGGGTGTGTGTATATATATATACATATATATATACACACACATAATATCTATTTTAATATTTACATAAACATCGTGTGTGTGTGTATACACACACACACATACACATACATAATATCTATTTTAATATTTATATGCTGGGGTTTAAAATTGTATTGTTGTGAGTTGCTTTGCATCTCAATTCCAGAGATAAACATGGTGTGTGTGTGTGTGTATACACACACACACAGACACACACATATATATAATATCTATTTTAATATTTACATGCTGGGGTTTAAGATTGTATTGTTGTGAGTTGCTTCGCATCTCAATCCCAGAGATAAACATGGTGTGTGTGTGTGTGTGTGTGTGTGTGTGTGTATATATATATATATATATATATATATATATATATTCATAACAATAGTCACAATCATAATACCACCCACCCACCCGAACTTTGGCATCTTGTTCTTGCAACCAATCAGTAGATAGTTCTCTATACACAGCCACTCTCTCTTGAGTTACGATCTATACTTGCAGACCTACCCTTCTGGCATTCCATTAGATCAGACAGATAGTCAGTTGCAATAGAGCGAGTGCCAAAGGGGTAGGCTTGCAAATATAGATTGTAACTAAAGAGAGAGTTGCAATGTGTAGATACATAGGTAGCTATTATTATTATTATTATTATTTAGATTGTAACTACAGAGAGAGCTGCAATGTGTAGATACATAGGTAGCAATTATTATTATTTAGATTGTAAATACAGAGAAGTTGCAATGTGTAGATACATAGGTAGCAATTATTATTATTACTCTTATTATTGTATAGATTGCAATTAGTGGTGCAATGTGTCGATAGATAGCAATTATTATTATATAGATTATAACTAAAGAGAGAGTTGCAATGGTTTGCTAAGATAGATAGCAATTATTATTACTATTATTGTTATATAGATTGTTATTAAAGAGTGTTGCAATGTGTAGATAGATATAAATTATTATTATATACAGTAGATTATAACTAAAGAGAGAGTTGCTATGTATAGATAGATAGCAAACATGTACTGAAACTGCCAGAACGACAGTACCAGAAGGGTATATAACACAACAACTATGTATATGTTGTGTGTATGTGTGTACACACACATATATATATAGCAGAAATTATCTAATAGAGAGCAACTATACATATATACATCTATACATATATACAGTCACTGCAGTCGCCTGAGCAGGTTGATTATGACCTCCAGAGGCTTTCCTTTTGGGTCTCTATAACCCTCTGAGCATGCACAGAGTTCCTTTGGGAGTCTGAGCATGTGCAGAGTTCCTTTCCCCTTTGAGTCACTGCAGTCCTCTGAGCAGGTTCATTATAATCTCCAGATGCTTCAAGATCCAGCAGGGAGGCCCTGCTCTCAGTCCCACCAGACTCGCAAACACGTCTGGTGGGGACGAGGGACAGGGCCTTCTCGGTGGAGACCCCCCGCTTGTGGAATTCGTTCCCCAGCGAGATTAGATCGGCGTCCTCCCTCCTTTCCTTTAGGAAAAATACTGATATCATGGTTCTGGAACCAGGCGTTTGGCCAGCAGGCACAATGGCACTGAGATGGGCGGGTAGAAATGTTGTAAATAAATTAATGCTTTCCTTTTGGGTCTCTATAACCCTCTGAGCATGCACAGAGTTCCTTTGGGAGTCAGAGCCTGCGCAGAGTTCCCTTCCCTGTTGGATCACTGCAATCATCTGAGCATGTGCAGCGTTCCTGTCCCATTTGAGTCATTGCAGTCCTCTGAGCAGGTTCATTATAGTATCCAGAGGCTTTCCTTTTGGGGCTCTATAATCCTCTGAGCATGCACAGAGTTCCTTTGGGAGTCTCAGCATGTGCAGAGTCCTTTCCTTTTGAGAGTCTGAGCATGTGCAAAGATCCTTCCTTTTTGAGGAGTCTGAGCAGGTTCATTATGAGATCCTTTCCTTTTGGGTCTCTGCACCCCCTCTGAGCATGCAGACTTCCTTTGAGCATGTCTGCACCTCCTTTGCCATGTGCAGAGAACCTTCCCTTTGGGTCTCTATAGTCCTCTGAGCAGGTTCATTATGACCTCCAGATGCTTTCCTTTGGGGTCTCTATACCCCCTCTGAGCATGCGCAGACTTCCTTTGGGGTCTCTACACCCCCTCTGAGCATGCGCAGACTTCCTTTGAGTCACTAAAGTCCTCTGAGCAGGTTCATTATAATCTCTACACCCCCTCTTTTGCATCTCTAGAATTCCTTTGAGCATGCACAGAGTTCCTTTGTGGGTATGAGCATGCACATTGTTCCTTTGGGAGTCTGAGCATGGGCAGAGTTCCTTTCCCTATTTGGTCTCTGAAATCCTCTCTCTGCAATCCTCTGAGCATGCAGAGTTCCTTTGAGTCACTAGAGTCCTCTGAGCGGGTCCGTTATAATCTCTAGAGGCTTTCCTTTTGGGTCTCTATAATCCTCTGAGCATGCACAGAGTTCCTTTGGGAGTCACTGCAGCATCTGAGCATGTTCCTTTTCCTTTTGAGTCTGAGCCTGTGCAGAGATCCTTTCCCCCTTGAGTCATTGCAGTCCTCTGAGCAGGTTCATTATAATCTCCAGAAGCTTTCCTTTTGGGTCTCTAGAATGCTTTGAGCATGCACAGAGTTCCTTTGTGGGTATGAGCCTGCACATTGTTCCTTTGAGGAGTCTGAGCATGGGCAGAGTTCCTTTCCCTGTTGGGTCTCTGCAATCCTCTCTCTGCAATCCTCTGAGCATGCACAGAGTTCCTTTGGGAGTCTGAGCATGTGCAGAGTTCCTTCCTAATCCTCTGGGCATGGAAAGAGTTCTTTGGGGTGGGTAAACACCAGAGCATGCGCAGAGTTCCTTCCCCGATCTTCCCTCTGAGCATGAGTTCCTTTGGGAGTCTGAGCATGTGCAGACTTCCTTTCCCCTTTGAGTCACTGCAGTCCTCTGAGCATGTGCAGAGTTCCTTTCTCCTGTTGGCTCATTGCAGTCCTCTGAGCATGTCTCCAGATGCTTTATTTTGGGGTCTCTAGAATCCTCTGAGCATGCACAGAGTTCCCTTGGGAGTCTGAGCATGTGCAGAGTACCTCTGATCTTGCACAAAGTTCCTTTGGGAGTCTGAGCATGCGCAGAGTACCTCTGATCTTGCACAGAGTTCCTTTGAATCCTCTGGGCATGGAAAGAGTCCTGAGCATGTGCAGAGTACCTCTGATCTTGCACAGAGTTCCTTTGAGAGTCTGATCTTGCACAGAGTTCCTTTGGGAGTCTGAGCATGCGCAGAGTTCCTTTGATCCTCTGGGCATGGAAAGAGTTCTTTGGGGGTCTGAACACCAGCATGCGCAGTCCCCCCTTCCTCCCTCTGAGCATGCACAGAGTTCCCTTGGGAGTCTGAGCATGCGCAGAGTTCCCTTGGGAGTCTGAGCATGTGCAGAGTACCTCTGATCCTGTTGGCTCATTTGCAGTCCTCTGAGCATGTCTCCAGAGCTTTATTTTGGGGGCTCTAGTATCCTCTGAGCATGCGCAGAGTTCCTTTGGGAGTCTGAGCATGCGCAGAGTACCTCTGATCTTGCACAGAGTTCCTTCCCAATCCTCTGGGCATGGAAAGAGTTCTTTGGGGCGGGTAAACACCAGAGCATGCGCAGTCCCCCCGTCTTCCCCGCCGTGCTCCCTCTGAGCATGCACAGAGTTCCTTTGGGAGTCTGAGCATGTGCAGAGTCCCTTTCCCCTTTGAGTCACTGCAGTCCTCTGAGCATGTGCAGAGTTCCTTTTCCCTGTTGGCTCATTGCAGTCCTCTGAGCATGTCTCCAGGTGCTTTATTTTGGGGTCTCTAGAATCCTCTGAGCATGCGCAGAGTTCCCTTGGGAGTCTGAGCATGGGCAGAGTACCTCTGAGCTTGCACAGAGTTCCTTCCCAACCCTCTGGGCATGGAAAGAGTTCTTTGGGGCGGGTAAACACCAGAGCATGCGCAGTCCCCCCGTCTTCCCCGCTCCCCTCTGAGCATGGGCAGAGTTCCTGTGAGGAGGCTGAGGGGGAGGGAGGGAGGTGGGCCTAGGCCTAAGCCTTCCCTTGGGGCCTTACCTCGAGTGGCGAGGGCGGGCGACAGGGCTCCTCCTCCTCCGCAGAGCAGGGCGGCCAGCGGGGAGAGCAGCAGCAGCAGCGGCGGCGGCAGCATCTCTGCGGGCCTCCCACCCGTCTCCTCCTCCTCCGGGCGAGGCCTCCCAAGCGACCCCCGGCGGGACCAGGCCGAGGCCGAGGCCTGCCTCCCTCAGGAAGGAGAGCGAGGCCTGAGGGGAGGAAGGAGGTAAACAAACACAGGGGCGCGCGCCTCCCTCGGGCCTCCTCCTCCCGCCGCTGCCAAAGCCAACTAAGATGGCGGAGCCTCGGCCCATCGCCTCCTCCTCCTCCTCTCCCGCCCAGCACCCGTTGCCAAGCGACGGAACCCCGGCAGCCAATCAGGAAAGAGGAGGAGAGTCCATCTCCGGGAAGGTGGGAGGGGAGCGCCCGTTGCTAGGCGACCGGAAGGGAGGAACCAATGGGAGGGGGAAAGGCAGGGCGAGACCATCTATTTGGAGGTTGGGAGGGGCCCCCGTTGCCAGGCGACGGAGGAGGAGGAGGGACCACTTTTTTGGAGGTCGCAGGCTGAAGCATCCCAACACTTGAAGGCCTATATATATATAATACTTTAATTATACATATACTGTATGTATATATATATATATATATATATATATATATATATATAATATATATTACATAATTAATATATATAATATTAATATTATATATTAATTTAATATTACTATATTATATATATTATAATATTGCTATCTATATATATATTGTCTTGTTTGTCTTTTTATTCTGTATTGTTATTTCTTGACTTTGTAAGCCGCTGCGAGCCGTATGGAGTTAGCGGCATATAAGTCCAAAGAAATAAATAAATAATAATAAATAAATAAATAAAGGAAGAGTCGTCATGGAACGACCGTCCCAAACAGAGAAACCTTACAACGCAGAAACACAATACTTGCCAACAGAAATAGGCCTCAAGCAAGGTACGTTTGTAGCAAAGAAACTTTCCCCCCCAAAACCTAAAAGGCCCCCAAAACAACGAGTAAAAATAAAACTACATTTCCCAGCATCCTCCAGGGCTGCCAAAGACTCTCCCAGCCTCTACATTCTGACAACATGATTGGCTGCCAATAAGGGCGGATTTGCATAACTGCTGTACTGGCCAGCCAACATGAACATTCCGACCCATAACAAACTGTCAGACTCCTAAATAGGACACAGCAACGCGTGCCGGGTACACCTAGTATTATATAATATCTATCTCTCTATCTACCGTGTTTCCCCGAAAGTATGACACCCCCGATTGTAAGACGTATCGGGGGTGTCAGAGGGGTCGGCTTATATAAGCCGTGCCCCGAAAGTAAGACGTACTGCGGGCGGCATGGCGTGGCTTCCTGGCTGGGCGACGAGAGGCTCCCAGAGGGGCTCAAAAGGGGCCCGGAATCCTCTTCCTCCTCTTCCTCCCAGCGGCGCCTTCTCCCTCTCGCCGGTTCCGCCCCTCTCTCTTCAGTGAAGGAAGGAGGGGCAGAGCCGCCGCCAGCGAGAGGGAAGAAGGCGCCGGCGGAAGTCCCGCCCCCAGGGCGACTCAGGCGCTTTTCGCCGCCGCCCTGCTCGCCCCGCTCGTGTTTGGAGCGCAGGCGAGCAGGGCGGCGGCGGGAAAACGCCTGAGTCGCCCTGCGGGCGGGACTTCCGCGCGCTCTTCCCTCTCACCGGCGGCGGCTCCGCCCTCCTCCCTTCACTGATGGGAGGGGCGAACCGGCGAGGGAAAGGCGCCGCTGGGAGGAAGAGGAGGAAGAGGAGGAGGGTTCCGGGCCCCTCTTGAGCCCCTCTGGGAGCCTCTCGTCGCCCAGCCAGGAAGCTACGCCATGCCGCCCACAGTACGTCTTACTTTCGTCTTACTTTCGGGGTACCGTCGCCCAATATAAGACGTACCCCAAAAGTAAGCCGTGAGTGGGGATTTTGGGGTCAAAGAAAGTAAGACGCTGTCTTACTTTCGGGAAACACGGGTATGTATATAATAAAAGTCAGTGTTTGCAGGCAGAGGTGCGGCAATGCGTGCAGAGGAATTTGTGGCATCGTTTCGATTGGTTGCCACTGTGGGATTATTTGCATAAAGGACACTGATTGGCCAGCCTCAGAACTCCAACGCTCTAAGGCACCAGACAGAGGGCATTGGTTGCCACTGACAGACAATTTGCATAAAGGACTCTGATTGGCCAGTAAAACAGAATGCAACTGAATGCTTGAGTTAGCCAAATTACAGTCCCCCCCGTTTGAAATGGAATGTTCATTTTCTGGGAGGTGCGGAGGTGCCAAGGAATATGTGACAGCGTTTCGATAGGTTGCCACTATGGGATTATTTTGCATAAAGGGCTCTGATTGGCCAGTCTCAGAACTCCAACATTCTACGGCCCCAGACAGAGGAGATTGGCTGCCACTGAAATGGTATTTGCATAAAGGGCTCCGATTAGCCAACCACATTCCAACATTCTACAGTGACTCAGAGGGAAAATGAAAGGCCTCAGGCAGTCAGACACTGCGGCCCACAGCAGTGATGGATCAGGACACTTGGCAAACAAGAGACCAATGGCCCACATCACAACCTGGTGTGGTTTAGGGCAGGATGGGCCACAAATGATGGGATTTGTAGTACCTTCACATCATTCCCTTCCCAAACAACACTGTAGCCCCTATACATCACAGACCAGGCCCAAAATTGACAGCAAGGCTTCCTCAACTTGATTTTCCTGACTAGGCCCCCAACAATGACAGAACAAGACCAAACTTGGCACACAGATCCCCCAAGATGTACCCTACATCCTGGTGTAGTTTGAGGGAGGATGGACCATGGATGATGGGACTTGCAGTACTTTAATTCACTTCCTTAGAGCACTGTGGCCCACACCAATGATGAATCAGGACAAATCCTGGCACACAGAGGCCCAATGGCCCACTTTACAAACCTGCTGCAGGATGGCTCACAAATGATGGGATTTGCAGTACCTTCACCCAATTCATTTCCCACAGAACATTGCAGCCCATACAAATCAGCGACCGGGCCCAAACTTGGCACACAGAGTACCCATGACCCACTCTACATCCTGGTGCAGTTTTGAGTGGAACGGACCACAGATGATGGAAGTTGAAGTACCTTCACTCACTTTCTGAGACCGCTGCGACCCTCGTCCAATGACTGATCAAGACCACACTTGGCATACAGAACCCCCATTACCCACTCTACATCCTGGTGCAGTTTGGAGAACGGGGGACCATGGATGATGGGACTTCCAGTACCTTCTCTCACTTCCAGACACCACTGCAACCCTCATCCAGAGAATGATCAAAACCAAATGTGACACACACAGCCCCCATGGCCCACTCTACATCCTGGTGCTGTTTGGAGGGGGATGGACCATGGCCAATGGGACTTGCAGTACCTTCACTAAGTTCCTGAGACCACTGCAAGCCACATAAACATCTAATAGGAACCAACCTTGGCACACAATGCTTTCCTCAAATAACCCGGGCACCGCCGGGTCCCCAAGCTAGTAGTACATATATTATAATACCTTATATTGATGCTATATATTAATTTAATATTGCTATATTATAAAAGATAGTATATATATTATATACATATAAATAATATATTTTAATGTTAATATTAGTATATGTTAATCTATTATATAAATGGGTTCACGTCATGTATTGTATACCTCAAACAAAGAAACCATACAACGCAGAAACACCAAACTTGCCAACAGAAATAGGCCTCAAGCAAGGTACGTTTGTAGCAAAGAAACTTTCCCCCCCAAAACCTAAAAGGCCCCCAAAACAACGAGTAAAAATAAAACTACATTTACCAGCATCCTCCGGGGCAGCCAAAGACTCACCCAGCCTCTACATTCTGAACAACATGATTGGCTGCCAATAAGGGCGGATTTGCATAACTGCTGCACTGGCCAGCCAACATGAAAATTCCGATCCATAAAAAACTGCCAAAACAGAATAAGGAAAAGGCCTGAGCCAGGCATGTAGCCAGGGGCTAAGGGGCTTCAGCCCCCCAAATTCTCAGGGTGGTCCGCGAAAAGGCCTTACTGGTACATTATTTAAACTGTTATGTCTATTCATATCATGATCTGATCACCATGCTCATTATATCCCACAGTAATAGGGTTATTGGGATAACAATACAAAAGGTTTGCTAGGGTAGACCCTCTTCCACCCAGTCTCAGCCCCCCCCCGAACCAAACTCAGCCCCCCCCCCCCCGAATCAAAATCCTGGCTACGGCCCTGGCCTGAGCCAATCCCCAACACAAACACCCAAATCACATCCAACCGAAAAATTTACACCCCAAAAATCACAGACCACGCCCAAAATTGACAGTAAGGCTTCATTAACTTGATTTCCCTAACTAGCCCTCACTTACTGGGAAGCTGTTTACGCTCTGAATTGACAGTAAGACTTCATTAACTTGATTCTCCCGACTAGGCCTCAGCTCATTGGACATTGTGTATGGCCTGAATTGACAGTAAGGCTTCATTAACTTGCTGTTCCTAACTAGGCCTCAGCTCATGGGACATTGTGTATGGCCTGAATTTACAGTAACCTACCTTGCCACACAGAGCCCCGACCATGCATGATTGGACTTGAAGTACCACCATGGAAAATGGGATTTGTAGTACTTCAAAACCCAACATTCCCCACAGACCACTGTGGCCCAGAACCAAGACCAATAAAGACCCAACTTGGCACACCATGCCCCCCATGACCCACACTCCATCCAACTGCAGTTTAGAGGAGGGCACACCGTGGATGATTGGACTTTCTCGCATCTCCTAAAAAGGGCACAGCAACGCGTGCCGGGTACAGCTAGCATTATATAGTAATATAGTACTATAGTTTATATATTATATATTATAATATATTAAATATTATATATATATATATTAATATATCATTATTACAATATATATTAATATAATATTACTATATTGCACTATACTGCAATATTGTTAATAATATTCCCTATACTATATTATATATATTATACATTATAATATATATTATATATAATTTATATATATTATTATATAATAATAATATTATGTATTAACATACTACTATGTTGTACTATACTGCAATAGTATAGTACTATACTATATTACTATATTATATATTTTATGTATTAAATATAATATTAATTACTATATTAATATATATTAATATATTGCAATATAATATTACTATATTGTACTATATAATATTGCCTACTCTCTCTCTCTCTCTCTCTCTCTCTCTCTCTATATATATATATATATATATATGATAGCTTTCTGAGAGCTACAGAGATACTCGCAGGAACACCTCAGCAAGCAAGAGTCCAAAAGTGGCAGGCAAAAACCCAGAACCTCAATCAGTGCCTGAGACCGAATGAGAGACTGAGTGCACAGAAAACTGGGTGATTTGACATGACGGGAGATGTAGTTCACCCATTTTTATTTGCATTTTGTACAATTAAAAATTGATTTTTTTTTTCCAATGCTGGGTCCTCAAGACGGTGTAACATAAACAAGGCTTTTTCTGGAGCTTTCAAAACAGAGCATGGGTGGCCATCTGTCAGGAGTGCTTTGATTCATGGATACCAAGGGAATCAGTAGTTACTGAAAAGGACATTCAAGTGCCACCTCGGAGTTGGTTGAGGTAGGCAGGATTTCCCAGGGTACTGGTTGTGGGGGGCCGGGAGCAGGTCAGGGTTTTGCCCTTCCTTCTGCTCGAGATCCCCGTGTACAACTGGGGGCCACTGTGTGACACAGAATGCTGGACTAGATGGGCTGAGGTCCGATTCAGCATGGCTCTTCTTATGTTCTTATGTTCTTATGATTGTGCCTTTCCTGCATGGCACAAGCGTGGTTTGGCTGGATGGCCCCTGGGATCTCTTCCAACTCTATGAATAAGTAAACATTGTGCAGGCCTTTTCATGACACCAATTCATTCTCCCAGCTTCCCTTAAATAAACCACTGAAAACACATCATCCAGAGAGCCATATGGTGCCTATTAATAGCCTGTCTCTTCCGCGTCCCGGCGTCTCACCTGGGAGGGCCGAACCCCAAGAGTGAAGCTGTTTGCCATTGCCTGCTGTTGCTCCACAGTGACAGATACCAGCCAAGATATTGCAGGTTCCTTCTATTTATAATGAGGCCGTTATATTACACGTGTATGTGGTCCCTGCCATTGCCGTTGAAGGATGGTTTGCAGGACCTTGGAGAGCTCCTAAGAGGATGGTTTGCAAGACCTTGGAGAGCTCCTAAGAGGATGGTTTGCAAGACCTTGGAGAGCTCCTAAGAGGATGGTTTGCAGGACCTTGGAGAGCTCCTAAGAGGATGGTTTGCAGGACCTTGGAGAGCTCCTAAGAGGATGGTGTGCAGGACCTTGGAGAGCTCCTAAGAGGATGGTTTGCAGGACCTTGGAGAGCTCCTAAGAGGATGGTTTGCAAGACCTTGGAGAGCTCCTAAGAGGATGGTTTGCAAGACCTTGGAGAGCTCCTAAGAGGATGGTTTGCAAGACCTTGGAGAGCTCCTAAGAGGATGGACTTGCAAATCCCGGGACCTAAGAGGATGGAGCAAGACCGATCCCAGCCAAGGGGCATTTCTCCTAAGAGGATGGTTTGCAAGAGACCATGTGGTGCCAAGAGCCACCACCTAAGAGGATGGTTTGCAGCCTTGGAGAGCTCCTAAGAGGATGGTTTGCAAGCCTTGAGGAGGGCAGTACCTAAGCCAGTGGTGGCATAAGAGCTCTACTACTGGCTTGGCACTTGGAGAGCTCCTAACAGGATGGTTGGAGAACCTCGGAGAGCTCCTAAAGGATGGGGGTGGAGCCAGACTGCACCAAGCCCCGCCCCTCCTCCTACTCCGCCCTGCTGGATCTTGGAGAGCTCTGCAGATCTTTCCAACTTGGTTTTATTATAAGTAGCTCGATGCTGAAAAGTGTGGGCACCTTGGAGAGCTCCTAAGAGAATGGCTTGGAAGGACCTCAGACAGCTCCTAAGAGAATGGCTTGCGAGACCTTGGAGAGCTCCTAACAGGATGGCTTGCGGGACCTCGGAGAGCTCCTAACAGGATGGCTTGCGGGACCTTGGAGAGCTCCTAACAGGACGGCTTGCGGGACCTCGGAGAGCTCCTAACAGGATGGCTTGCGGGATCTTGGAGAGCTCCTAACAGGATGGCTTGCGGGATCTCGGAGAGCTCCTAACAGGACGGCTTGTGGGATCTTGGAGAGCTCCTAACAGGATGGCTTGCGGGACCTCGGAGAGCTCCTAACAGGACGGCTTGCGGGACCTCGGAGAGCTCCTAACAGGATGGCTTGCGGGATCTCGGAGAGCTCCTAACAGGACGGCTTGCGGGATCTCGGAGAGCTCCTAACAGGACGGCTTGCGGGATCTCGGAGAGCTCCTAACAGGATGGCTTGCGGGACCTCGGAGAGCTCCTAACAGGACGGCTTGCGGGATCTTGGAGAGCTCCTAACAGGACGGCTTGCGGGACCTCGGAGAGCTCCTGAGAGCTCCTAACAGGATGGCTTGCGGGATCTTGGAGAGCTCCTAACAGGACGGCTTGCGGATCTTGGAGAGCTCCTAACAGGACGGCTTGCGGGATCTTGGGACCCTCAGGACGGAGAGCTCCTAACAGGACGGCTTGCGGGACCTCGGAGAGCTCCTAACAGGATGGCTTGCGGGACCTCGGAGAGCTCCTAACAGGACGGCTTGCGGGACCTCGGAGAGCTCCTAACAGGATGGCTTGCGGGATCTTATGGACCTCGGAGAGCTCCTAACAGGATGGCTTGCGGGACCTCGGAGAGCTCCTAACAGGACGGCTTGTGAGACCTTGGAGAGCTCCTAACAGGACGGCTTGCGGGACCTCGGAGAGCTCCTAACAGGACGGCTTGCGGGACCTCGGAGAGCTCCTAACAGGATGGCTTGCGGGATCTTGGAGAGCTCCTAACAGGATGGCTTAACAGGGGATCTTGGAGAGCTCCTAACAGGATGGCTTGCGGGACCTCGGAGAGCTCCTAACAGGATGGCTTGGGGACCTAACAGGAGAGCTCCTAACAGGATGGCTTGGAGAGCTCCTAACAGGATGGATCTTGGAGAGCTCCTAACAGGACGGCTTGCGGGACCTCGGAGACCTCCTAACAGGATGGCTTGCAGGATCTTGGAGAGTTCCTAACAGGACGGCTTGCGGGATCTTGGAGAGCTCCTAACAGGACGGCTTGCGGGACCTCAGAGAGCTCCTAACAGGATGGCTTGCGGGACCTCGGAGACCTCCTAACAGGGATGGCTTAGGATCTTGGAGAGTTCCTAACAGGACGGCTTGGGACTTGCCTTGGACCTCGGAGAGCTCCTAACAGGACGGCTTGCGGGATCTTGGAGAGCTCCTAACAGGACGGCTTGCGGGACCTCGGAGAGCTCCTAACAGGATGGCTTGCGGGATCTTGGAGAGCTCCTAACAGGACGGCTTGCGGGATCTTGGAGAGCTCCTAACAGGACGGCTTGCGGGACCTCGGAGAGCTCCTAACAGGATGGCTTGCGGGATCTTGGAGAGCTCCTCAATCAATCAATCAAAACTTTATTATGGTCACAGACCAGCACAAAGCGGGTACAAGCGCCCTAAGAGGAGAAGGACAACTCCCCAGTAAACAGTTACGGTATTTAAAATCAGACTAAAAATCAGTATAAAAATATATATTAAAAGACAGGATATTGTTGCCTTACGGTGTCAATCATCACCCGTCTAAGAGGACGGCTTGTGGGACCTCGGAGGGCTCCTAAGAGGATGGCTTGTGGTACATTGGAGAGCTTCTAAGAGGACGGCTCACAGGACCTTGGAGGTTTATTGAAATATTCCCATCCAAACTCAAGTAATGAAGGTGGAGGCACTACTTTTCGTAGACTGTAATCCAAAGGGAGTAATTCCCATCCCAACTCTAATCAATAAGGGGCTGGGAGACCAAGATTTAGATGAACGACTTACAATCCCCTTGGACGATGTCGCCAGGAAGATGGCCGAGGAGTAGGACATCAGACGGGAATCGGACCTGGAGGCTAGGGTGGAAGGGCCCTCAGCCCTGGTGGCAGATCCTTATGAGTCGGACTGTTCCCTCATCGCGCCTGACCCTGATCGGGGTGCTGAGATGGAGACTTGTTGCCCATGGCTGATTGTATGTGGTGCTGACCAGAGTGACCAGATGCGCCTGGATGCCACGGGAATTCTGGCCTGGCCTCGGGGAGCTGCCTCCGGCACCGTGACCACCTAGTGCAGGGCTGTCCAACTTCTACCGGCCCAAGGGCCAGAATTCTGGTCACTGATCACCTGGAGGGCCACTCCGCCACGCCCCGGCCACGCCCGGCCACGCCCCCGCCCCCTCCTCCTCCGGTTTCGCCCACTTCCGAGGCTGGCGTGACGCTTTGGGAGAGAGGGCGGAGCCACGGGCGGCTCCCCTTGACCCCGCCCTCCCCCCAAAGCGTCACACCAGCCTCGGAAGCGGGCGAAACCGCCGCTTCCGAGGCTGGCGTGACGCTTTGGGAGAGAGGGCAGAGCCACAGGCGGCTCCCCATGGTCCCGCCCTCCCCCCTAAAGTGTCACGCCAGCCTCGGAAGCGGGCGAAACTGCGCGCATGCACACTTTTTGGGGGGGATTTTTTCCCCAGGATTTAAATATATATATATATATTGTAGGAGGGCCGCATCCAAGGACTGGCGGGCCGTATGCGGCCCGCGGGCCGCCTCTTGGATAGGCCCGGCCTAGTGGAAACGAATCGGGAGCATGAGGGACTGGTCAAGATCACGGATGGCCTTGACGCCGCCGAGATGAGGCAGTCCTTCTTGTCCTTCCTCGATCTAAGCCGGAAGAGACGAACATGCAGACACCGGAAGAGTCGCCGGAAGAGGAAAGCAAAGAATCTCCCGACTTCCAGTCTGCAACGGACCATCCGGAGATAGCAATCGACCAGGACGCAGGGGTTCCTTGGACGATGGGCTCCTCTTCCGCGAATAGAGACAACACTGAGGTCCACCGAAGACATCGAGCTGCCCCTGTATTTCCTGGGAAGAACACTGGAGACAGGGACGGCCTCGGATCTAATCCGGACAATGTTTTGGGAAGTAGTAAGCACAAGAAATATAAGCCTAGGACTTTCTGGGGACTGGGCTTTGGGAGCTGGGCTAGATCGAACTCCCATAGCCCCAAGGTTGAGACTAAGAAGACCCAAGTCGCCAAGTTTCCTCCTAACCGTGACCGACCCCTCCCTGGGCCTCACAGTGGAAACCCAGCGAGAGTTAGCTAGAAATGGCATAAGCTGTTTGTATTTAACTGGGATTGTTTTGTTTTAGTGCCCTCTGTATTTGTATTATGTTTACTCTTCAATTTTGCTGTAAACTGCTCCGAGCCCTCGGGGAGTGGCGGTCTATAAATAATAAATAAATAAATCTCGATCTGTATACCTTAATAAAGCGGAATGTTTGTATGTATGTATGTATGTATGTATGTATGTGTGCGGAGGGCGGGAGGGCGGATATGTGGCAGCTATTTGCATAAAGTCCTTTGATTGGCCAGCCTCGCCACTCCAAAATTCTAAGGCACCAGACAGAGGGCATTGATAGCCACTGATTAGCCAGCATCCCAGAATCCAGGCCTCTACATTCAAACAACAGGATTTCTTCCCACTGAGGGGAAAAACGCACCATCAACATTCCCTCCCCACTTGGCTCTGTGAAAACAATATGGAATCCTGTTTTCTCCTCCCCCTCAGCTTTTAGAAAACGGCTGCCTGCCATTCGGCCTTTTAAAGTTACCAATTACCAGCAGAGCAGGCCAGAACATTACAGGCCCCAAAAGAGAGTTTAGGGCAGGATGCCCCACAAATGATGGGATTTGCATCCCAATTCACTTCCCAGAAAACAGTGTAGCCCCTACAAATCACAGACCAGGCCCAAAATTTACAGTAAGGCTTCATTAACTTGATTTCCCTGACTAGGCCTCAGTTAATAGGACATTGTGTATAGTCAGGCCCCAAAAGAGAGTTTAGGGCAGGATGGGCCACGAATGATGGGATTTGCATCCCAGTTCACTTCCCAGAAAACACTGTTGCCCCTACAAATCACAAACCAGGCCCAAAATTTACATTAAGGCTTCATTAACTTGATTTCCCTGACTAGGCCTCAGTTAATGGGGCATTGTGTATGGCCTGAATTAACAGTAACCAACCTTGCCACACCGAGCCCTTATGACCCATGATTCATTCTACTGCAGTTTGGAGTAGGGAGGACCATGGATGATGGGACTTGAAGTACCATCACAGGTTATGAGATTTGTAGTACTTTCAAACTCTTCATTCCTCACAGACCAAGGCGGCCCTGAACCACAAGACCAAACTTGGCACACAGTACCCCCATGTCCCACACTCCATCCTACTGCAGTTTAGAGGGATGGACCATGAAGATGGGATTTCAAGTACCTCCATTCACTTCCCAAGCCCGCTGCGACCCTCATCCAGTGCATAATCATGACCACACTTGGCACAAAAGCCCCATGACCCAGTGGGTCCTGATGCAGTTTGGAGGGCGGACCACGGATGATGGGACTTGAAGTACCTCCACTAACTTCCCAAGACTGCTGACCCTCATTCAATGACTAATCAAGACCAAACTTGGCACACAAAGCCCTCATGACCCACTCTACATCCTGGTGCTGTTTGGAGGGGGGATGGACCATGGATGACGGGACTTGAAGTACCTTCACTCACCTTCTGAGACTACTGCGACCCTCATCCAATGAATGATCAACACCAAACGTGTCACTAAGAGCCCCCATGACCCACTCTACATCCTGGTGCTGTTTGGAGGGGGGTGGACCATGGATGACGGGACTTGAAGTACCTTCACTCACCTTCTGAGACTACTGCGACCCTCATCCAATGAATGATCAACACCAAACGTGGCACTAAGAGCCCCCATGACCCACTCTACATCCTGGTGTTGTTGGGAGGGGGGTGGACCATGGCCAATGGGACTTGCAGTACCTTCACTAACTTCCTGAGACCACTGCAAGCCACATACACATCTAATAGGAACCAACCTTGGCACACAATGCCTTCCTCAAATAACCCGGGCACCGCCGGGTCCTCAGCTAGTATATAATAAAGCAGAATGTTTGTGGGTTTGTATGTTTGTATGTATGTGGCAGTGTTCTGATTCGCTCCTAGCCTCTACATTCTGACAACATGATTGGTTGCCAGTGAGGGAGTATTTGCATAACACCTCTATTGGCCAGCCAACACGAACATTCCGACCCTCTACACTGGCACAGGGGGATAAGGCAAAGGCCTGAGGCAGTCGCCAACACGAACACTCCGACGCTCTAAAGTGGCAGAGGGGGGAAGGGAAAGGCCTGAGGCAGTCAGGCATGGTGGGAGTTTGGTGGGACCATGGATGACGGGACTTGCAGTACTTTAACTCACTTGCTTAGAGCACTGTGGCCCACACCATAGAAGGATCAGGACCACACTTGGCACACAGATGCCCACTGGCCCACTTTACAACCTGGTGCAGTGTAGGGCAGGATGGGCCACAAATGATGGGATTTGCAGTACCTTCACCCGATTCATTTCCCACAGAACATTGAAGCCCCTACAAATCACAGACCAGGCCCAAACTTGGCACACAGAGTACCCACTCTACATGCTGCTGCAGCTTTGAGTGGGACGGAACACGGATGATGGGACTTGAAGTACCTTCACTCACTTTCTGAGACCACTGCGACTCTCATCCAATTACCAAAAAAGAACAAACTAGGCACACAGAGCCCACATGACCCATTCTACATCCTGGTGCAGTTTCGAATAGGACGAACCATGAATGATGGGCCTTGAAGTACCTCCACTCACTTCCCTAGACCACTCCAACCCTCATCCAATGACTGATCCAGACTAAACTTGTCATACATAACCGCTATGACACTCTTTTTGTTCTGGTGAGGTTTGGGGGAGGACAGACAACGGATTATGAGATTTGTAGTACTTTCACACCCTTCGGTTCCCACAGACCTCTGTGGCCCCCAACAAAGACTGATAAAGATCAAACTTACCACACAGAGCTCCCATGACCCACTCTACATCCTACTTCAGTTTGGAGGAGGGCAGACCATGGATGATGGGACTTGAAGTACCTCAATCACTTCCCGAGACCACTGCAACCCTCATCCACTGACTGATCAAGACCAAACTTGGCACACAGAGCCCCCATGACCCACTCTACATCCTACTTCAGTTTGGAGGAGGGCAGACCATGGATGATGGGACTTGAAGTACCTCAATCACTTCCCGAGACCACTGCAACCCTCATCCACTGACTGATCAAGACCAAACTTGGCACACAGAGCCCCCATGACCCACTCTACATCCTACTTCAGTTTGGAGGAGGGCAGACCATGGATGATGGGACTTGAAGTACCTCAATCACTTCCCGAGACCACTGCAACCCTCATCCACTGACTGATCAAGACCAAACTTGGCACACAGTGCCCCCATGACCCACTCTACATCCTACTTCAGTTTGGAGGAGGGCAGACCATGGATGATGGGACTTGAAGTACCTCAATCACTTCCGAGACCACTGCAACCCTCATCCACTTACTGATCAAGACCAAACTTGGCACACAGAGCCCCCATGACCCACTCTACATCCTACTTCAGTTTGGAGGAGGGCAGACCATGGATGATGGGACTTGAAGTACCTCAATCACTTCCCGAGACCACTGCAACCCACATCCACTGACTGATCAAGACCAAACTTGGCACACAGAGCCCCCATGACCCACTCTACATCCTACTTCAGTTTGGAGGAGGGCAGACCATGGATGATGGGACTTGAAGTACCTCAATCACTTCCCGAGACCACTGCAACCCTCATCCACTGACTGATCAAGACCAAACTTGGCACACAGAGCCCCCATGACCCACTCTACATCCTACTTCAGTTTGGAGGAGGGCAGACCATGGATGATGGGATTTGAAGTACCTCCAATCACTTCCCGAGACCACTGCAACCCTCATCCACTGACTGATCAAGACCAAACTTGGCACACAGAGCCCCCATGACCCACACCACATCCTACTTCAGTTTGGAGGAGGGCAGACCATGGATGATGGGACTTGAAGTACCTCCAATCACTTCCCGAGACCACTGCAACCCTCATCCACTGACTGATCAAGACCAAACTTGGCACACAGAGCCCCCATGACCCACACCACATCCTACTTCAGTTTGGAAAACATTGGACACAACAAACTGATGGGAAGAAAACAGAGAGGATCCCACTAGATTTCCATCCACCAAGAACAAGTCTGTCCCTTTCAGATGGACGCTTTTGGGTGGCGACGACTTACGAAGCTGTCCGCTTTAATTAGGATCTTTCTCTCTGGCTCAAAGCGGCTTACGGGGAAAAAGGCAGCAGCCCAAAGAGCTTTGGGAAAAAAACAACAACCTCCTCGAACTTCCTCGCACTTCAAAGAAATGCTTCGAATTTTAACCTTCTCGGGGAAGCGAAGGGCTGGCGTGAGAGTGCCTTTGATGCCGCCTAATTATGTCCTAATACAGGGCTGTCCAACTGGCGGCCCGGGGGCCGTATAAGGCCCCCCAGCCCCTTCCCTGCGGCCCCCTAAGCTTTTTAATAAAAATAATAATAAATAAATTAAATAATATTTTTTAAAATTACCCACTTCCGGGTTCCGGAGCAAGTATCGCGAGACTACGGAAGCCACACGGGATTTCGCTCTCGACGCGAAAACTCGCCGGCGGTGTGAGCGAAATCCCGTGTGGTTTCCGTAGTCTCGTGATACTCCGGTTGCCGAAATCTCGGCTACTTAATCCGTGCGGCCCACGCAGACGCGATTTGGACCTTCTCGGCTGCTGCCTCGGTCGGTCGTCGCCTCTGCTCGTGGTCCGGCTACTCCTGGATCCTGCGCGTTTGGGAAGGTAGGCTAACCTTTATGTTATTATTATGTAATTGTGTATGGATGCCCCTTATGTATTCCCTCCCTGCATTTCCCCTCAGTAAAATATTATATTTGATTGTATGGATGCCTCTTATGAATTGTAAGTAAATTGGAGCCGGGGGAGGGGCAGGGCGGGGGTGGAGCCGGAGGCAGATCCTTCGGCCCCCCAGGTCATCAGTGACCAGAATTCAGGCCCCTGGGCTGGTAGAAGTTGGACAGCCCTGTCCTAATGGATGCTGAAGACGCAAAATTATGGACCCAGTGGTTCCTCTTTCTTCTCTTTGGCATCAAGGGATGCTTTGGAGTAATTCGGCCTGGAGAGGAGCTCCTCTTCCTTATCTTCTCTGATGTTCGTAGCCCCATCCACTCCTTAAGTCAGTGTTTCCCAACCAGTGTGCCGGGGGGACACTAGTGTGCCGTGAGCGATCATCAGGTGTGCCGTGGGAAACTGGAACCTCCAATCCCCTTTCTTCCCCCTCCTGCCGAACACTTTTCCTTCTCACCTCGGGCTCCCTTCTTCCCAGCCTCGCTCTGCTCACTTTGCCTGCGAGTCTGCGCAGTAGCGCCCGCACGGGCCACGTCTTCCTTCCTTCCTCCCCCCCTCCCCTCCCGAACACACTCACGCTGCCCCCTCGGATCAAAATGGCGGCAGAAGTGGCAGTGGAGAAGAAAAAGTGTTGGGCAGGAGGGGGAAGAAAGGGCGCGAAGGGGGAGGGGGAGGTCTCTGTCGAAAGCTGGCATGGGCAAACTTGGACCTTCCGGGTGTTTTGGACTCCAACTCCCACCATTCCTAGCAGCCTCAGGCCCTTTTCCTTTTCCCCCCTCAGCCACTTAAGCAGGAAAGGGCCTCAGGCTGTTAGGAATGGTGGGAGTTGGAGTCCAAAACACCCAGAGGGCCGAAGTTTTCCCATGCCTGTTTTAGGGACCTTAAAGTGGTGAGCCTCCTCCCAAAATTGCGATTCTGGATAGAAAACAAACAACATAACATAACATTGTTTGAGTCCACAGTGCACTCTGGGTGTAGGTGAACTACAACTCCCAAATGTCAAAGTCTATTTCCCCCCAACTCCATGTGTGTTCATAGTTGGACATATTGAGCATTCATGCCAAGTGTGGTCCAGATCCATCATTATTTGCGTCCACAATGCTCTCTGTGTGTAGGTGAACTACAACTTCCAAACTCAAGGTCAATTCTCAAGCAAACCCTTTCAGTACTTTCTGTTGGTAATGAGAGTTCAATCTGCCAAGTTTGGTTCAATTCCATTGTTGCAAGAGTTCAGGATGCTCTTTGTTTGTGTGTTAACTATAAATCCCAGAAACTGTAACTCCCAAATGTCAAGGTCTATTTTCCCCAAACTCCATCTGTGTTCACATTTGGGCATCTTGAGTATTCATGCCAAGTTTGGTCCTGATCCAACATTGTTTGAGTCCACAGTGCTCTCTGGATATAGGTGAACTACAACTCCAAAACCCAAGGTCAATGCCCACCAAACTCTTATAGCATTTCCTCTTGGTTATGGGAGTTCGTGTGGAAGTTTGTGTCTTTCTACCATTCCTGCCAAGATATCTATGTTGTGTTCATCGGAACAGGCCCAGGTTTCACGCTGAGTGTATAAATACATTTAGAAACATATTAACTATATGTATTACTGTATTAGAGTGTCATTTTGTGTCATTTTGGTTGGTGGTGTGCCCCAGGATTTTGCAAATGTAAAAAGTGTGCTGCGGCTCAAAAAAGGTTGGGAAACACTGGACTATAGTTCTAGAGACCCTATCAGGCCATGGAAACCCAATGGTGATCTTGGGCCGGGCTTCAGCACAGCAGGTTAACCGCCAGCTGCAGTTTGCCAACCAAAAGGTTGACAGTTTGAAGTCCGGGTCAGGGTGAGCTCCAGGTCTTTAGCCCAGCTTCTGCCTACCTTGCAGTTTCGAAAACAGCAATGTGAGTAAATAAAATAGGTGCCACTTCCAGGCCCGGATTACCCATAAGGCCACCCTAGGCCATGGCCTAGGGCAGCAGCCATGGGGGGCAGCAGGTCCGGAACCCCCCAAAAGTTTTTTTAAAATTAAAAAAAAATTCAAAAAAAGTGCGCATGTGCGCGGCGGTGGAAGCGCCATCCATGGCCGCCCCGTGACCCCGCCCCTTTTGTTCTACTCCTCTCAGCTCCTCCCTCTCTCGCTGCTCACGCCGGCCCCACCACTTTTCCTTCAGTGAAGAGGGGTGGGACCGACGCTGACACAAGAGAGGAGGGGGCGGAGGGAAGTCCTAGGCCCCCTCCTCGCTGTTCGTGCCGGCCCCGCCCCCTTCCTTCAGTGAAGGAAGAGGGGCGGGACCGACGCTGACGCGAGAGAGGGGGCGGAGGGAAGTTCTAGGCCCCCTCCTTGCTGCTCGCGCCGCCCCCGCCCCTCTTCCTTCAGTGAAGAGGTGTGTGACTGACGCTGACGCGAGCGAGGAGGGGGCAGACGGAAGTCCCGCCGCCCCCTCCTCGCTGCTCGCGTCGGCCCTGCTCCCTGCATCAGCCTCTGCTCCCCTCGGCTTCTCCCTCCCTCGCTGCTTTGTGCCGGCAGTGAAGGAAGAGTTATGGGACTGACTGAAGCAAGCGAGGAGGAGGGCCCCGCAGCGGCCCCACCCCCGCAAGCGCCCCCCCAGGGGGGCGGTGCTTCCAGAGTGTGGCCTAGGGCGCCACAATCGGTTAATCCGGGCTTGACCACTTCAGCAGGGAGGTATTTAAGGAACCCATAAGGAAATGCCAGAAAAATGCCGGCGATTCGATTAAGGAGGAAGTTTACGCACAAAGCTCTTCAGCAGGGAAAGTGGCGCGACAGCAGCCTTCAGTGGCCAGAACTGAGCACAGCCTCCAAGATACTGAAGATGGGAAATCCTATATATAACTCTATGTGTACAGTTGTCTGTACATATATTATAATAACACACACACACATATATACAGTATATATATATATATATACAGTATATATATATATACTATATATATATATATACATATATATATACACACACACACAAATGGGCCAACGGTTGGCTCAGTCTAAGGCCGTCCCTCGTGTTGCTATGCATCTATAAGCATCCAGGGCAAAGGGATATCAGATACAACGGTCGCCACCTATGGAGGCTCTTCATTCAGTCAGATGATCATCATAAAACAAATTTCAGTGCATGTGACTCAGATATCGCTCTATCTCCATGGTTTCTGCACAGCAGGCACCGGATCGGTTTCTAAGTCAATGTCAAAAAAGTGCTGCTGCTGCTGCTGAACAATCGGAGGGAAGGTTTCCAAAGCCTATGAAAGGTGAGATAATAGCCATCTCTAAATACCAGCAGCGGGGTCATGTGGAAGATCCATGCGGGGACATGAGAGAAGCCTTCCACAGGATGGTAAAATGTCCGAGTGTCCTCTAGGCCAGTGTTTCCCAACCTTTTTTTGAGCCGCGGCACAATTTTAACATTTTAAAAAAATCCAAGGGCACACCACTAACCAAAATGACACTCTAACACAGTAAAGAACGGCTGGGGGATGGTGGCATGCTGGGAGCAGCTGCTGGGAGTGCCAAAGCCAGGGGAGGGGTGAAGCCAGGCCCCGCCATGCCCCGCCCCCTCCCCCTGGCTTCAGCTCTCCCACAGCTTCTCCAGCCTTGAAGAGGCAGTGCCAATCCAGCGGTGGCAGAGCCAACACAATGCTGGCTTGGCACTGTCCCCTCAAGGCTGGAGAAGCTGTGGGAGAGCTGAAGCTAGGGGGAGGGGGCGGAGCCAGGTGCGCCATGCCCCCCCTCCTCCCACCTACAGCTTTCCCCACAGCTTCTCCAGCCTTGAGGGGCAGTGCCAAGCCAGCGGTGGCAGAGCCAACACAATGCTGGCTTGGCACTGTCCCAAGGCTGGAGAAGCTGTGGGAGAGCTGAAGCTAGGGAGGGCGGAGCCAGGTGCACCATGCCCCGCCTCCTCCTCCCACCTACAGCTTTCCCACAGCTTCTCCAGCCTTGAGGGGCAGTGCCAAGCCAGCGGTAGCACAGCCAATACAATGCTGGCTTGGCACTGTCCCTCAAGGCTGGAGAAGCTGTGGGAGGCTGAAGCTAGGGGAGGGGGAGGAGCCAGGTGCGCCATGCCCCGCCCCCCTCCTCCCACCTACAGATTTCCCACAGCTTCTCCAGCCTTGAGGGGGGCAGTGCCAAGCCAGCGGTGGCAGAGCCAACACAATGCTGGCTTGGCACTGTCCCCTCAAGGCTGGAGAAGCTGTGGGAGAGCTGAAGCTAGGGGGAGGGGGAGGAGCCAGGTGCGCCATGCCCCGCCCCCTCCTCCCACCTTCAGCTCTCCCACACCTTCTCCAGCCTTGAGGGGGCAGTGCCAGGCCAGCGGTGGCACAGCCAATACAATGCTGGCTTGGCACTGTCCCTCAAGGCTGGAAGCTGTGGGAGAGCTGAAGCTAGGGGAGGGGCGGAGCCAGGTGCGCCATGCCCCGCCCCTCCTCCCACCTACAGCTTTTCACAGCGTCTCCCGCCTTGAGGGGGCAGTGCCAAGCCAGCGGTGGCACAGCCAATACAATGCTGCCTTGGCACTGCCCCCTCAAGGCTGGAGAAGCTGTGGGAGAGCTGAAGCTAGGGGAGGGGGCGGAGCCAGGTGCGCCATGCCCCGCCGCCTCCTCCTCCCACCTACAGTTTTCCCACAGCTTCTCCAGCCTTGAGGGGGCAGTGCCAGGCCAGCGGTGGCACAGCCAATACAATGCTGGCTTGGCCCTGTCCCCTCAAGGCTGGAGAAGCTGTGGGAGAGCTGAAGCCGGGGAGGGGGGAGTCAGGCTGTGCCACGCCCCGCCCCCTCCCCCTGGCTTCAGCTCTCCCACAGCTTCTTCAGCCTTGAGGGGGCAGTGCCAAGCCAGCGGTGGCAGAGCCAGCAGTGGCAGAGCTGAAGCCAGGGGAAGGGGGCGGAGCCAGACCGCGCCATGCCCCGCACCCTCCCCCCAGCTTCCGCTCTCCCACAACTTCTCCCTCAAACCTAGGGAGTGGGGTGAGCTCCCATCTATCAGCTCCAGCTTCTCATGCAGGGACATGAGAGAAGCCTCCCACAGGATGGTAACACATCTAAGGATCCCCTGGGCAACATCCTTGCAGACGGCCAATTCTTTCACACCAGGACTGCTGACCGAAAGGTCAGCGGTTTGAATTTGGGGAGCGAAGTGAACTCCCGTCTATCAGCCCCAGCTTCTCATGCGGGGACATGAGAGAAGCCTCCCACAGGATGGTAAGACATCCGTGCATCCCCTGGGCAACACCCTTGCAGACGGCCAATTCTCTCACACTAGGACTGCTGACTGAAAGGTCTATCGTTCGAATCCATGAAGCAGGGCAGGCCCAGATTACCCATAAGGCCAACCTAGGCCATGGCCTAAGGGCGCAAGCCGACAGGGGCGCAGATCACAGACCAAAAAAAAAAGTGAGGCGCCACGGGCCAGGAGCGGGCGTGAGAGAGGGGGGGCGCGGCGAGGAGCGGCTGTTGCTCCAGAGAGAAGCCCCGAGGCAGCGGTGGAGCCCTGGGCGATGAGGCTCCGGGCGGCCGAGCTGCGCCTTCACCACTCTGGCCTGCTTCAGTGCTGCCTCCTCCTTCGCCTGGTATGCCAACTGGAGCC
This sequence comes from Anolis apletophallus, assembly GCA_030556195.1. Lineage (NCBI taxonomy): Eukaryota > Metazoa > Chordata > Lepidosauria > Squamata > Anolidae > Anolis > Anolis apletophallus. The sequence goes on along the minus strand of JARBWK010000017.1, from coordinate 13,218,828 downwards.
GGAGAGGTGAGAGAGGCGGAGAAGGGGAGGGGCGTCCTGTCGCCAAAGTCTCCCAATTCCCCCCCAGGGCGCCTTTACCATGGGAGACGGGTAGGAAAAGGGGGCTGAAAGGCCCCAGAGGCAGCCTAGGCGCCCCCGAAGTGAACTGAAGCCTCTCCGAAGGGGCTGGGAGGGGGGAGGGGAGATACAGATTCAACCAAATACAAAGGCAGTCTAGAGTCTGTAAAGAAGAACATAAGAACATAAGAAGAGCCATGCTGAATCGGGCCTCAGCCCATCTAGTCCAGCATTCTGTGTCACACAGTGGCCCACTAGTTGTACACGGGGATCTCTAGCAGAAAGGAGGGCAAAACCCTCACCTGCCACCCCCAAACCAGTACCCAAATCCTGCCTGCCTCCATCAACACAGAGGTGGCACTTGGATGTCCATTTCAGTAGCTACTGATTCCCTTGGTATCCATGAATCTGTCTAATCCTGCCTTAAAGCTGTCAGGCTGACCGCTGTCACAACCTCCTCTGGAAGTGAGTTCCATAACCCAATGACCCTCTGGGTGAAGAAATATTTCCCTTTATTAGTCCTAATTTTCCTACCTTGGAGCTTCAGGGAGTGCCCTCTAGTCCTAGTGTTTTGTGACAAAGAATTTTCTTTATTCACCTTTTCTATCCCATGCATGATTTTATACACTGATCAAGTCACCTCTTAGACGCCGTCTTTCAAGGCTGAAAAGACCAAGGCGTTGCAACCTGGTTTCATAAGGGAGCCGCTCCATCCCTTGGATCATTCTTGTTGCCCTTTTCTGTACCTTTTCCAGTTCCGTTATATCCTTCTTGAGGTGCGGAGACCAGAATTGTACACAGTACTCAGATGTGGCCTCACCATAGATTTGTAGAGAGTAATACAACATTTGCCGACCTATTTTCGATTCCCTTCCTGATCATGCCAAGCATAGAATTTGCTTTTTCACTGCTGCTGCAGCTCTTCATTGAGCTGTCCACCAAGACCCCAAGATCCCTTTCCTGGTTTGTCTCGGGGGCTTTGACCCCATCAATTGGTAGGTGTAGTTGGGGTTCTTTGCCCCGATGTGCATGACTTTACACTTGTTTAGGTTAAAATGCATTTGCCACTTTGTTGCCCATTCACTCCATTTTGAGAGATCTTTCTGGAGCTCTTTACAATCATTTTCATTTTTAACTACCTGAACAATTTAGTGTCGTCTGCAAACTTTGCTACCTCAGAATTCACTCCTACATCCAGATCATTAATGAATAAATTAAAAAGTAACGGACCCAAAACTGAACCTTGGGGTACGCCACTTCTCACCTCTTTCCACCCAGAGAAATGTCCGTTTATTACCACCCTTTGTTTCCTACAGTTTAGCCAGGTTCCGATCCAGGACAAGACCTGTCCCCTGATTCCATGGCTGAAGAGCTTATTTAGGAGCCTTTGGTGAGGGACTTTGTCAAAAGCCTTTTGAAAGTCAAGGTAAACAATATCGACTGGGTCCCCTTTATCTATGTGTTTATTTACACCCTCAAAGAATTCTAACAAGTTAGTAAGACATGATTTGCCTTTGCAGAAACCATGTTGATTTTCTTTCAGCAATGCCTGTTCTTCTATGTGCCTAGTAATATTTTCTTTAATAATGGTTTCCATCACTTTGCCTGGAACTGAGGTTAAACTGACTGGTCTATAATTTCCTGGATCACCTCTGGATCCTTTCTTGAAGATCGGTGTTACATTTGCCTCCCTCCAGTCCTCGGGTACAGTGCCTGATCTTAGAGAAAGGTTATATATCTTAGCTAGAAGTTCAGCAATTTCACACTTGAGTTCCTTAAGTTATGCCATCCTTGTGGCCTAGGGCACAAAAAGATGTTAATCTGGGCCTGAAGCAGGGTGAGCTCTTGTCAGCTCCAGCTTCTCATGCAGGGACATGACAGAAGCCTCCCACAGGATGGTAACACATCCAGGCATCCCCTGGGCAACATCCTTGCAGACGGCCAATTCTCTCACACCGGAAGCAACTTGCAGTTTCTCAAGACGCTCCTGACATGGAAAAAAAAATGTGAAAGGTAGTGAAAGAGACGCCCGAAACAAAACTCACCAACCAACACTTTCCAGAGGTCTTTATTTCCAGAGAGCATTTCATCCTTTGCACCAGCCCCCAAGCAGCCAGTGTGCAAAGCCTCATCCCCTATGCGACAGGTATAGGTACGAATGCATGCGTAGGAGGCAGGGGTAGGTCGGAGGCAAAGTGGAACAGCCTTTTTATGGCTTTACAAAAATATTGAGGAGCGCGGGATGTTTGCAAGGGAGGGAGAAGGACAAGACAACAGACAGAGGTGATGGGGAGTGAGGTTCGCCAAGGGCTGGGAAACTGCGCAAAGGGGAACGGAGTAGCGTGGCCGATCCTGGACCCTTTTCCAGCATTTCAACCCAAAACAGGCAAATAAATTATAACAAAGCTCACCCAGTGGCACAAGGTGGTGCTGGGCAGGGTGAGGGCGAGGCGGTCCTAGTCATGGCACACCCACAGGCCAAAACGAGGAGGAAATGGGTGAATTTTGTCACGTCACAACCCTGATCAAATAGGCAAGCCTTCGGAAGAGCTTCCCGCGGTGGAAAAGAGAACGATTTAGCAGGAATTGAGGAAATGAACTGAATTTATTGCTAGTTTCCTTGAGGTTTTCAAAACAAAAAACGTGACAAAGCATCAAATCAATGCGGAATGGCCTCCGTCGCAAGTAGGCCTCTATTAGCGACAGTCTAATTTCCCATCAATCCCTGCCATCACTTGGACATCTTCATAACCGCAAGGCCCTGGAAACCCTGTGCCAATTGGGATCCAGGTCCTCAAGCTCGGGAATATGTTTTCGGGAATACTTTATTAGTGCCTTTCTGGAAGTCCGGGTGAAAAATCATGTCACCACAAGAGACGAAGCACATGGAACATCAAATAATCTGAGGCTTCCTGGCAAGTCAGGGCACATAGCAAAATAACGCCAGCAAAGATGTATCGTCGAAGGGTTTCATGGCCAGAATCACTGGGTTGCTGTAGGTTTTTCGGGTTGTATAGCCATGTTCTAGAACAGTGTTTCCCAACCAGTGTGCCGTGAGCGATCCTCAGGTGTGCCATGGGAAATTGGGAGCCTCCAAGACCCTTTCTTCCCCCTCCTGCCGAACACTTTTTTTCTCCACTCGGGCTCTGCTCGCTTTGCTCTGGGGTGAGTCTGCTCAGTAGCGCCCGCACAGGTCACGCCTTCCCCCTCCCCTCCTGAACACGCTCACGCTGCCCCCTCGGATCAAAATGGCGGCAGAAGCGGCAGTGGAGAAGAAAAAGTAAGTGTTGGGCAGGAGGGGGAAGAAAGGGCGCGAAGGGGAAGGTCTCTGTCAAAAGCTGGCATGGGCAAACTTAGACCTTCCGGGTGTTTTGGACTCCAACTCCCACCATTCCTAGCAGCCTCAGGCCCTTTTTCTCCCCCCCCCCAGCCACTTAAGCAGGAAAGGGCCTCAGGCTGTTAGGAATGATGGGAGTTGGAGTCCAAAGCACCCAGAGGGCCGAAGTTTTCCCATGCCTGTTTTAGGGACCTTCAAGTGGTGAGCCTCCTTCCAACATTGCGATTCTGGATAGAAAACAAACAACATAACGTAACATTGTTTGAGTCCACAGTGCTCTCTGGGTGTAGGTGAACTACAACTTCCAAACTCAAGGTCCATTCCCAAGCAAACCCTTTCAGTACTTTCTGTTGGTAATGAGAGTTCAATATGCCAAGTTTGGTTCAATTCCATTGTTGCAAGAGTTCAGGATGCTCTTTGATTGTGTGTTACCTATAAATCCCAGAAAATGTAACTCCCAAATTTCCCCCAAAACTCCATCTGTGTTCACATTTGGGCATATTGAGTATTCATGCCAAGTTTGGTCCTGATCCAACATTGTTTGAGTCCACAGTGCTCTCTGGATATAGGTGAACTACAACTCCCAAACTCAAGGTCAATGCCCACCAAACCCTTCCAGTATTTTATGTTGGTCATCGAAACAGGCCCAGGTTTCACACTGAGTGTATAAATACATTTAATGAGAGTTCAATATGCCAAGTTTGGTTCAATTCCATTGTTGCAAGAGTTCAGGATGCTCTTTGATTGTGTGTTAACTGTAAATCTCAGAAACTATAACTCCCAAATGTCAAGGTCTATTTTCCCCAAACTCCATCTGTGTTCGCATTTGGGCATATTGAGTATTCATGCCAAGTTTGGTCCTGATCCAACATTGTTTGAGTCCACAGTGCTCTCTGTATATAGGTGAACTACAACTCCCAAACTCAAGGTCAATGCCCACCAAACTCTTATAGCATTTTCTCTTGGTTATGGGAGTTCTGTGTGGGAAGTTTGTGTCTTTCTGCCATTCTTGCCAGGATATCTATGTTATGTTAATCAAAATACGCCCAGGTTTCACACTGAGTGTATAAATACATTAAAAAACATATTAACTATATGTATTACTGTGTTAAGAGTGTCATTTTGTGTCATGTTGGTTGGTGGTGTGCCCCAGGATTGTGTAAATGTAAAAAATGTGCCGAGGTTCAAAAAAGGTTGGGAAACACTGTTCTAGAAGCACTCTCTCCCAACATTTCGCCTGCATCTATGGCAAGCATCCTCCGATGTTGTGAGATACCAGCGACTCAATACGAGGGGCGTTCCCGTGGACAGAGAGCAATGCAACTTGGCCCAGTTCGGAGTCTTTCTCTCCATGGGTGCCACCCAGGGACACGCACTTCTCCCATCTTTTTAAGCAATCCGCTTGGAGAAGTTGACACGTTGCTCCAAAAGCCACGTTGGGACTTCGGAAATCAGAGAAATGCTTGCGCTTCCGAAATAACGTCCTTGTTGGAAAGAGGTGGAAGCCCGACGGTGCGAGGTCGGGTGATGTGGGAGAACGTAAACAGTCAAAGCCAGAGGAGCCTGCTTCTTCCATTTGGGCCACAGGTGAGTTGTGAACTGGTGCGTTGCCTTGCAGAAGACAGACACCTTTGGGGAGCATGCCACATTGTCTCTTGGTTTGGACGGCCTCCTGCAATGTCCGCAGCAGTGAAGCCTAATCTGCCCCAGGGATCATGGTCCCCTTTTGCTAGGAAACCCATCCATACTACTCCCAAAATACTGTGAGCATGACCTTGCCTGCTAAAGGTTGCACATGTGCCTTCTTTGGAGGCGGTGAGTTAGGACGCTTCCATTGCATCAACTGGACTTGAGTCTTAGGAACAGAGTGATGGACTCAGCTTTCCTCCTGTGCGATCGGTCTGTTGGTTTCCATGGCACATCATTGTCAAGAGAGCCTGAGAGCATTCGACTCATTCCCGCTTCTGGAAAGGTGTGAGCAGCCGGGGTGTGACCCAGCGAGCGGAGACCTTACGCAGGTGAAGATGGCCTTGGGTGGTTTTTCCCACTGACCCCACACTCATCTTGACATTTATTTATTTGCTATATTTCTATATCGCCCCTCTCCGCCCGAAGGTGACTCGAGGTGGTTTTGGGCTAGGGGCGAATGGTCACGTGACAATTTTTCCAAAATGGCAACCTCCACTTGCTGGAAGGTGTGTTCATCAATAGGAGAGTGGGGGTCGCTCTGGAATGGGAGCTGTTTACACCGAAGTCCGACCAGACTGGAATGGACGATGCCCGTTCTTGACTCCATCATACGAGGGCGGGTCAATAAGTCTGTGACTTTTTGAATGAAACACAGGTTTTTGGATAAAAAAATCATTTTGTTTTTCAACGTCGTCTCCTTTGAGCTCTATACGCTTTGTCCAAAGTTTCTCCAATTTTTTTATCCCTTCCAAAAAATAAGGTTTGTTGACGTCATCAAAATAGTATTTGTTTGTGAGATGATTTCATCATTGGAGTCAAATCTCTTTCCGCCGAGCCATTTTTTTAGGTTTGGAAACAAGAAATAGTCACTCGGGGCTAAAATCCGGAGAATAGGGCAGATGAGGGAGTAATTCGTATCCCAATTCATGGATTTGGCCATGGAAACTGCACGTGTGCACCCTTGCATTGTGGTCGATTGTGAGCAAACGTGGCACCCATCTTGCAGAAAGCTTTCTCATACTCAAGTGATCATTTAAATTGAAACCACTGAGCCATGTGAGATGCCTATGGCTTCCACAATCTCTCGCACTTTCAATCTCTGATCTGCTAACACCATATTGTGATTTTTTTTCAATTTTTTTGGGTGTAGAGACCTCAACTGGGCGCCCAGAACGTTCGGCAGCTTCCATGTTTGTACGGCCACAATGAAATTCAGTAAACCACTTTTTTACCATTGAAATTGATGGTGCAGAGTCCCCATCGTATTTATCAAGCTTGGTTTGAGCAATGTTTTTTATCCGCAAAAAATAATACTTAATGAGCACACGAAATTCACTTTTTTCCATTTTCTCCTCAAATCACGCGATAGTCTGCTATCAATGGCTGTCAAACACAAACTAAACGACAAAGCTTGTTCAAATTTTGACAAGAGTCAACTGACAGATGCCTCTTGACAGGAGCAGTGTTGCCCTTTCAGTTAAGAGGCGGGAAATTCAAAAAGTCACGGACTTATTGACCCGCCCTCGTACGATGGGGAATCGTCACAATCAACCTCTTTCATCTCCTCGAAAGTCTCCTTTGGTGTGCGGACTTTCGAGTAAAGGAACTTGAGGACTGCTCCGTAATCCGCTGGGTCCATTCTCAAACCTCGCACCACTTCGGCACCTGTCACGTCAAGACCGTGATCAGTTCGGAGTTGGAAATCGGCACGTAACCTATAGAGACTTATATCATGACACATGTGAAGTTTGAGCATCCCGTGATAAATAGAAGTGTGTCAGGGGAAACTTTTAATGGACGCCCCTCGTAATTTGGGATTTGGTTAAGAGTGCCTGCGACTCCCCAAAACCGATTGTCTTCGAGGAAGGCAACACTGTTGTCCACAATGACCACAAGAAAGAAAGACCTCACAAATCAGTGCACGTATTAGGCCAAGGCTACCTAAAGTTGTGTGTTTACCCTGTTCCCATCTCCAGATTTTAGAAGGCCATGGTCTGTGATGGACAGACGTATCCCTGTCACAGATTTATGGCACAACGAAAGGCCCCGGATGCCCGTTTCCATTGAGATCCACAGTCACAATTCCACACAGAAGGAGGGTTCCTGACCATCTCTTCTGCGTCTGGACAGGCTTCAGTAAAAGCCAACATGCCTTGAGCATCCATCCCTCAAGAAGAGTTGGGAGAGGACAAAAGCAGGCAAGTGGAAGCATCAGGTCACAGAGGAGACGTTACAGCCAACGGTTGAGCCAGTTTTGTTTTGAAAGCGAGCAAGCATGTAATAAATACGGCAAAACGTCTCCCCGTCCCAACACAGCCCCTAAATATGTCGGATTCCCTCTACTCTATCCCGCCCACTCCCCGCCCCGGTTTTGAGCCAGGAAAACACTGATGTCAGCAGAACACCTGAGAGCCACTCATTCGGGAAAACGGCCGACGCGGTTTCCGCTTCCAAGCCTCTCTCCAAAAAAACAAAAAACCAAACCACACACACCAGCATGACCTAAAAAAGCACCAGAGCTTGAAGGCTTTCAGAAGCAACGATGTCAGCAACAATTCTTAAAAAAAACACAAAATTAAGAATCAGGGGCGTGGAGTGCTTCCACGAGTCGACTTTCCTCGCTTTCACCTGCCAATCAGAGTCCCGTTATTTTTTTTTCCTTTGCAGCCAATCACAAATGTACTCCCGGCGTTGTCCTGGATTAAGAGCTGACACGAGGGGACACAGAAACGGACGGCTGCGGACAGCGTTTGGAAAGCTGGGCAAGAGGGAGGTTGAAGTCGGGGTAGTAAGGGAGGCGATCACAGGACGACACAAAAACCGAGGAGGGCAAGGGGACTCGTGAGTGTCCGGCCATCTTCCATGATCTCCCCCAGAGCCTCGTTTGCCCGGCTCCGGCTATTTATTGCTCAAGCAGCCCTTCCAAGTTACTGCCTTCTGTCTTCGGTCTCTGATCTGGAAAACGCCATCACCCCATCTTCAGCACCTAGAGCACACAAGAGAGACAAAACAAAGGATCAGTATGACTGGACATAGCCTTTGTGCTTATTTACACCAGGAATGCAGAACATGCGGTCTTTGGGGTGAAGTGATTCTCAACCTTCCTAATGCCATGGCACATTAATGCAGTTCCTTATGTTGTGGTGACCCCGTCAAATGATCGGCCACTGCCAGAAGCACATGCTCTGGTTACATCCCGTATAGATTACTGCAATGCTCTCTACGTGGGGTTGCCTTTGAAGACTGTTCGGAAGCTGCAACGGACAGCAGCCAGGTTGATAACAGGAGCGCCATTCAGAGAGCGTACAACTCCCCTGTTGTGCCAGCTCCACTGGCTGCCAGTTTGCTACCGGGCACAATTCAAATTGCTGGCTTTAGCCTTTAAAGCCCTTAACGGTTCGGGTCCAACTTACCTGTCCAAACGCATCTCTCCCTATGAACCATCGAGATGTTTAAGATCATCTAGAGAGGCCCTGCTCTCGGTCCCGCCTTCTTCGCAGGCGCGACTGGCAGGGGCGGTCTTTGCCATTACGCGGCCTACGCGGCCGCGTAGAGCACCATCTTGGACGCTCCGGGGTGGGGCGCCATCGTGAGGCGCCGCGGCGTCACCCGCCCTGCTGCTGCGCTGCGTGGTTTCGCGCGCAGCAGTGCCTACGGACCTCTCTTGAGGTCCGTAGGCACTACGCATGTGCGCCCCGCGGTTTTGCGTGCATGCACAGTGCCTACGGACCTCTCTTGAGGTCCGTAGGCACTGCGCATGTCTTGTGAGAGATTCTGGCACATGCGCAGTGCCTACAGACCTCAAGAGAGCTCCGTAGGCACTGCGCTTGCGCGCGTAAATCTCCGCGCACATGCGCAGTGCCTACGGTGCTCTCGTGAGGTCCGTAGGCACTGCGCATGTCTTGCGGAGATTCTGGCACATGCGCAGTGCCTACAGACCTCAAGAGAGCTCCGTAGGCACTGCGCATGCGCGTAAATCTCAGCGCATGCGCCAGTGCCTACGAGCTCTCTTGAGGTCCGTAGGCACTGCGCATGTGCGCGGAGATTCTGCGCACATGCGCAGTGCCTACGGACCTCAAGAGAGCTCCGTAGGCACTGGGCGTCTTGGAGATTTTCGCACGCATGCTCAGTGCCTACGGTTCACTTGAGCTCCGTAGGCACTGGGCATGCGCGCGCGAAAACCTCCGGTGAGTCAGGGAAGGCGAGGGGCGGCGGAGAAGAGGGGAGCCGAGTGAAAAGGAGCGGGGGCAAAATAATGTTTTTTGGGGGCAAAAATAGTGTTCGCTTACAACTTCGAATTACCGTAGACCGCCCCTGGCGACTGGCGGGGACGAGAGACAGGGCCTTTTCAGTGGTGGCTCCTCGGCTTTGGAACGCCCTCCCTAAAGACATTAGATCGGCCCCCTCCCTCCTGACGTTTTGCAAGAAAGTCAAGACCTGGTTATTTGAGCAGGCATTTGTTGATGAAATATAAGGCTTAATTGGATATAAGGAATGACGACGATGCGATGGAAACTGATTTCAACATGACGCTGAGGCTGCAATTGTATGTTTTTAATTGTTAAATTGTTATTATATGGGTTTTTTTTCCTGGGGGGGGTTGCTGTGTTGTATTGAGGGCAGAGACTGCCTGTGTAAACCGTCCCGAGTCGCCTTCGGGCTGAGAGGGGCGGTATAGAAACGTGACAAATAAATAAATAAATAAAAGACATTCATCTATGCTGACGATCATGTCATCACCACTCAAGCAGGGAGCTTTGAAACGGTTGAACAGAAGCTCTCCGAAGCTCTAGGTCAGTGGTTCCCAACCTTCCTAATGCTGTGGCACCTTAAAGCAGTTCTTCATGTTGTGGTGACCCCCAACCATAATATTATTTTCATTCCTACAGTTATTTATTTATTTATTCATACTTGATTGGCCGCCCTTCCCGAAAGGCTCGGGGCGGCTCACAGCATATATAAACAGTCAAGTAGAAACAATGATTAAAACAAAATTTAAAACACATCTAAAAACACAATAAAAACACAAAGCCATATACCAGGGCTGTCCAACAGGCGGCCCTGGGGCCATATGGCATGTACGTCTGTGGGCAGCCCCAGAGAGCCCCTTCCCTTAGGCGCCCCAGGGCTTGTTTTAATAAAATACAAATTAAAAATAAAAATATAATAAAAATATAAAAAACCTACTCGGGGTTAGGCAAGCATCGCGAGACTCGCCAGCCACGGACGGGATTTCGAGGGAGGTCGAAATCCCGTCTGTGGCTGCGTAGTCTCACGATAGCTGCTGAAATCTCAGGTCCCGCAGGATTTGCGGCCGGCCTGGCGCGCGCCTCCTCCTCCTCCTCGCGGCTGCTTCCAGGCCAGCCCCCATTCCCTCAGAGAGAGGGAGGAGGGGGCCGTGAGGCAGGGAAAGCCCCTCCTGGCTCCGTCCTCTTCCTGTGGAGGGCCCTCGCTTCCCGCCCGCGGATGGGAGAGCCGCCGCGCTCGGCCTGAGCTTGGCCTCAGCTCCAGCGGGGCTCTTCGGGGATGGCGGCGGCGTTGGCGCTTCGGCCCTGTGGCGGGGCTCCCGCAGTATGGGTAAGGGCCTGGCTCGAGTGAAAGCGGGACGGTGGGTGAGTGGGGGGGGAGGGGTCCCTCAGCGGCGGTTTCCTTGGCGACGCTTCCTCCCCTCCTCCTCCGCCCCCCTCCCCTTGTTGTGCTGCCTTCCCGCGTGCAGGGCGCAACGTGGCTTCCTTTGCGCCTGCCCCCACGGCTTGTTTTCCCTTCAGGGAAGGAGGGAGCTCTTTGGGCCTCCTCCACCCGCCTCTGGGAAAGGAGGCCCCATCAAGCCCTGCGACGGCATTGAGGTGTTTGGGTTTTTTTTGGTGTGTCCCAATTTGAGTTTGGACTCAAATAACTCAAAGGTATTAGGAAACATTCCCCCAAATCCACCAGTGTTCCCATTTGGGTATATTGAGTATTCATGCCAAGTTTGGTCCAGATCCATCATTATTTGAGTCCACAGTGCTCTCTGGATGGAGGTGAACTACAACTCCACAACTCAATTGGAGTAAATTGGAGCCGGGGAGGGGGGCGGAGCCAGGGAAGGGGCGGAGCCGGGGAGGGGGCGGAGGCAGACCCTTCAGCCCCCCAGGTGATCAGTGACCGGAATTCCGGCCCTTGGGCCCGTAGAAGTTGGACAGCCCTGTTTTAGGCGAAGGAATAACCAAGAGGTTCTGCTCCTCAGAGAGCAGCGATCTGGCGGGGTAATACGGGATGAGGCGGTCCCTCAGGTACACTGGCCCCAGACCATGCAAGGCCTTAAAAGTTAGAACTAACACTTTGAAAGTGCAGTTCGCGCAGAATGGGCGTGATGTGAGCACTCAACGCACTCCCCGTGAGTAGGCGGGCTGCAGCGTTCTGCACCAGCTTGAGTTTCCGGATCACCGACAGAGGAAGGCCAATGTACAGAGTGTTACAGTAGTCCAGTCTGGAGATGACCGTAGCTTGGATCACAGTGGCCAGGTCGCAACGGGACAGATAGGGAGCCAGCTTCCTTGCCTGGCGAAGATGGGAAAATGCCATTCTTCTGACAGCGGAGACATGCGTCTCCATCGACAGCAGAGGGTCTAGGGCAGTGTTTCTCAACCTTCCTCATGCCACGACCCATTAATACAGTTCCTCATGTTGTGGTGACCCCCAACCATAAAATCATTTTCGTTGCTACTTCATAACTGTAATTTTGCTACTGTTATGAATCATCATGTAAAATATCGGATGTATTTCCATTCACTGGACCACATTTGGCACAAATACCTGATACACCCAAGTTTGAATACTGGTGGGGTTGTGGGGGGTGATTTTGTCATTTGGGAGGTGTAGTTTCTGGGATTTATAGTTCACCTACAATCAAAGAGCATTCCGAACTCCACCAACAATGCAGTTGAACCAAACTTGGCACACAGAACTCCCATCACCAACAGTAAAAACTGTATGGGTTTGGTGGGCATGGACCTTGAGTTTTGGAGTTGTAGTTCACCTACATCCAGAGAGCATTGTGGACTCAATCAATGGTGGATCTGGGCCAAACTTGGCACGAATAGTCAAGATGCCCAAAGGTGAACCCTGGTGGAGTTTGGGGAAAATAGACCTTGACATTTGGGAGTTGTAGTTGCTGGGATTTATAGTTCACCTACAATCATGGAGCATTCTGAACCCCACTGATGACAAAATTGGGCCAAACTTCCCATACAGAACCCCCATGACCAACAGAAAATAATGTGCTTTCTGATGGTCTTTGGCGACCCCCCTGACACCCCCTCGCGACCCCCATAGGGGTCCCGACCCCCAGGTTGAGAAACACTGGTCTGGAAACACACCCCAAGGCTCTTAACAGAAGACGGGCATAGTGCCACGCCGTCCAGGGTCGGAAGCTGGACATCCATAGCACTCGGGCACCCCAGCCACAGGATCGCCGTCTTAGCCGGATTCACCTTCAACCTACTGGCTCGCAGCCATCCAGTGACGGCCTCAAGGCAGCGATGGAAATTATCGGGTACAGATTCAGCCCGGCCATCCATTCTCAGAATGAGCTGGGTCAATAGATCGTAATCGACAGTGTCAAACGCTGCTGTGAGGTCCAATAACACAAGCAGCGCCGACCCGCCTTGGTCCAGCTAGCAAGGCAACTCGTCTGAGATGGAGACCAGCACCGTCTCTGTCCCATGCCCCGAACGGAAACCGGACTGGAAGGGGTCTAGCCAAGTTGCATCATCTAGCCAGTTGACGGTTTTTTCCATTCAGTACCTTCACTCAATGCACTTTACTTCACAATGCACTTCACAATTTTGGACTAGGCCCAACATTGACAGTAAGGCTTCATCAACTTGATTTTCCTGACTAGGCCTCAGCTTATGGGACATTGTGTATAGCTTGGATTGACAGTAACCAACCTTGGCACACAGAGCCCCTATGACCCATGCTACACTCTACAGCAGTTTGGAGGAGGGAGGACCATGGATGATGGGGCTTGAAGTACCTCCATGGATTATGGGATTTGTAGTACTTTCAAATCCTTCATTCACCACAGACCACTGCAGCCCTGAACAAAGACCGATGAAGACAAAACTTGGCACACAGTGCCCCCATGACCCACATTCCATCCTACTGCAGTTTAGAGGAGGGCGGACCATGGATGATGGGATTTCAAGTACCTCCACTCACTTCCCGAGCCTGCTGTGACCCTCATCTAGTGACTGATCAACCCTCATCCAGTGACTGATCAAGACCAAACTTGGCACACAAAGCCCCCATGACCCACTTAACATCCTGGTGCAGTTCGGAGGAGGGTGGACCACACATGATGGGACTTGAAGTACCTTCACTCATTTCCCAAGACTGCTGCGACCCTCATCCAATGACTGATGAAGACCAAACTTGGCACACAGAGCCCCCATGACCCACTCTACATCCTGGTGCAGTTTGGACCATGGAAGAGGGGAGTTGCAGTACCTTCACTCACGTACGGAAACCACTGCGCCCCTCATCCAATGACTGGTCGAGACCACACATAACCCCCATTACCCCCTTTACATCCTGGTGAGGTTTAGGTGAGGTGGACCAGGGATTATGGGATTTTTAGTACTTTCACATGCTTTCGTTCCCACAGACCACTGTGCCCCCCAACCAAGAACAATACAGACCAAACTTGGCACACAGTGCCCCCATGACCCACTCTACATTCTACTGCCGTTTGGAGGAGAGTGGACCACGGATGGGACTTGAGATACCTCCATGGATTATGGGATTTGTAGTACTTTCAAAGCCTTCATTTTCCACAGACAACTGCAGCCCTGAACAAAGACCTATACAGACTACACCCTTGGTCTCTACCTTCTACAGTTTAGAAGAGGGCAGAACATGGATGATGGGACTTCTACCATCCTTCTACAGTAACCCACTTATCTTCTACTGCAGTTTGGAGGAGGGTGGACCATGGATGATGGGACTTCAACTACCTCTACTCATTGCCCAAGACCGCTGCGGCCCCCAACAAATAAAGACCATACTTGGCACACAGAGCCCCCATGACCCACTCTATCTTCTACTGCAGTTTGGGGGAGGGTGGACCATGGGATGATGGGACTTCAACTACCTCTACTCATTGCCCAAGACCGCTGCGGCCCCCAACAAAGACGGATAAAGACCATACTTGGCACACAGAGCCCCCATGACCCACTCTTATCTTCTACTGCAGTTTGGAGGAGGGTGGACCGTGGGTGATGGGACTTGAAGTACCAAAGACCAACCTTGGCACACAATACCTTCCTCAAATAACCCGGGCACCGCCAGGTCCCCAAGCTAGTAGTAAATAAATAAATACAGCCTGAAAGACCTACAACAACCCAGTGATTCCAGCCATGAAAGCCTTCAACAATACATTCAAGTAAGGTTGCCATTTGGGGGATATATGTGCCGTGTTTAATTTGCTGCAGAGCATGTGTTTGGTCTCCCGCATGTGTTATGGAGGAAGCGGCCAACGCGCCCACATCCTCAGATCTTTCAGCAACAGCCTTTGGATCCGATTTAAGACGCAGCCCGTGTTCCTGGAGTCTCCGCCCACGCATCTGCGGATGTTTGGTTAAGTGTGGAAGTGATCTTCACTTTTCCAGAAAGATCTTTGCCGTTTAAGTACACCCGACCACGCAAAGTGTTTTCTCCCTCCTCCAAGGCCCCACATCAACTAATTAGGGCTTGTGCGAACCGATTATTTCTTTTAATAAGGCTTTCTTTGAAGCCTCTTGGCCGAAAGGATTAGGCAGCAGAGGCAACCGTTCCAAAGGCAACACACAAAACATGGCCATCTCTCGGCGTTACTTCGCGAAGGAAGATTCTTAGGAAGGACTCATCCCTTGCTTTTTACAAGCACGTTGATGACTAAAAGGCCAATCTGAGATAGGCAAGTCCGGTTGCAGAAAGCACAGCAGAAAGTCTCCTTGGGTGATGTTCTTTCCAAGTTGTGGTTCTTTCGGCCTTGTCGTTTCTCTTCGAGACCCGTTCGGCGTGTCTTCTCGAAAGAGGCTGCAGCATTGTGGATAGTGCTTCTCCATGTCTCCCGATGTGAGGCCAGGGTGGACCATTGTTGGTGATCAATCTGGCCGAGCCTGAGATGTTGTTTCAGGGAGTCCTTATATCTCTTTTTTTGGGGGGTGCCTCTCTTGGCGAGTTCACCATAGAGTAGTATCCTTGGGAGACGGAGGTCCTCCATCCTCGAGACATGCCCACCCAGCGCAGCTGTGTTCTCAATAGCATGGCCTCAACGCTGGTGATCCCTGCTTGCTCAAGGACAGCAACATTGGTCACATAGTCGGTCCAGTGTATATTTAGGATTATGCGAAGACAGCGCTGATGAAAGTGTTCAAGGAGGCGTAGGTGCGGGTGATAGGTGACCCATTTTTCAGACCCATAGAGGAGAATAGACAGTACGATAACTCTGTACACACTGATTTTGGTGCTTTGCCTCAGGTGCTTGTTGCTCCAGACTCTTTTGTGAAGCCTTCCGAATGCACTCTATGCCTTTGCTAATCTGTGATCTATCTCTTTATCAATCTTGGCGTCTAAAGAGATGATGCTTCCCAGGGGTGAACGGCTGAACGGACTTAAGCACAGATTTGCCTATGCTGACGTGGGAATGATGGTGTTCTTCCTGCAGTGCGGACTGGTAGAGGACTTCCGTTTTCCTCAGGATGACTTCCAGCCTAAACAGCTCTGCTGCTGCTGCAAAGCAGGATGTTAGGCAGGGCTGTTAATGGGCAACAAGGGCAGCATCTGGCAAAAGCAGCTCACGGACTAGATAGTTTAGGCAGTGGTTCTCAACCTGTGGGTCCCCATATGTTTTGGCCTCCAACTCCCAGAAACCCTAACAGCTGGTAAACTGGCTCGGAATTCTGGGAGTTGTAGGCCAAAACACCTGGGGACCCACAGGTTGAGAACCACTGGTTTAGAGTCATAGTGTGAGCCCTCAGACGGCTTAAGCTGAACAAGCTGCCATCAGTACGATAGCGTATACAGTATATATGCCGTCTTCTTCTTCGAGTTCTGCCGTAGCCCTTTGGAGCATCATGCTGGAGAAGACTGTAAATAGGGTTGGTGCAAGAACACAACCTTGTTTCACTCCATTCATTATTAGAAAGGGCTCCGAGAGAGCATTGCCGTATCTGACTTGACCGTGCTGGCCCTCATTTGGAGGATTTTGGGGGGACATCCTAGACGTTCCAGGATCTGCCACAGACCTTTTCTGCTCACAGTGTCGAAAGCTTTCGTGAGGTTGACAAATGTGACATAGAGTCCTTTGTTCTGCTCTCGACATTTCTCTTGCAGTTGTCTAAGGGCAAATACCATCTCTGTGGTGCTCCTATTAGCTCTGAAGCCGCATTTGCTTTCAGGGAGAAGTTCTTCTGCAATAGCAGGAACTAATCTGTTCAGGAGTATCCTTGCAAGGATTTTTCCAGCAATGGAGAGCAGTGTTATACCTTGATAGTTTGAGCAAACGGATTGTGTTACTTTTTTCTTATACAGGGTGATGATAACTGCATCTCGGAGATCTGATGGCAGTTCACCTTTTACCCAGCAACTCACAAGGAGCTCGTGGAATTTAGCATGGAGTACATGACCTCCCTGTTTCCAAGCTTCAGGTAGGATTCCTTCGATCCCGGCTGCCTTGCCATTTTCCATCTGCTGTATGGCCTCAAGGGTCTCTTCCAGAGTGGGAGCTGTGTCCAGTTCTAATAATAATACGAATGTACTAATAATAATACAATATAATAATTGTATATTTCACATTACATGTAAACCTACTAATAATATTACAGTATGGTGATATAAATATAGGAATAAGTATTATTCCTCCACACATCTGAACACAATCCCACTGGTATTAAAAATAATATGATAATAATATATATTACTAGCTGTACCCGGCACGCGTTGCTGTGCCCTATTTAGGAGATGTGAGAAAGTATGAGTATGTAAGGGTTGGAATTGATGTTACTTATGGTCTTGGTGGGTGTGTGCATGTCTATATATGTATGTGTGCGTGTATATGTGTGCATGTGTATATGTGCAGGTATATATGTGTGT
This sequence comes from Anolis apletophallus, assembly GCA_030556195.1. Classification (NCBI taxonomy): domain Eukaryota; kingdom Metazoa; phylum Chordata; class Lepidosauria; order Squamata; family Anolidae; genus Anolis; species Anolis apletophallus. The sequence goes on along the minus strand of JARBWK010000017.1, from coordinate 13,201,628 downwards.
GCATGTGTATGTATGTATGTATGTGGGTGTGCATGTGTATATTGGTGTGTGCATGTATATGTGTGTATGTATGTGTATTTGTATATGTGTGTATGTACATATGTGTGTGAATGTGTGTATATGTATATATGTGTGTGTATTTGTATGTGTGTATGTATGTGTGTGTAAGTGTATATGTGTGTGAATGTGTCTAGATGTATATATGTGTGTGTATGTGTATATGTGTGTATGTATGTGTATGTATGTATATATGTGTGTGAAAGGGGGAGGAATGACATTGGAGAGGGTGGAACGTGGTGAAGGATGGGAATGGGAAGTGGAGGGAGAAGGGCTGGAGAATGGGGGAAGTTAAGATTGGGAGAGGAAGGAGGAAACTACAAAAAGGGAAGAGTGGGTTGGGGTTGAGTGGCATAGAAGTGTGTGTGTTTTGGGGTGAGACGGAAGGGAGGAAGAGGTTTGCCCTGGCCTAGGAGAGAGAAGCCTCCCTCTCCTTTCCCCCATTCCTCGAAGGGAGAAAGCATTGTGGGGAATGGAAGCAGGGAGGCGAAGAAGGTCTTGGAGGGGGAAGGAGAAGCAGCAGCGCACATTTTTCCGGGCTGCAGCCTCGCCCAACTTTGGCAGGGAATTCTGCCTCTCCTGCTCCTGGGAAGCCCATAGGCAAAACCCCATAGCCACCAAGCGTAGTGGCGCTTGCGGCACACTCAGCCACCCCCACCCACCCACACAAACATCCCCACGCCCTCAGTCCTCGGTCATCAGGTTACCCGGGTCCAGGAGCGGCTGGAAGGCGACAGAGGACGAAAAGCCAGCGGAGGAGGCACCACGACGCAAACCCGGTTCAGAAGTGCCGGGGAAACAGCGGAGCAGCAGACATGGCCACGGGACTACATTTCCCAGAAGGCCCCGGCGGCGACTTCCTGTTCCTTCACCCTCCTTGCCATTGAGCCGTGCGGGGCCTTCTGGGAAATGTAGTCCCGTGGCCGTGTCTGCTGCCTCCGCTGTTTCCCGGCACTTGAACCCGGGTTGCGCCATGGGTGCCTCCTCCGCTGGCTTTTCGTCCTCTGTCGCCTTCCAGCCGCTCCTGGACCCGGGCACCTGATGAGCGAGGAGTGAGGGGCGAGGGATGTTTGTGTGGGTGGGTGGGGTGGCTGAGTGCGCCGCAAGCGCCACTACGCTTGGTGGCTATGGGGGCTTTTGGGGCAGTTTTAGGGTCTTCCGCGGGGACACGGTGGAGGGCGTATCGAAGGTTCAGGGTGAGTGGGGAGAGAGGAGACGGGATGGGTTGGTATGTTGGGGGAGGTGGTTTTGGAGTGCGCCTGCATTGTTCTCCCTGTGTTCTGCACTCGCGGCCAGCGAGAACGGGAGTCAATGGGCGGTTTTTTGGGGCTTGTTTTGGGGGTTGGAAGGTAGGGAGGTGGGTTTTTTTGTGTTAAGGTAATACCTCGTGGTCTGGGGGATGTGTGTCGTTGGATTGGTGTTTGTGGGGGGCGTAGTTTGGCCGTGCATAACGTCCTTTGCACGACCACTCGATTTTTATATATATAGATTAGTATAATATAATACTAATAATTTTATACTTCATGTAATAATACTAATATTACAATATCTTTTTGGAGATCTGGCTGCAAGTGTATTGTTCCGACACCTTGTTGCCTATGTTTTTATTTTCCTGACGGTCGTATTGTTGTTGTTGTTGTCCTATCGACTGTGGTTTTACTCCTGATTTCAATCAAATGTGCCTGAGTCTTAAGATCTTGAGTTTAATTTAGGACTTGGACAATGATCTTTAAAAGTCCTTTTCATCAAGATGTTCTGCCGATCGAATGTCAATCTTGCGGGACGCTGGGAAGATTGCTGCCTTGGCTTTACTTTCCTTAAATCTTCCTTTTTCGAAGCTCCGGCACTCAATTTCTCTCAACACCCTAAGCTTCTTAACTTTGCTAAACCTTCAATAATGTTGATTCAGAGCGCCGAATCTGCCAGATCTGGGTTTATTTTCAATTGGAAAGATGGAAGCAAAACAAGATACTGGAAGGGATGGGCTTCTCATGGTTCATTATTTGACCTTTGCTGTCGCACTGTTTCCCTCAACCTGGTGCCCTCCAAATGTCCAGATATCAGTCACCATCATTCCTACGTGATTAGAACTATTTCATTTATCATGTCAGAAGCGAATAGAAAGTACAATTGTAATGTATTTAAAAACACAAAGTTAAAATCTTGGTTTATGTGTGCCAAGTTTGGTCTTGATCAGTCATTGGATGAGAGTTGCAGTGATCTCAGAAACTGAGCGAAGGTACTGCAAGTCCTATCATCCGTGATCCGTCCTCCCCCAAACCGCACCAGGATGTAGAGTGGGTCATGGGGACTTTGTGTGCCAAGTTTGGTCTTGATCAGTCATTGGATGAGGGTTGCAGTGGTCTCGGGAAGTGAGTGGAGGTACTTCAAGTCCCATCATCCATGGTCTGCCCTCCTCCAAACTGCAGTAGGATGTAGAGTGGGTCATGGGAGCTCTGTGTGGTAAGTTTGGTCTTTAACGGTCTTTGTTGGGGGCCGCAGAGGTCTGTGGGCACCGAAGGGTGTGAAAGTACTACAAATCTCATAATACGTTGTCTGTCCTCCCCCAAACCTCACCAGGACAGACAACGGGGGGTCATAGCAGTTAAGTGTGCCAAGTTTAGTCTGGAAAGTCTAGTCTCATTGGATGAGGGGGGTTGCAGTGGTCTTTAGTCTGGAAGTGAGTGGGTCTCGGAGTGTACTTCAAGTCCCATCATCCATGGTTCGTCCTATTCGAAACTGCACCAGGATGTAGAATGGGTCATGTGGGCTGTGTGTTCCTAGTTTGTTCTGTTTTGGTAATTAGATGAGGGTCGCAGTAGTCTCAGAAAGTGATTGAAGGTACTTCAAGTCCCATCATCCGTGGGCTGTCCCACTGAAAACCGCACCAGGATGTAGAGTGGGTCATGGGTATTCTGTGTGCCAAGTTTGGGCCTGGTCTGTGATTTTCAGGGGCTACAATGTTGTGTGGGAAATGTATCGGGTGATGATACTGCAAATCCCATCATTTGTGGCCCATCCTGCCCTAAACAGCACCAGGTGTTAAAGTGGGCCATTGGGCCTCTGTGTGCCAAGTTTGGTCCTGACTTGTCATTGGTGTGGGCCACAGTGCTCTAAGGAAGTGAATTAAAGTACTGGAAGTCCCATCATCCATGGTCCATCTTCCTTCAAACTGCACCTGGATGTAGGGTGCATCTTGGGGGTTCTGTGTGCCAAGTTTGGTCTTGTTCTGTCATTGTTGGGGGCCTAGTCAGGAAAATCAAGTGGAGGAAGCCTAACAATATCCCATGAGCTGAGGCCTAGTCACTAAAATCATGTTAAGGAAGCCTTACTGTCAATTTTGGGCCTGGTCTGTGATTTATAAGGGCTACAGTCTTGTTTGGGAAGTGAATCAGGTGAAGGTACTGCAAATCCCATCATTTGTGGCCCATCCTGCCCTAAACCACACCAGGATGCGAAGTGGGCCATTGGGCCTCGGTGTGCCAAGTTTGGTCCTGATCCGTCATTGCTGTGGGCCGAGTGACTTACTGCCTCTTTCCTTTTCCCTCTGCATCACCTTAGAATGTTGGAATGTAGATGGCCAATAAGAGTGCTTTATGCAAATACTCCCTCAGGGGCAACCTATCCCCTTTGTCTGCTGCCTTAGAATGTTGAAGTGCTGAGCCTGGCCAATCAGAGTCCTTTATGCAAATACTCCCTCAGTGGCAAGCAATCACCTCTGTCTGCTGCCTTAGAATGTTGGAGTTCTGAAGAAGGCCAATCAGAGTCCTTTATGCAAATAATCCCACAGTGGCAACCAATCGAAACGCTGCCACATATTCCTCCGCACCTCCGCCCGCAAGCACTGACTTTTATTATATACATAGATAGTTATTAAAATTCGAGATATAATAGAAACAAGCTCTATTATCAACCCCAAACAGCATGGAAAATGGTCGGGGATCCAGAGAGTTGTAGTGCGAGTACCTCTATGAGGCATCAGGTTGCAAAAGGCAGCAATAGCATGTGTGAACATGAGTTATTTCCTGCAGAGTCGTCTCTTCTGTGGCTCACTCTTGGTACATTCTGTTCCAAACGGTGGCTTTCGTCGTGACGGACTGCTCAGGCTTCAACATTACTGACTGCCTGCATCAACATTACTTAAATTTGGCGCAGAGTGTCAAAAGCACTATGAGTTGGGATTCATAGGTTGGAGATGTTACTTTTCTGACCTATAGCTTCCAGAATCCCCCTGAGCGGCAGTTCTCTCTGATAGACGTTAGGTCCCGAGCCCTCCTATAATGGAAGGACAGGCTGCAAAGTATACTTCCCCGCCTGCAAAAGGAGTGAACTGAACCCAAATCCGATGTCCTTGCTTTCTCCCACGCCAAAGAGTGCAGGCCGAGCAGCTATATTTTTGAGCACCAGCCCATCAACGTACCTGTGTTTACATCTTGGCTTTTGGTTCCCAGAGGATCTGCCTTCCTCCGAGAACCCGCAAGGCTCGGTTGCTATAGCAACAAGCCGCGGCAGAGCCACTTCGGCTGACACTACCCTGAGATGGATCGTGTAGGCTCCACTGTGCAAACAGGACGACCCTGTGCTAACCTTGTTTCCATTTGACAAGACAAACCAGGCTTGCGCAACTGTCTAGTGTTCCCTCGCTACTTCGCTGTTTTGCGGGTTTTCAAAATATTAATCTATCGATCGATCTATCTATGTATATAATAAAAGTCAGTGTTTGCGGTGGGAGGAATATGTGGCAGCGTTTCGATTGGTTGCCACTTATTGGCCAGCCTCAGAACTCCAACACTCTAAGGCACCAGACAGAGGGAATTGGTTGCCACTGTGGGATTATTTGCATAAAGGACTCTGATTGGCCAGGCTCAGCACTTCAACATTCTAAGGCAGCAGAGGGGATAGGTTGCCCCTGAGGGAGTATTTGCATAAAGCACTCTAATTGGCCAGGCTCAGCACTTCAACATTCCAAGGCAGCAGACAGAGGGGATAGGTTGCCCCTGAGGGAGTATTTGCATAAAGCACTCTGATTGGCCAGCCTCAGAACTCCAACATTCTAAGGCACCAGACAGAGGGGATTGGTTGCCACTGAGGGAGTATTTGCATAAAGCACTCTGATTGGCCAGGCTCAGCACTTCAACATTCTAAGGCAGCAGACAGAGGGGATAGGTTGCCACTGAGGGAGTATTTGCATAAAGCACTCTGATTGGCCAGGCTCAGCACTTCAACATTCTAAGGCAGCAGACAGAGGGGATAGGTTGCCACTGAGGGAGTATTTGCATAAAGCACTCTGATTGGCCAGGCTCAGCACTTCAACATTCTAAGGCAGCAGACAGAGGGATAGGTTGCCACTGAGGGAGTATTTGCATAAAGCACTCTGATTGGCCAGGCTCAGCACTTCAACATTCTAAGGCAGCAGACAGAGGGGATAGGTTGCCACTGAGGGAGTATTTGCATAAAGCACTCTGATTGCCCAGGCTCAGCACTTCAACATTCTAAGGCAGCAGACAGAGGGGATAGGTTGCCCCTGAGGGAGTATTTGCATAAAGCACTCTGATTGGCCAGGCTCAGCACTTCAACATTCTAAGGCAGCAGACAGAGGGGATTGGTTGCCACTGAGGGAGTATTTGCATAAAGCACTCTGATTGGCCAGGCTCAGCACTTCAACATTCTAAGGCAGCAGACAGAGGGGATAGGTTGCCCCTGAGGGAGTATTTGCATAAAGCACTCTGATTGGCCATCTACATTCCAACATTCTAAGGTAACGCAGAGGGAAAAGGAAAGGCCCCAGGCAGTCAGTTACTGACGGATCAGGACCAAACTTGGCATACAGGGGCCCAATGGCCCACTTCACAGCCTGGTTTGGTTTAAGGCAGGCTGAGCCACGAATGATGGGATTTGGAGTACCTTCACCTCATTCACTTCCCAAACAACACTGCAGCCCCCTATAACTCACAGACCAGGGCCAAAATTGACAGCAAGGCTTACTTAACTTGATTTTCCTGACTAGGCCTCAGCTCATGGGATATTGGTAGGCTTCCTCAACTTGATTTTCCTGACTAGGCCTCCAACAATGACAAAACAAGACCAAAATTGGCACACAGACCCCCCAAGATGCACCCTACATCCTGGTGCAGTTTGAGGGAGGATGGACCATCGATGATCGGACTTGCAGTACTTTAATTCCCTTCGTTAGAGAACTATGGAAGACACCAATGACGAATCGGGACCAAACTTGGCACACAGAGGCCCAATGACCCACTTTACAAACCTGCTGTGGTTTATGGCACGATGGCTCACAAATGATGGGATTTGCAGTACCTTCACCCAATTCATTCCCTACAGAACATTGCAGCCCCTACAAATCAGAGACCAGGCCCAAACTTGGCACACAGAGTACCCATGACCCACTCTACATCCTGGTGCAGTTTTGAGTGGGACGGACAACGGATGATGAGAGTTGAAGTACCTTCACTCACTTTCTGAGACCGCTGCGACCCTCATCCAATGACTGATCAAGACCACACTTGGCACTCAGAGCCCCCATGAACCACACTCTACATCCTGGTGCAGTTTGGAGAACGGGGGACCATTGATGGTGGGGCTTCCACTTCCTTCCCTCACTTCCAGAGACCGCTGCAACCCTCATCCAGCGAATAATCAAGACCAAATGTGCCACACAGAGCCCCCATGACCCACTCTACATCCTGGTGCTGTTTGGAGGGGAATGGACCATGGCCAATGGGACTTGCAGTACCTTCACTAAGTTCCTGAGACCACTGCAAGCCACATAAACATCTAATAGGAACCAACCTTGGCACACAATGCCTTCCTCAAATAACCCGGGCACCGCCGGGTCCTCCGCTAGTATATATATATAAATGCTGCTGTTGTCGTGAGTACCTTAATAACAAAAAAACTACGGGGCCAATATCCACCAAATTTGGCAGCAAAACGTTTCTCCAAGCAGCAGCAGCTTAGTGCAAACCCTCCGGAGACGCGGCTTTGGCTCCTCCTTTAACAGGCAGAGCTCAGCACTACAGATCAAAAGCGATGCACTGGAGATGAAGAAGGAAGGAGGCGGCCCACATTCCCCCAGGCCTGTACTTAACACAGATTAATGCCTCTGCTCTTTATATCTTTTACTCTTCTGCGCTCTTGCCAAAGCACAAACCTTGGGAGTCGGGTTTCAAACTATTGCTTGCTTTAGGGAAGCGGAGTGCTCATTATCTCTCACCACCACATCGTTCACACCACGGCAATGTTTCCAGAGCGTCCAACAGAGCATTCTGGAGCTTTCCAGCTCTCATCCAGGTTTGTGAAACAACTAGCCCTCTTACCCATTAAAGCAAAGGAGCTCCAAGTATTTCCTTCGACATGCTAGGTATTTATTTTAATTTAGCATGTCAGAAGCAAACTGAGGGTACAGCTATAAGGTGATTAAAAACACAAACTAAGTTAAAAACTTGGCATTATATTAAATGTCCTTTGATATGTCCAGCTGTTTTTCCCTGTAATAGGCAGTAAGACCACCTAAAGCTTCAGAGAGCTTCTCTTCAACCATTTCAAAGCTCCCTGCTTGGACGGTGATGGCATGATCGTCAGCATAGATGAAACTCTCTGCCCCTTCTGGCAGTGGCTGGTCATTTGTGTAAATGTTAAGCATTGACAGTGCATGCTGGTTTTCCCTGCAATAGGCAGTAAGAGCACCTAAAGTTTCCGAGAGCTTAGGTTCAACCATTTCAAAGCTCCCTTTTTGAGAGGTGATGGCACGATCGTCAGCAGAGATCAGGGGTGGGCAATTATTTTTTCCAAGGGGCCACGCGAGAGCCAAAAAATACTATGGAGGGCCGCACCAAAAAGGCTGAACTACATTCTAATCTACATTATTTACTATATTTACTATATATTACACATCATTAATATTAACATATTAATATATCAAGAAATATTATTAGTATTAATATCATAATTATTAAATTATAGTATATATAGTGACATTATAATATATTGAAATTATAATATAATATAACATTATATTATATTATTTATTATATTATTATAATAAAATTATTATAAAATAATAATAAAAACCACTAAAATAAAATAAAATTCAAGAAGACAAGGTGCGAACCAAGATGGAGACTGACATCCTCAAAGGGGAAGGTTCCCAAGATGGAATGGCCCAATGGACCCAGCCCAGAGGATGACAAAGCGGACCCAGCCGCCGCCTCAGCAGAGCAGAGCAGAGCAGCAGACGATCGGAGGCTGCAGGCCTCTGCCTGCTCTCGCCCCCAGCCATTCTGTCAGAGGCGTTCCCGATCGACTGATCGCCCTGCCATGGAGTGCCTGCCATCCCGGGAGGCGACCCGGACCTGCAACGGGAGCAGTCGGCGACCTGCGGCGGCTGTTTGTCCTGGCGACCCGGAAGACGATCTGTGAGGCCTGCGTCGGCAGACAGGCCAGAGGAGCGGCGGCTTTGGAGTGCCTGCCATCCCTGCAGGCGATCTGGGCCTGCAGCGGGAGCACTCCACGACCTGCGGGGTATTATCGCCCTGGCGACCCGGAAGACTTCATCGTATTCAGGGTCACCAGGGCAATGAGCTGCCTCAGATTGCCGAGTGCTCCCCCTGCAGGCCCAGATCGTCTCCAGGGATGGCAGGCACTCCAAAGCTGCCACTCCTCTGGCCTGTCTGCTGACGCAGGCCTCACAGAGCCTGCGATGGGATGGCGGCAGCGCACTTCATAGCGAGCGATCAATTTGGGAATGGCTGGGGGCGAGAGTGGGCGGACGCCTGCAGCCTCCGATCGCCTGCTGCTCTCCTTTTTTTTTTGTCCTGGCGGAGGGACACGGGGACAGAGCGCTGTACTGCGTCCCTGCAGTGAGCGGCTGAGGGCGCGGCGGAGGCAGAGAGAGGGCGGAAGGGGAGGAGGGCGGAGGGGAGGGAGGAAGGAAGGAAGGAGGCAGCCAGGAAGACCTGCGTCCGAGCTCCCGAGGGGCTGCTGACCTCCACGTTCAAAGAGTCCCCGCCTTCATCTGAGCTCCCTTCGGAGCCCCCCCCCCCCCCAGCATGTGAGTGGCAGGCAAGCAGAGAGGGCGAGCAAAGAAGGCAGGCAGTCTCTATGAGGCAGGCCACACACACTCACGCTGGGTCCGCTTTGCCACACTCTGGGCCGGGTCCATTGGGCCATTCCATCTTGGGATCCTTCCGCTCTTCAGGATGTCAGCCAGCATCTTGGTTCACACCTTGTCTTCTTGAATTTTATTTTATTTTATTATTATTTTATAATAATTTTATAATAATATAATAAATAATATAATATAATATTATATTATAATTTCAACATATTATAACGTCTATATATATACACTATAATATAATAATTATGATATTAATACTAATAATATATGAACATTTCTTGATATATTAATATGTTAATATTAATGATGTGTAATATATAGTAAAGATAGTAAATAAATAAATAAATAAATAATGTAGATTAGAATGCAGTTTAGCGTTTAGATGCGGCCCTCCATAATATTTTTTGGCTCTCGTGTGGCCCCTTGGGAAAAATAATTGTCCACCCCTGATCTGGAGAGTCTTGTAAGCCACCCCAAGCCCCGTGGTGGGATCAGGCCCGGATTAACTGTTTGTGGCGCCCTAGAAGTGCCCGCCCCCGCCCCGGGGAGCAGGGCCGCTTGCGGGGGGGGCCCTCCTTCCCCCTCACTGAAGGAAGGAGGGCCGACGCCGACGCGAGCAAGTAGGGCTGCTGCCAAGCCATGGCCTAGAGTGGCCTTATGGGTAATCCGGGCCTGGGTGGGATATAAATAAAGTTCATCGATCGATCTATCTATCTATCTATCTATTGTGACCAAAGTATTTTAGACCTGAAATTGGACCTGATCGCCAACTGTCAACATATATCTCTCCTTTGTCTGTATGTGTCAAAATATTTAAATAACTCCACAACAATAAATCAGAGCTCCAGACGTAAGCAGAATACACAGGGGAGAAGAGAGCTGTTTGACTCAACAGCATTACTCAGATAGATCTCTTGAGGGAGTAATAATACGTGGATCTATGCTGCCAGCCACAGATTTAAGGTACTACTTCAAATACCTTTTAACCATGTGAATATATCTTATTTCAATGGCTCCCAAAACATCTGGAACACCTTAAATAAGAAGACACTGCCATCTAGTGGATGATGCTTTTACTCTGATTCAAAATTTCAGTTTGGTCATTGAGGACAAAATTAAAACCCAAGGGTCAACTGCGAGGCCCATAATGTGTAGCAATAATAATAATAATAATAATAGAGTCACACTCTCTCAGCATCAGTGCAAGGCAATGCCGATCGGTCTTGCAAGAATGCCCTAAATAGACAGCAGGTCAACTGGAAGGCCCATAATGTGTAATAATAATAATAATAATAATAATAATAATAATAATAATAGAGTCACACTCTCTCAGCATCAGAGCAAGGCAATGCCAATCAGTCTTGTAAGAAAGCCCTATATAGACAGCAGGTCAACTGGAAGCCCCATAATGTGTAATAATAATAATAATAATAATAATAATGGAGTCACACTCTCTCAGCATCAGAGCAAGGCAATGCCAATCGGTCTTGCAAGAATGCCCTAAATAGAGAGCAGGTCAACTGGAAGGCCCATAATATGTAATAATAATAATAATAATGATAATAATAATAATAGAGTCACACTCTCTCAGCATCAGAGCAAGGCAATGCCAATCGGTCTTGCAAGAATGCCCTAAATAGAGAGCAGGTCAACTGGAAGGCCCATAATGTGTAATAATAATAATAATAATAATAATAATAATAGAGTCACACTCTCTCAGCATCAGAGGAAGGCAATGCCAATCGGTCTTGCAAGAATGCCCTAAATAGAGAGCAGGTCAACTGGAAGGCCCATAATATGTAATAATAATAATAATAATAATAATAGAGTCACACTCTCTCAGCATCAGAGCAAGGCAATGCCAATCGGTCTTGCAAGAATGCCCTAAATAGAGAGCAGGTCAACTGGAAGGCCCATAATATGTAATAATAATAATAATAATAGTCACACTCTCTCAGCATCAGAGCAAGGCAATGCCAATCGGTCTTGCAAGAATGCCCTAAATAGAGAGCAGGTCAACTGGAAGGCCCATAATATGTAATAATAATAATAATAATAATAATAGAGTCACACTCTCTCAGCATGAGAGCAAGGCAATGCCAATCGGTCTTGCAAGAATGCCCTAAATAGAGAGCAGGTCAACTGGAAGGCCCATAATATGTAATAATAATAATAATAATAATAATAATAGAGTCACACTCTCTCAGCATCAGAGCAAGGCAATGCCAATCGGTCTTGCAAGAATGCCCTAAATAGAGAGCAGGTCAACTGGAAGGCCCATAATATGTAATAATAATAATAATAATAATAGAGTCACACTCTCTCAGCATCAGAGCAAGGCAATGCCAATCGGTCTAGCAAGAATGGCCTAAATAGAGAGCAGGTCAACTGGAAGCCCCATAATGTGTAATAATAATAATAATAATAATAATAATAATAGAGTCACACTCTCTCAGCATCAGAGCAAGGCAATGCCAATCGGTCTTGCAAGAATGCCCTAAATAGACAGCAGGTCAACTGGAAGCCCCATAATGTGTAATAATAATAATAATAATAATAATAATAATAGAGTCACACTCTCTCAGCATCAGAGCAAGGCAATGCCAATCGGTCTTGCAAGAATGCCCTAAATAGAGAGCAGGTCAACTGGAAGGCCCATAATATGTAATAATAATAATAATAATAATAGAGTCACACTCTCTCAGCATCAGAGCAAGGCAATGCCAATCGGTCTTGCAAGAAAGTTCTATATAGAGAGCAGGTCAACTGGGAGGCCCATAATGTGCAATAATAATAATAATAATAATAATAATAATATCTCTTATAACATTTGAAAAAACCCTGAATATCTAATTGCTCCCTCTTTTTTCTCTTTCTAAACATTTAATAACATTTTTTTTTCTTTTTGTAGGCACAGCTGCACAAATCCGAAGTGTTTTAAATGGCACAAGGAAGGCCTGGAAGGTTTCCACAGCAAGAGAAAAAGGTGAGGGTCATCCAAAGATCATAACTCCATTTAGAAATGGACCACGAGCCAGTTATTGGCACCAACAGGAACCCAAAGCTTCCCTTTCCCCGCTACTCACCCTGATCAATAGAATGCTGAGGAAGTTGGCTAAGTTGGCTATTCACTACCCCTGCGTACGTCCGTAAAAACTCTTCCTCGCTGGTGGTTAACTGGGGGGGAGAAAATGACAAAGCAGAGTAAATACACAAAAATATGGCAGTAAGTCAAAGAGGGTCTGTGTTTGAAGCCCGGGTCGGGGTGAACTCCTGGCTTTTAGCCTAGCTTCTGCCTACCTAGCAGTTTTGAAAACAGCAATGTTAGTAGATGTATTTATTTATCTTATCAGGAGCAAACCAAGGGTACAGTTGTAATGCTTTTTTAAAAAAGAAAAAAACTTGGCATTATATTAAATGCCCTTTGACAAGTGATTAGTTAGTGTGATTAATTAGTGCAAAGGTTTGGGAGATTGGCAGCTGTCAATCAAGCAAACATCACTGGGTTTTTTTGGCTCTTTAATTTATTATTTATTATTTTTTTGAAATATATTTATTAGGGTTTTTCCATAAACAGTAAAAGTGGGGGAACAATTTCAGGTAAAGGACAGTAGGAAAGATAGAGAAAGGAGGGGTTGCGACGTGGTGGATGGGAGCAGGTAGAGTGGTGATGGGGGAGGGGGTAGAGGGGGGCGTCGGGGTGGGAAGGGGGTGCAGGGGGTGGTATCAGGGATCCTGTGGGGGAAAACAATAGGCAGGGGTAGTGAGATAGGATAGGAAGAGGAAAAAGAAGGGGGGGGGGTCTTGTTGACTTCCGTCTTCTTGAATCACTGGTTTTGTTCTTATGTATCTGATACAGTTCTCTTTATTCTTTAAATTGTCACTTCTTTCTTTCTGTTCGTCTTCTTTAGTTGCATATCCATATCAGATCTTCTTATATCTCTTGAAGCTATTATCTTTTTATTATTATGTTCTCTCCTAAATTCTTAAAGCCCTTCAGCCAAATAATTAGAGCAGGGGTGCTCAGAATGGTGATCGGGATCACCAGGGTGATCTTTGGGCCTCATCCTGGTGATCTTCAGGCCCCTGACCAGGTTTTTTGCAGTTTGTCCTCTGCACGCGCCCCTGCACGCTGCAAAGAAGTCCTCCGTCGTTGCTCCTCCCTGCTCGTGTGCCGCCTCCAAAAGCTGCAGAGTCCAAGAGGCAGAATGGGCCCTCTTTTTGGATTCCTCCTCCTCCCCTCCGTCCTCCTCCAGCCACTCAAGAGTCATAGGAGACCAATGGGGGCGGGCCTGGATGACGCGATGCATGGCTGGCCCCGCGCGCATGTGCAGAAGCGCCCATTCTGCCTCTCAGACTTCTCGTGAGCTCTTGGAGGCAGCACGCATGCTGGCGGCGTGGAAATAGGAGCAATGACGGAGGAGGAGAAGGACGCTTTGGGGTCATTTCCTACCGCATCTCAAAGGTCGGTCTTTTACTTTGGGGTGGGTGCTTGATTGTTCTGTGGCATGTCTCTTTGTTTATTTTTAATGTTTAAAATGGCCTTTAGCTCCAAAGCCTCTCTGCTTGCTTTGTTCCTTGAGAAATATATGTTGGGGAATATGGAAATGTGGGAGAAATGGGGTGGTTGGATGTATTTATGCATGCCCGTTTGTCTACCTTGCTGAGTATTAAATGGCCTTGCAGTTCAAAAGCCTCTTCTTACTTTCCCGGCTGGTAATATGTGTGGGAATATGGCAGTGTGGGAGAAATGGGGTGGTTGGATGTATTTTTGTATGCCCCTTGTTTACCTTGCTGAGTATTAAATGGCCTTGCAGTTCAAAAGCCTCTCTTCTTACTTTCTGGCTGATAATATGTGTGGTAATATGGCAGTGTGGGAGAAATGGGGTGGTTGGATGTATTTTATGCCCTGTTTTATATTGTTGTTATTAAATTGAAATGTTGATGTTTTATAACTTCATTTTATGTAAACTGCCCCGAGCCTGCTGGAAGGAGCGGTACATAAAAATGAATAATAAATATAAATAAATAAATAAGAAAATAGTTATAATGTTTTACATTTCTGGGCAGGTGATCTTTGGGACTTGGTTTTTTAATCAGTAGCTCCCATGCTGAAAAAGTGTGAGCACCCCTGAATTAGAGTGTCCATGTCCATTAGCCATTACTTGTCGATTAGGTAACTAGATCTATTTGTTTCTTTTTCCCTGAGGTCTTAGCTAACCATTTTCTTTGGGGGGTTCTACTTCTTCTTCATCCACCTCTGGAGGATCACGTTTCCAAAGTCCATAGTTTGTAGTCATCACTGTAAGGAGAAGACATACTTTCTTTAAGTTATCTTTCTCTCTTTGTCGCACTTTTTCCCCTTGGCTTTTCTTTCTGTTGGAGTGTTTTCCAGTTTTGTTGGTTTTGTTCTTCTTTGGAAGCTGAATGGGATTTCTTTGGAGGACAATAGTCATCCAAGTCTTGGTGGGCAACCTGGCAGCTTTCTGTGGCAGAGCCCTAGTATTTTTAACTCTCTGTTGGGGCTCTAACTGTTCCAATACTTCTTGCTTTTGCTTTAGCTCTTCATTTTTCTCCACTCTCTTCACAATTCGCCTTGTATTGCTAGTTCCTTTTCCTTGTCATGTTCTATTCCTTTTTCTTCTTCATACTCAGTCGTCAGCTTAGTAATCCCTTCTTTGATTAATTCCTCTCTCCCCAACCGAGGTTGCTCCTGAACTGAAGTATTGTGCTCCTCCAACCGATCTAGCATTGTTTCCACCTTTTTTAGGGTCAGATCCTGCTTTTGTCCCAGCCTCTGTAACTCTCTCATAATATCCTTTAGGGTTATAGTTGATTGTTCTGTGCCTGGTCTCCTGCTTAGTGCTGACATTATTATTTAGCAATTGGACTGTTTGGATAGATGTATTGATTCTTCTCTTGGGCAGCAAATTGATCTCTTTATTTGGGAGTTCTTTTATTGTGTAAGTTAGGGTTGGATTTGATTTTTTTCGGCTCCCTCCTCCCTCCTGTGGTTCGTCGTTTTGGGAACACCGGATGGTTTATGCCCTTGACTTCCTGCTCTTCGCCCCTCACTTCCGCCCAGATTCAAGAATCGCGCCCTTTTTGATGGTTGCCTAGCAACTCCCACCCTGGGTTGAGCAGCTCCTTCTTCGAGGTAGTGACGGCGCCGTCTTTCCTTTACCCCGCCATCTTGGGTTCCTCTAAGGCAGGGCTGTCCAACTTCTACCGGGTCCAGGGCCGGAATAGAGGTCACTGATGACCTCGGGGCCCGCTCAGCCCCGCCCCAGGCCCCGCCCCAGCCCAGGCCCCCCGCCCTCTCCTAAAGCTGTCATTCTCCCGGGCAGCGCGTCACAGGCCTGGCGTGGACGCGCTGTCCTTGGCGCCGCCTACTCTTCCTGCGCCCCGCCCTTCCTAGGGCGGAGCCGGGGTGGGCAGAGGCGGCGCCAGGGCAGCGTCACAGGCCTGGCGTGGACGCGCTGCCCTTGGCGCCGCCTACTCCTCCTTTTCGGCGGAGAGGGACGGAGGGGGCGGTGCAGGAGGAGGAGCTAGCTCTCTTCCTCCTCCCTGCCCCGCTCCCCTTCCCCCGGCCGCCTTTCAAAAAAAAATTTAGAATTTTTTTAAATTTAAAATGGCGGCTGGGGGCATAGCTGGGGCCGTGCCCAACAGGCTGGGGGCCGATCCGGCCCCAGGGCCGCCAGTTAGACAGCCCTGCTCTAAGGGCCCAGTCTCGACTGTGGGGACCGTCTCCCACCCTACTTTTGTTCTGGCCTATGGGGTCTCTAATTGTCGCCCGGGAGGGAGGTTTGGGAGCGCTGCGGCACCAAAGCAATGTTCCCCGCGCTCTGGCTTGCGGCTTGTTCTGTCCTCTGGCGGTGGCTTCCCTGTACCTAAGGGGTTGCCTTGTTTCTGGCGGGGGTTCTCCTCCTTTTCTTTTCTTTTTCTTTTCCCTCCTGAAAGGGGCCCTTATGTGACTCACTGTTGCTTGGATGGTCTTCCGTTCTCCCTTCGTTGTTCCCTCTTTCAGTCACGGTGGGCTGGGCTGGCAGTAATTACAGGCTGGTGCCTGCTTCCCGCGCCCGGTCCGCCGCTGAATCAGCCTGTCACCGGGCCCTGTCACTCTCCCCTCTTGATGAGGGGGCGACTTTTGGGGCCAGCGGTATAAACCCTCGGCTTCGTTGCCTCGACGAGTAGATCTCGCTGGGGAGGGGGCGCAACGCTCACCGACCAGGGCGGTTGGTGTTTTGAGGAGCTTCAAAACACCCGACCTGCCGCCATCTTTTGCCCGCCTCTCCCCCCTGCCTTTAATTTATTATTTTATGTTAGTGTTTAGTTATTATGATTTTTCTTTTTTACATGTATGTCGGCATTGATTTTTTGCCATTAGTACAGGGGCCCAGAACCTACGGCTCGCGAGGCATATATGGCTCTTTTGGCAATTTTTTATGGCTCCCAGATGCAACAGTCTTGGCCCCTCCCTCTCCGCCCAAAGAGTTGCCAGAAAGTGGCCATGGACCACGGAAAATGCCACACACCGTTTTCCATGATCCAGGGCTACTTCCCGGCAACTCCTTGGGTGAGGCGGGGCCAGATGCCAGGCAACAAGTTGCCGCAAAGTAGCCCTGGGCTGCGGAAAACGGCACGTGGCTGGCCCTGCCAAGCCCGAAATGCACAAGGGAGGCCATCCGGGGGCCTTTTTTGCTCGCCCCGTGCCTCATCCGGCTTTGGAGAGGGCACAAGGCAAGCGAAAAGGCTCCCGCATGGCCAAGGCCATCCGGGGGCTTTTCACGCCCCCGCCTCCTCCAGAGGGCACAAGGCGGGGGCGCAGGGCCAGCCATCCGCAACTCGCCCCGCTCCTCCGGCATGGCCAAGGCCATCCAGAGGCCTTTTTCACTCGCTCCGCGTCTCCTCCGGCTTCGGAGAGGGCACAAGGCGAGCGAAAAGGCTCCCGCATGGCCAAGGCCATCCGGGGGCCTTTTTCGCTCGCCCCGCGCCTCCTCCGGCTTTGGAGAGGGTGCAGGGCGAGCGAAAAGGCTCCCGTATGGCCAAGACCATCCAGGCCTGGGACAGCTGCAGCAGCGCGAGGCCTGCGCTCCTTCTCCTCCAGGATCCGGAGGAAAGAGCAGAAGGGCTAAGACAAAACACAGTGGAGGAGGACCTCTGATCACAGCCACCTGCCTGCCTTCCTGACTTCCTGGGCCAAGAGGTAATAAACCTCATTATTGTTGTTGTTGTTATTTTATTATTATTATTATTGAGGCTGAGGAATCCTTTTCTCATAGTATGTATGTATATACTCACATTTAGTTGAATTCAGTAAAATATATTATGTACATCAGGGCTGCCCAACTGGCGGCCCGGGAGCAGTATACGGCCCCCCAGCCCCTTCCCTACGGCCCCCTAAGCTTTTTAATAAAAAATAAAAATTGAAAAATAAAATAAATAATAATAATAAAATATACCTACTTCCGGGTTCAGAGCAAGTATTCCCTTCCCCCATCTCCCCTCATGTATTAAATATAAAATTAAATATATTTAAAGATGAAATAAGGGGAGATGGGATACATTAAAATAAGGTGGGAGGGGAGGATGGAATTAAATATATTTAATATTAAATAAAAATAAGGGGAGAGGGGAGGATGGAATATATATATTATATGGCTCACGGAAATAAATTTACAAATATTTTGTTTTTATGGCTCTCTGAGTCAAAAAGGTTCCTGACCCCTGCATTAGTATGTTGTAAACCGACTTGAGCCCCCCCCCCCCCATGGGTGAGAAAGGTGGTATATAAATATAGTAATTAATAATAATAATTTATTTTGGTCCTAGACCAGCATAGGAAATAAAAGTCACAGTTTCATATGAATTTGGTACGTTTAGTACATTTTAAATATAAACATAAATAGATTATTAAAATATTAATATAAATAGATGATCAAAATGTCAGCCTGGTTGCCCGCCATACTTACATTTGACCCCATCTTCCTAAGCATCAGCAGGACTCTGACTTTCTGTTGTATATACATCTCCTCCGGACTCTTCCCGGGGACGCCCTCACGGTTCATTCCCTTCGTTCCTGTTCCTGAGACGTCTAAAGATTTGGCACACAGAAGCAAAACAAAGGGATACCAACCGTTAAAGCCATCAGTATCGCGTTCCTAAGAACGGACTTGATGAATAGTAGGTGGTTCAACTCTGCTAGGAAATGTCATGTTTTGGCTCCTGGGCGGGTTACGCTTGAACTGCAATCTAGTCAAACCGACAACTTCATTTTCCGTAGGGAAGAAATGGTGCATAGTGTTTCCTTAGGGCAGGGCCGCCCAGGAAGTCGATCCCGATCGACGAGTCGATCACAGTGCCTACTTGAACCGATTGCGGCACCTTCCTTCTGCGCCGCGCTCCTTTTGAGCAGCGCACACCTTCCTTCCACGCGGCGCATCTTCCCCTTCGTCATGCTGCCCCCCCTGACACCCCCCTCAGTGCAGTCGCAGCGTGGCCTGAGGAGGGAGAGAGAAGGAGAGCAGCAGAGCAAAGGAGGGGGCGGGCGTCCGGCCCGCGCATGTGCTTTTGGAGCACATGCGAAGACGAGCCACGAGGGAGGACAAGCAGACGGAGGCTTTGGCAGCCATTTTCCGTCAACGCCATATGCGACTGCGAGGAGCTCATCTGCTTGGCCACATTGATCATCATTGAATGGCCTTGCAGTTGAAAGGTCTGTGTGCTTCCATTCTGCCAGTTTATATCTCTGAAATTATGTCAGGGTGGGAGAAGAAACTATTGTATGTTGGGTGCAGGTTTGAATGTACCATTGGCCACATTGTTCAGCATTGAATGGCCTTGCAGTTGAAAGGTCTGTGTGCTTCCATTCTGCCAGTTTAGATCTCTGAAATTATGTCAGGGTGGGAGAAGAAACTATTGTATGTTGGGTGCAGGTTTGAATGTACCATTGGCCACATTGTTCAGCATTGAATGGCCTTACAGTTGAAAGGTCTGTGTGCTTTCATTCTGCCAGTTTATCCCTGGCTGATTCAATTCAGGGCAAGTCATCAAAATAAACGGAGGTAATTACCAAAAATGTAAATAATTTTTTATTATGTGTGTTGTGCAATATTGGCTTATTCAGTTATGCAAGGTACATCAACACCTACCTGTCCAGGGACGACCTGGCCACGGTAATCCAAGCGACAGTCATCTCGAGACTGGACTACTGTAATGCCCTCTACGCTGGCCTCCCCTTGTTGACAATCCGGAAACTCAAGCTAGTGCAGAATGCCGCTGCTCGCCTACTGGCAGGAGTGCCGGTGAGGGAGCACATTACACCTATCCTCCGGCAACTGCACTGGCTCCCTATTGAGTACCGAATTGCCTTCAAGGTGTTGGTCTTGACCTTTAAGGCCTTGCACGGCCTAGGGCCTGCGTACCTGAAGGACCGCCTTACCCCGTACTTGTCCCCGAGATCACTGCGATCAGATGAACAGAATCTGGTACTAATTCCATCAGTCCGCTCCTGCCACCTATCAACGACCAGACAAAGGTCCTTTTCTGTGGCGGCACCGGTCCTTTGGAACGCCCTCCCGGTCAGCGTTCGGGCCATCTCTGAATTGGCCCCGTTCCGGAGGGCGTGCAAGACGGCCCTCTTCGGCCTAGCCTTTAATTAGGCACTCCGGACCAAGAGTTATGTTATGCCTTTATACCCGCATTGGTCGATATAACCTGTTTTAATGTGGTTTTATGTTACTTTGTTTTTAAATTGTAGGGCCGTATGTCGTTATGTAACCGACATGCCACCCATGTATTTTATTGTGATCCGCCCCGAGCCTGCTGGGAGGAGCGGAATACAAGAGCGAATAATAAATAAATAAATAAACATACATTGTACATACAAAGAATCCTAAATAAATTAGAAAATAGTTATACATTTTACATTTCTGTGTAGATAGATATTTGTGACATGGTTGTTTTATAAGTAGCTCGCATGCTGAAAAAGTGTGGGCACCCCTGCCTTAGGGCAGTGTTTCCCAACCAGTGTGCCGTGGCACACTAGTGTGCCGTGAGCGATCCTCAGGTGTGCCGTGGGAAATGGGAACCTCCACTACCCTTTCTTCCCCCTCCTGCCAAACACTTTTTCTTCTCCACTCGGGCTCCTTTCTTCCCAGCCTTGCTCTGCTCGATTTGCCTCGCTTTGCTCTGGGGCAAATCTGCGCAGTAGCGCCCGCACGGATCACGCCTCCCTCCCTCCCCCCCTCCCCTCCTGAACACGCTCACGCTGCCCCCTCGGATCAAAATGGCAACAGAAGTGGCAGTGTAGAAGAAAAAGTAAGTGTTCAGCAGGAGGGGGAAGAAAGGGCGCGAAGGGGAAGGGGGAGGAAGAGGCCTCTGTCGAAAGCTGGCATGGGCAAACTTGGACCTTACAGGTGTTTTGGACTCCAACTCCCACCATTCCTAGCAGCCTCAGGCCCTTCTCCTTCCCCCCCCCCCTCTGCCACTTAAGCAGGAAAGGGCCTCAGGCTGTTAGGAATGGTGGGAGTTGGAGTCCAAAACACCCAGAGGGCCGAAGTTTTCCCACCTTAAAGTGGTGAGCCTCCTTCCAACATTGTGATTCTGGATAGAAAACAAACAACAACATAACATAACATTGTTTGAGTCCACAGTGCTCTCTGGGTGTAGGTGAACTACAACTTCCAAACTCAAGGTCCATTCCCAAGCAAACCCTTTCAGTACTTTCTGTTGGTAATGAGTGTTCAATATGCCAAGTTTGGTTCGATTCCATTGTTGCAAGACTTCAGGATGCTCTTTGTTTGTGTGTTAACTATAAATCCCAGAAAATTTAACTCCCAAATGTCAAGGTCTATTTTCCTCTCTTTTTGGTCTTTGGTATTGGATTACCTTGGCTTACACATATCCTTCTACCTGTGGATTAATTATACGAACTTGGATATATTATTTTTGGGACACAGACCTTCATTAGAGAACTATTTGTATTGGACCTTGCGTCTTCCAGGCTGCGCCCCAGATACGGTAGAGTGGAATATGCTGTTTAATGCTATTTTGTATACTTATACTGTTTATTGACTTATGACTAATATAGATATATTTTGAATGAATTTGTGCTGAACTCTTTTTGTAAGGTCTATTTTTCCCAAACCCCATCTGTGTTCACATTTGGGCATATTGAGCATTCATGCCAAGTTTGGTCCTGATCCAACGTTGTTTGAGTCCACAGTGCTCTCTGGATATAGGTGAACTACAACTCCAAAACCCAAGGTCAATGCCCACCAAACTCTTATAGCATTTTCTCTTGGTTATGGGAGTTCTGTGTGGGAAGTTGGTGTCTTTCTGCCATTCCTGCCAGGATATCTATGTTGTGTTCATCCAAACAGGCCCAGGTTTCACACTGAGTGTATAAATACATTTAAAAACATATTAACTATATGTATTACTGTGTTAGAGTGTCATTTTGTGTCATTTTGGTTGGTGGTGTGCCCCAGGATTTTATAAATGTAAAAAATGTGCCACGGCTCAAAAAATGTTGGGAAACACTGCCTTAGGGGAGGCAATGCTGTCACAAGGGCATCTCAATAGTATATGATGCAGGATCAACCAGGTACAAGTGTCACTTTTTTTCTTAGGAAAGCATTACTCAAATGGGAACTTTTGTTGTCACTGTTCCAAACAGTATTACAGTAGGTTGCTGTGAGTTTTCCATGCGGTATGGCCAGTCTTACCTGTTTGCCTTGTCGCCTCAGGCTGTGAGAACGGGAGAAGGAATCAAAGACGTAATCCAGAGCTTGGGAAGAGCATGAAGGGTGGCTCCTGCAAACACACAGACAGGGAGGCTGGAGTCAACGGGTTTCAAAGTCACACCCATTCATTCAGGGACGAAGGGGAGCGCAAGCAGAACAAGACAGAACAGGCACAGGCAAACTTTCCAACTTGGGGGCCACATGGCGGGACAAAATGCGGTGGTCTGGCCAGGAGGCAGGGGGTTATCCACAAGGCCCCTACCAACCCTCCTCCCCTTTCTCTTCTCTTTCGGAGGCAGAAAATGAAGTAAAGATGGGAAACGTTTGGATCCCAAAGGGGTTCAGTGTGAGGTAGGCCTCAGAGTTTAGTAGCCCTCAGTGTGTGAGAAGGTGTGCATGGATCTCAAAGGAGTTGGCCGTGGTCAGGATAAGATGGTGGATGGGAGAGGAAAAGTGTCTGGAACATGGTCTCCTGTTCCCTCTCTACAATAATAATAACAACAACAACAACAACAACAATTTATTTTTAACCTGCCCTATCTCCCCAAGAGGACTCTAGCTTCTCTTCTCCCAGCTAAACATCCCCCAGGAGGAAAGGAGGAAGGAAAAAGCGAAAGAATAGCTGGGTGGCTGGAAGGGAGGAAAGACAAAAGGAAAGAAAGACAAAAGGGAGAAAGGAGAAATAGGGAGGGAGGGAGGGAGGGAGGGAGGGCGGGAGGGAGGGAGGGAGGGAGGGAGGGAGGGAGGAAGGAAGGAAGGGATTGGAGAAAGAGGGAGGGGAGGGAGGAAAGAGAGGAGGGAGGAAAGACAAAAGGGAAGGAAGGAGAAAGAGGGAGAGAGGAAAGGAGGGAGGGAGGAGGGAAGGAAGGAAAGACAAAAGGGAAAGAAGGGAGGATGAAAGGGTGGAGTTGAAGGAAGGAAAGGAAGAAGGAAAGACAAAAGGGGAGGAAGGAAGGAAGGAAGGAGAAAGGGGAGAGGGGAAAGGAGGGGGGAAGGAAAGATAAAAGGAAAAGGAGGATGAAAGGGTGGAATTGATGGAGGGAAGGAAGGAAGGAAAGGAGGAAGGAAAGACAAAAGGGAAGGAAGGAGAAAGAGGGAGAGAGGAAAGGAGGGAGGGAGGAGGGAAGGAAGGAAAGACAAAAGGGAAAGAAGGGAGGATGAAAGGGTGGAGTTGAAGGAGGGAAGGAAGGAAGGAAAGGAGGAAGGAAGGAAAGACAAAAGGGAAGGAAGAAAGGAGAAAGAGGGAGAGGGGAAAGGAGGGAAGGAAAGACAAAAGGGAAAGAAGGGAGGATGAAAGGGTGGAGTTGAAGGAGGGAAGGAAGGAAAGGAGGAAGGAAAGACAAAAGGGAAGGAAGGAAGGAAGGAAGGAAGGAAGGAAGAGGGAGAGGGGAAAGGAGGGGGGAAGGAAAGATAAAAGGAAAAGGAGGATGAAAGGGTAGAATTGATGGAGGGAAGGAAGGAAGGAAAGGAGGAAGGAAAGACAAAAGGGAAGGAAGGAGAAAGAGGGAGAGAGGAAAGGAGGGAGGGAGGAGGGAAGGAAGGAAAGACAAAAGGGAAAGAAGGGAGGATGAAAGGGTGGAGTTGAAGGAGGGAAGGAAGGAAGGAAGGAAAGGAGGAAGGAAAGACAAAAGGGAAGGAAGAAAGGAGAAAGAGGAAGAGGGGAAAGGAGGGGGGAGGAAAGACAAAAGGAAAAGAAAGGAGGATGAAAGGGTGGAATTGATGGAGGGAAGGAAAGAAGGAAAGGGGGGAGGAAAGACAAAAGGGAAGGAAGGAGAAATAGGGTGGCAGGAAAGGAGGACGGAAGGGAAAAAAAGAAGGATGGAAGGGAATGGGGGAGGAAGAAAGAGAGAGGGAAGAGAGGGAGGGAGGAAAGAAAGACAAAAGGGAATGAAGGAGAAAGGGAGAGAGGGAAAGAGGGAAGGAAGGAAGGAAGGACGAAAAGGTGGAAGGGAAGAAAGGGAAGAAATGTTGGAAGGAGAAAGGGAGAGAGGGAAAAGAAAGAGGAAAGGAAGGACGAAAGGGTGGAAGGGAAGGAAGGATGGATGGATGGAGAAAGAAGGAGGTGAGGAAGGGAGGAAGGGAGGAAAAAGAGAGGGAAGGAAGAATAGGATGGTGAGAGAGACGAAGGACCGAGGTAAGAGCCCAGAGGCCACATACGGCCCATTCCTGAGATAGAATGTAAGCTTTGGGGGGGGGGGGGGATTGCTTCAATTTCCAGGAGGTGGCACTAGTTACAAAGATGGAAAAGCCCGCCCTTTCAAAACAATGCTGTTTAGTTAGTCACCATAAACTAAATGTATGAGTCTTCCTTCTACTTTAGGCCCAAACAAGGTCAGGCCCAAAGCATGAAGACAAGATCCAAAAGAAAAGATAAGCTGAGAAAATAGAGGAAAATTTAAATCCCAAGAAAACTGTGATTCCGATCCGGCTGTTTTTTTTGGAGATTTTGTATCTGAAAACTTATAAACTCTCTAACTGTTTCTTCACAAGCAAAAATGTTGGATAATCTCTCTCGGCATTACTTTGCGAACGGAGATTCTTAGGAAGGACTCATCCCACAATTTTTACAAGTGCGTTGATAACTAAAAAGGCCAATCTGAGATAGGCAAGTCTGGTTGCAGAAAGCACAACAGAAAGTCTC
The DNA here is from genome assembly GCA_030556195.1 of Anolis apletophallus. Taxonomy (NCBI): domain Eukaryota; kingdom Metazoa; phylum Chordata; class Lepidosauria; order Squamata; family Anolidae; genus Anolis; species Anolis apletophallus. Next base: position 13,177,045 of record JARBWK010000017.1, on the reverse strand, counting down.
ATTGGGTGATGTTGTTTCCAAGTTGCGGTTCTTTCTGCGTTGTCGTTTCTTTTCGAGACCCATTCGGCGTGTCTTCTCAAAAGAGGCCGCAGCATTGTGGAGAGTGCGTCTCCATGCCTCCCGATGTCAGGCCAGGGTGGACCATTGTTGGTGATCAATCTGGACGAGACTGAGATGTTGTTTCAGGGAGTCCTTGTAGCTCTTTTTGGGGGCGCCTCTCTTGCGCTGACCCGTGGCAAGTTCACCATAGAGTAGTATCTTTGAGAGGCAGTGGTTCTCCATCCTAGAGATGTGCCCTGCCCAGAGCAGCCGTGTTCTCAATAGCATGGCCTCAATGCTGGTGATCCCTGCTTGCTCAAGGACAGCAACATTCGTCACATAGTCGGTCCAGTGTATATAATAGGATTGTGTGAAGACAGCGCTGATGAAAGCGTTCGAGGAGTCGTAGGTGTTGGCGATAGCTGACCCATGTTTCAGACCCATAGAGGAGAATAGACAGTATGATAGCTCTGTACACACTGATTTTGGTGCTTTGCCTCAGGTGCTTGTTGCTCCAGACTCTTTTGTGAAGCCTTCCGAATGCACTCTATGCCTTTGCTAATCTGTGATCTATCTCTTTGTCAATCTTGGCGTCTAAAGAGATGATGCTTCCCAGGGAGGTGAACTGCTGAACGGACTTAAGCACAGATGTGCCTATGCTGACGTGAGGATGATGGTGTTCTTCCTGTGGTGCGGGCTGGTAGAGGACTTCCCTTTCCTTCAGGCTAATTTCCAGCCCAAACAGCTCTGCAGCTGTTGCAAAGATGTGAGGCGCAGGATGTGAGCAAAAAGCAGCTCACGGACTAGATAGGGCTGCTTCTGAATGGGCGACAAGGGCAGCATCTCAGAGAAGGGGACTATAAGGAAACAGCAAAATAAAATAATATAATAAATAATATAATATAATGCAGCTCACGGACTAGATAGTTTAGAGTCTTAGTTCCGCCTCTAGGTGCAGCCCTCCATAATATTTTTGCTCTCGTGTGGCCCCCTGGTTTAGAGACAGCTTAAGTTGAACAAGCTACCATCAGTACGATAGCGTATATATATGCCGTCTTCTTCTTCTTCGAGGTCTGCCGTAGTCCTTTGGAGCATCATGCTGAAGAAGATTGTAAATAGGGTTGGTGCAAGAACACAACCTTGTTTCATTCCATTAGTTATGAGAAAGGCCTCTGAGAGAGCATCGCCGTATCTGACTTGACTGCGCTGGCCCTCATGTAACAGGATAATCATTTGGAGGAATTTGGGGGGACATCCTAGACCAGGGGTGCCCACACTTTTTCAGTATGCGAGCTACTTATAATAAAACCAAAACAGAAAGATCTACCTACCTCCACAAGGCTGGAGAGGGGGGGGGTGGGAGTGGGGCGTGGCGCGGCCTGGCTCCACCCCTCTGGCTTCAGCTTATCAGCAGCTTCTCCAGGCTTGAGGATGGCAATGCCAAGCCAGCCTTGTGCTAGCTATGCCACCACTGGCTTGGCATTGCCATCCTCAAGCCTGGAGAAGCTGCTGGTAGAGTGAAAGCCAGAGGGGGGCGGAGCCAGCCCGTGCCAAGCCCCGCCCCTCCCTCTGGCTTTGGAGCTCCCAGCAGCTTCTCCAGGCTTGAGGATGGCAGTGCCAAGCCAGTGGTGGCATAGCTAGCACAAGGCTGGCTTGGCACTGCCATCCTCAAGTCTGGAGAAGCTGCTGGTAGAGCAGAAGCCAAAGGGGGCGGAGCCAGGCCGCGCCAAGCCCCGCCCCTCTGGCTTTGGCGCTCCCAGCAGCTTCTCCAGGCTTGTGGAAGACAATGCCAAGCCAGCCTTGTGCTAGCTATGCCACCACTGGCTTGGCATTGCCATCCTCAAGCCTGGAGAAGCTGCTGGTAGAGTGAAAGCCAGAGGGGGGCGGAGCCAGCCCGTGCCAAGCCCCGCCCCCTCCCCTCTGGCTTTGGAACTCCCAGCAGCTTCTCCAGGCTTGAGGATGGCAGTGCCAAGCCAGTGGTGGCATAGCTAGCACAAGGCTGGCTTGGCACTGCCATCCTCAAGTCTGGAGAAGCTGCTGGTAGAGCAGAAGCCAATGGGGGCGGATCCAGGCCGCGCCAAGCCCCGCCCCTCTGGCTTTGGCGCTCCCAGCAGCTTCTCCAGGCTTGAGGATGGCAATGCCAAGCCAGTGGTGGCATAGCTAGTACAAGGCTGGCTTGGCATTGCCATCCTCAAGCTTGGAGAAGCTGCTGGGAGTGCCGAAGCCGGGGAAGGGGGTGGGGCTTGGTGCAGCCTGGCTCCGCCCCCCTCTGAGAAGCGCCCCATCTGGTTGGGATCGACCTCCTTCGGTCCCGGAATTGACTGGTCGATCGTGATCGACTTCCTGGGCAGCCCTGTCCTAGACGTTCCAGGATCTGCCACAGACCTTTTCTGCTCACAGTGTCGAAGGCTTTCGCATAGAGTCCTTTGTTCTGCTCTCTACATTTCTCTTGCAATTGTCTAAGGGCAAAAACTGTATTACAAAATAGACAATCATTATATAGAGGAGTCTTGAGAGGTCGAATTCTCCAGAAAAATGTTTGCAATATATGTGTTCTGTGATCCGCTCTGAGTCCCCTTTGGAGTGAGAAGGGCGGAATATAAATACTGCAAATAAATAAATAAATTCAACTCACCTGGCTCTGCGGAATGAAGGAAATCTCACCGAGAATTCAATTTTGATTATCTCAGCTTGGAAACACCATAAGCCGCCACCCTGAGGAAAGAAAGGACCGGTTTGAACATGCAGCCTGTATTTATTTATTGGGGAAGCGGTATCTATAAGGCACTTTACATCTAAGGAAGCCCCACATGGCGTACAACAGCAGATCAAGGGACTTCAAATACTTTGGATGCATTCAAGAGCTGTCTAAGTGAAGACGTGATCTATCTGTTCTCCCTACAACACATTTGTGCAACCGTAGCAATGAGGCCTGTGCTTGAGGTGACAAATTAAAGTTTTATACAAGAGCAAAACTACTGTCACTAGGAAAAGGGAGGGAATCAAAAGGAAGTCAATGCACCTGTGTGGAACAACAAAGGTAAACAGGAGGAACACTATGTTTTAGGTCTAACACAGCCCTAACAAACTCCCTCTCCATTCCCATAGATCAGTGTTTCCCAACCGGTGTGCCGCGGCACACTAGTGCCATGAGCGATCATCAGGTGTGCCGTGGGAAAACCTCCAATATACCCTTTCTTCCCCCTCCTGCCGAACTCCTGCTGCTGCTGCTTGCGGAGGAGGAAGAGGAGGAGGAGGAAGGGCCAGGCGCCAGCGAAGAAAAGAGGCCGGGGCGCCACCTTCTTCGGCCGTTTCCACTCCGCGCGTGCCAGCCAGCCTCCAATCGAGGGAGGAGGGAAGGGTGACATCACTCGGCTGAGGTGAGTGGAGGGAGGGTCGGAAAGGGGTGGAGTGTCCCCTCCCCATGAGGAAGAGGCCCGCCCATCATTATTTGAGTCCACAGTGGTCTCTGGATGTAGGTGAACTACAACTCCCAAATGTCAAAGTCTATTTCCCCCCAACTCCATGTGTGTTCATAGTTGGGCATATTGAGCATTCATGCCAAGTGTGGTCCAGATCCATCATTATTTGCGTCCACAATGCTCTCTGGGTGTAGGTGAACTACAACTTCCAAACTCAAGGTCAATTCTCAAGCAAACCCTTTCAGTACTTTCTGTTGGTAATGAGAGTTCAATATGCCAAGTTTGGTTCAATTCCATTGTTGCAAGAGTTCAGGATGCTCTTTGCTTGTGTGTTAACTATAAATTCCAGAAACTGTAACTCCCAAATGTCAAGCTGTATTTTTCCCAAACTGCATCTGTGTTCACATATGGGCATATTGAGTATTCATGCCAAGTGTGGTCCAGATCCATCATTATTTGCGTCCACAATGCTCTCTGGGTGTAGGTGAACTACAACTTCTAAACTCAAGGTCAATTCCCAAGCAAACCCTTTCAGTACTTTCTGTTGGTAATGAGAGTTCAATATGCCAAGTTTGGTTCAATTCCATTGTTGCAAGAGTTCAGGATGCTCTTTGATTGTGTGTTATACTATAAATTCCAGAAACTGTAACTCCCAAATGTCAAGCTCTATTTTTCCCAAACTGCATCTGTGTTCACATATGGGCATATTGAGTATTCATGCCAAGTTTGGTCCTGATCCAACATTGTTTGAGTCCACAGTGAACTACAACTCCAAAACTCAAGGTCAATGCCCACCAAACTCTTATAGCATTTTCTCTTGGTTATGGGGGTTCTGTGTGGGAAGTTTGTGTCTTTCTGCCATTCCTGCCAGGATATCTATGTTGTGTTCATCGAAACAGGCCCAGGTTTCACACTGAGTGTATAAATACATTTAAAAACATATTAACTATATGTATTACTGTGTTAGAGTGTCATTTTGTGTCATTTTGGTTGGTGGTGTGCCCCAGGATTTTGTACATGTAAAAAATGTGCCACGGCTCAAAAAAAGGTTGAAAAACACTGCCATAGATAGTGCTGTGGTTCACCCTGACAATCCCAGAATCCTCAGGCCAACACTGGGTGCTCAGTTAGAGACAGATGCAGAGGCAAGCTTTCCCAAGAGAACCAAGGTCGGAATTTGAGAGGAATGTGTTAATTGGGGATGTAGAGCAGTCTAATTCCCCTGAGTTAGACAGAAGAAAAGAGATCTGTCAACAAAGACAGGTGGACAAAGGGAGACGCTGCTCTCTGACTGTTGTCTTAGAAAGGCCCTCTCAGAGTTCTCAAGGAAAAAGACATAGTTTTTAAAGTATATACTAGCTGTGCCCTGGCATGCGTTGCTGTGGCCGATAGTAAGAATTTTCGAAGTAGAGGTAGACATCTGGACTATTATGAAAGAGAGGTACCTACCTATTCCTTCCCCCTTTTTCTTCCCGTTCCCCTCCTTTCTTCCCTCTCTACTTATTTCTTTTATTCCTTCTTTCACTCTTTGGTTTCATCTTTCCTTCTCTCTTTCTTTCCTCCCCCCCCTTTCTCTACGTTTTCATCTCCTTTCTTCCCTCACTGTTTCCTTCCTTCCGAAAGCACTCTATGCCTTTGCTAATCTGTGATCTATCTCTTTGTCAATCTTGGCGTCTGAAGAGATGATGCTTCCCAGGAAGGTGAACTGCTGAACGGACTTAAGCACAGATTCGCCTATGCTGATGTGGGGATGATGGTGTTCTTCCTGTGGTGCGGGCTGGTAGAGGACTTCCCTTTTCTTCAGGCTGACTTCCAGCCCAAACAGCTCTGCAGCTGCTGCAAAGGAGGACGTTAGGCGCTGCAGGGCTGCTTCTGAATGGCTGACAAGGGCAGCATCGTCAGCAAAAAGCAGCTCACAGACTAGATAGTTTAGAGTCTTAGTGCGAGCCCTCAGACGGCTTAAGTTGAACAAGCTACCATCAGTATGATAGAGTATATATATGCCGTCTTCTTCTTCGAGGTCTGCCGTAGCCCTTTGGAGCATCATGCTGAAGAAGATTGTAAATAGGGTTGGTGCAAAAACACAACCTTGTTTCACTCCATTAGTTATGAGAAAGGGCTCCGAGAGAGCATCGCCGTATCTGACTTGACCGCGCTGGCCCTCATGTAACAGGATAATCATTTGGAGGAATTTGGGGGGGCATCCTAGTCGTTCCAGGATCTGCCACAGACCTTTTCTGCTCACAGTGTCGAAGGCTTTCGTGAGGTTGACAAATGTGACATAGAGTCCTTTGTTCTGCTCCCGACATTTCTCTTGCAGTTGTCTAAGGGCAAAAACCATCTCTGTGGTGCTCCTATGAGCTCTGAAGCCGCATTGGCTTTCAGGGAGAAGTTCTTCTGCAATAGCAGGAACTAATCTGTTCAGGAGTATCCTTGCAAGGATTTTTCCGGCAATGGAGAGCAGTGTTGTACCTCGATAGTTTGAGCAATCGAATTTTGTTCCCTTTTTCTTATACAGGGTGATGATAACAGCATCTCTGAGATCTGATGGCACTTCACCTTTTTCCCAGCAACTCACAAGGAGCTCGTGGAATTTAGCATGGAGTACATGACCTCCCTGTTTCCGAGCTTCAGGTGGGATTCCATCGATCCCGGCTGCCTTGCCATTTTTCATCTGCTGTACGGCCTCAAGGGTCTCTTCCAGAGTGGGAGCTGTGTCCAGTTAATTCTATTCTATGAGTGTATTTAATATAGTAATATATAGTAGTAACATTATATTATATTATGTTTGTATGTACCTATGTATGTATGTGTGCGGAGGGCGGATATGTGGCAGCTTTCTGATTGGTTTCCACTGTGGTATTATTTGCATATGGCTTCTGATTGGCCTGCGTCAACATTCTAAAACTCTGAAGTGGCTGAGAGGGAAAAGGCAAGAGCCTTGAGGCTGTCAGAAATGGTGATTGTTTTGATTTTTTTTATATATTTGTTGGTCACCCCTTGCGTTGTAAGAGGTTTTGCTGCCAAATTTGGTGGGATTTCCTTCAGTGGTTTTGTGTGGGGGTTTTTTTAGGCAGTGTTTCCCAAATGGTGTGCTGTAGCACACGAGTGTGCCGTGAGCGATCATCAGGTGTGCCGTGGGAAATTGGAACCTCTTGAGTCTTGAATAAGCCACGCCCCTTTATTCCCTGCGGGCAAATCCCATCACGGTGGCCTTGAATTCCCACCCGGCACCAAGATGGCGGCGGCGGAGGAGGAGGCGGGACCGGAAGCGCCTTCCCTGAGGGGACGCCAGTGGAGCGGAAGTGCCTCGTCTGAGGCGATGCGGCGGCGGGTGTGCCTGGCGGTGCCGGGCTTGGCAGCGGGCCTGGCGCTGGTCCGGCCTGCTGGGGCGGTGGAGCCCTTGAGCCTGAGCCTGAGCCTGGCCAGTGCCACCACCTCCGCCTTCACAGGCTTCCTCTCCTACCCGCGGCTCTACTCCTCTTCGCCCACTGCTGCCACAACACGGGGAACAACGGGGCCCGCCTCCGGGCAGGCACGCAAGCGGCCTACCGGGCCTCAGAGACTGTGACGTGACGTGGAAGGAGCCTCATGGGCTATATTATTATTAAGAACTATGTATTAACATAATATCATTATTTTCTCTTAGTATATGCTATTACTAGCTGTACCCGGCACGCGTTGCTGTTCCCTATTTTGGAGATGCGAGGAAGTCTGAGTATGTAAGGGTTGGAGTTGTTGTTAGTTATGGTGTTGTTGGGGTCATGGCTGTGTTGTTGTGGGTTGTTTTGGTGGGTGGGATGTTGAAGTCCTGGGGAGTTGTTGGTGTGTGGTGTTGCTGGCGTTCTGCATAGCTTGTGGATATGCAATGTTTTTCGTCTTTCCGTCTGCTGTGTTGATGTAGAGGTTGATGCGTGTGTGGGTGGGGTACTTTGGAAGTGAGTGGAGGTAGTTGAAATCCCATTATCCATGGTGTGCCCTCCTCTAAACTGCAGTCGGATGGAGTGTGGGTCATAGGGTCTCTGTGTGCCAAGGTAGCTTACTGTAAATTCAGGCCATACACAATGTCCCATGAGCTGAGGCCTAGTCAGGGACAGCAAGTTAATGAAGCCTTACTGTCAATTCAGGCCATACACAATGTCCAATGAGCTGAGGGCTAGTCGGGAGAATCAAGTTAATGAAGCCTTACTGTCAATTCAGAGCGTAAACAGCATTCCATTAAGTGAGGCCTAGTCAGGGAAATTAAGTTAATGAAGCCTTACTGTCCCTTTTGGGCGTGGTCTGTGATTTGTAGGGGTGTTTTTCTGTGGGAAGTGGGGTGTTTGTGTTTTTGCCTCAGCCCTTTGCCTTATCCTCCTCTGACAGTTTATTATGGGTCGGAATGTTCATGTTGGCTGGCCAGTACAGGAGTTATGCAAATCCGCCCTTATTGGCAGCCAATCATGTCAGAATGTAGGGGCTGGGAGAGTCGTTGGCAACCCCGGAGGATGCTGGGAAATGTAGTTTTTTTTACTCGTTTTGGGGGCCTTTTAGGTTTTTTTGGGGGGGGGAAGTTTCTTTGCTACAAACGTACCTTGTCTGAGGCCTATTTCTGTTGGCAAGTTTGGTGTCTCTGCGTTGTAAGGTTTCTCTGTTTGGGACGGTCGTTCCATGACGACTCTTCCTTTATATATATATATAGATTGCTATATTATCAGAATTTGTCATAGTCATGGTGTATATCATTATTGACTATGAGAGTAATGATAACAGTCACGATTAACTCCTGTGCTTTACTGATAATATATTGTATGTACCTATAATATTTGTATTATTATAACATAATAATACAAGATAACACTTTTAAAAACAATACAATATTGAAATTATATATTTTAGATTACCTACAGTATAATGGTATAGTACAATATAGTAAGTTAGAGTGTCATTTTGTGTCATTTTGGATTGTGGTGTGCCCCAGGATTTTGTAAATGTAAAAAATGTGCCGCGGCTCAAAAAAGGTTGAAAAACACTGTTTTAAGGTACTCATTATGGACAGATAGATGAGGGTTGATTGTGACTGATACATGGTCACCTGTGTACCCACCACCAAGACACTGCACTTGGAAGGCCATCATACTTAGACAATGAGGGATTGCCTAAGTAAATATCAGATAGTCATGATTCAAGAACACAGAAAACCCAGTCCAATGAACTTCCAAGGGAACTCCAGGGTCCACTGTGAAGAAATGACTGGTTCAAGCAACCCGCACATGTTCGCCTGAATCGGGAGGCACAGGCTGGTAATCCTAAGTGTCAGCTTATTTCTGCTATTCCACAAAGCATCTGGAAGGGATGCCAAACTAATCCCGGGAACGTCTCCATCAGAAAAGGGACCCTGCAGCTGAGATTCCTGCAAATCTCCTTCGACAATGAAACACCCCAGGAAGAGCTCCAAGACAGTCAGCTAAGCAGCCGCTCTTTAGGAAACAATTGCCTCGTCTCCAAAGAGGAAAGGGCTATTTTAAAATCTCAGTTTTTCAGTAAATACTTCCTGTTTTCTTTATTGCCTCAAAGTGTAAAGGCAGCTTTCGAATAATTCTGTCAAGCAACCAAACAGATGTATTGTCGAAGGCATTCATGACCGGAATCATTGTGAACTGCTGAACGGACTTAAGCACAGATGTGCCTATGCTGATGTGGGGGTGATGGTGTTCTTCCTGTGGTGCGGGCTGGTAGAGGACTTCCGTTTCCTCAAGCTGACTTCCAGCCCAAACAGCTCTGCAGCTGTTGCAAAGCAGGATGTGAGGCGCTGCAGGGCTGCTTCTGAATGGGCGACAAGGGCAGCATCGTCAGCAAAAAGCAGCTCACGGACTAGATAGTTTGGAGTCTTAGTGCGAGCCCTCAGACGGCTTAAGTTGAACAAGCTACCATCATTACGATAGCGTATATATATGCCGTCTTCTTCTTCGAGGTCTGCCGTAGCCCTTTTGAGCATTAGAGAACCCCAACTACACCTACAAATTGATGGGGTCAAAGCTTTCCGAGACAAACCAGGAAAGGGATCTTGGGGTCTTGGTGGACAGCTCAATGAAGATGTCTACCCAGTGCGCAGCAGCAGTGAAAAAAGCAAATTCTATGCTAGGCATGATCAGGAAGGGAATCGAAAATAGGTCAGCAAATGTTGTATTACCTCTCTACAAATCGATGGTAAGGCCACATTTGGAGTACTGTGTACAATTCTGGTCTCCGCACCTTAAGAAGGATATAACGGAACTGGAAAAGGTACAGAAAAGGGCAACAAGAATGATCCAAGGGATGGAGCGGCTCCCTTATGAAACCAGGTTGCAACGCCTTGGTCTTTTCAGCCTTGAAAGACGGCGTTCAAGAGGTGACTTGATCGAAGTGTATAAAATCATGCATGGGATAGAAAAGGTGAATAAAGAAAAATTATTTTCTTTGTCACAAAACACTAGGACTAGAGGGCACTCCCTGAAGCTCCAAGGTAGGAAAATTAGGACTAATAAAGGGAAATATTTCTTCACCCAGAGGGTCATTGGGTTATGGAACTCACTTCCAGAAGAGGTTGTGACAGCTGCCAGCCTGAACAACTTCAAGGCAGGATTAGACAGATTCATGGATACCAAGTGTATCGGTAGTTACTGAAAAGGACATTCAAGTGCCACCTCGGAGTTGGTTGAGGTAGGCAGGATTTCCCCGGGTACTGGTTGTGGGGGGTCGGGAGCAGGGCAGGGTTTTGCCCTCCCTTCTGCTCGAGATCCCCGTGTACAACTGGTGGGCCACTGTGTGATACAGAATGCTGGACTAGATGGGCTGAGGTCCGATTCAGCATGGCTCTTCTTATGTTCTTATGTTCTTATTATGCTGAAGAAGATTGTAAATAGGGTTGGTGCAAGAACACAACCTTGTTTCACTCCATTAGTTATTAGAAAGGTCTCCGAGAGAGCATCGCCATATCTGACTTGATCGCGCTGGCCCTCATGTAACAGGATAACCATTACTATTATTAACGACATTTATATCTCGCCCTTCTCACCCCGACGGGGACTCATTATTACTACTACTACTACTACTACTACTCTGGACATCATTCCTCAGATATATAAACCCCACTTACCTAGTTTCCAACGGACCTCACAACCTCTGAGGATGCCTACCATAGATGTGGGGGAAATGTCAGGAGAGAATGCTTCTGGAACATGGCCAGGCAGCCCGGAAAACCCACAGCAACCCATTAATAGAGTTAATTACCATTTTGTGAATATATTGGGATGGCCCAAATTTTGTAAGTCGTTCTTTGATTACATTGAAAGGACCAGGATCCTATCGGAGACTAACTTGTCCCAGCTTTCTTTCAGCTTCTATAGCTTTCGAGCAGGCCAAGCTCAATTAAGCAGATTCAGAACCACAAATCAAGCCCATGACCTTGATCCAAGGACTCTGAAGGACTGTCATTTCAACCAAAAATCTGAAATGTTCAACTACAGATGGGATTCCCAAGAAACAAGATCCTCGAGTCCTCTGTAAAAGGATATATGAGGAGGGGGTCACTGGGCATCTGCACATGACTAAGGTCCCAAAAGCAAGCAGCAATGCTTAAGCAAGACAGCTGTACAACAGCTGAGCCACTAACCCCAAGGCCTTTTCGATCTCATTATACAATTCGGGGCAAACCATAATGGTTCCAAGCAGTTAGCACCAAATTCCAGAGGTAGCTCAGCTACGGACTCACTGAGTAATGCCAGGCCCTCATTTGTGGAATATAAGTAAATGGCCTACTGTTCTCCAATGGAGCACTCCATAAAATCTCACAGGAGCTTCTGGGTACTGGGACAAGATGCCAACTAAAGTACAAGAACTTCCCCAAAACTCCTATATCCAACACAATAGCAACATATACATATACACTGCTCCCTCGCTACTTCGTGGTTTGCTTTTAGCGGACTCGCTGTTTTGCAGATTTTTTTTAAAAAAATTAAAAAATATATCACGGGATTTTCGATATTTTGTGGGTTTTTGCCACCGCCGCTCTCCGAGGCGCTTTCCCTCCTCCGTCCTCTCTCCCTCTCGTTTTGAAGGGTCTTTCCTTCCTTTCCTTCACTTTATTTTAAGTTTCTAAAGACTTACTGTAAACTAGTGTATAACTACGAAAATAATGTATAAATATTAAAATGAAGAGAGTGTCCCTACATCGTGGTTTTTCACTTATTGCGGGTGGTCCTGGATCGTAACCCCCACAATAAGTGAGGGAACACTGTACATGACATCTATTATATAAAGGAGGACTCGTCATCGAACGACTGACAGAGACAGAGAAGCCTTTCAAGGCGGAGACACCAAACTTGCCAACACAAATAGGCCTCAGGCAAGGAAGGTTTTTAGCAAAGAAACCTTCCCCCCCAAAACCTAGAAGGCCCCCAAAACCACGAGACACAAAAAACCTACATTTCCCAGCATCCTCTGCGGCAGCCAGCGAAACCCATTGGCCAACATCAGTTACCATAGTAACGGTGGGCAAAGCCACTTAGAATGCTGAGTGATTTCAGTTGAGGGTTAAACTGCCACGGTCAAGATCTAGGAGGGAGACAAATAGGGCACCAGGGACACAGGCACCACTGACAAACACATACCCCCAGAATAACACAAAAGTAATACCTACACACAACACAATACGCACATAACACAACCTTGCGTCTACTGCTCAACCCATTTGTATGCCATTCCTTCCTTCCACACAGGCATAAGCTGACCCAAAAGACAAGCCATGCCTCCTAAAAAGAACAGCATCGGACGACACACTCGCAACGCTACATACATCACACAAAAAAGGGCAGAACAAACGCCAGAACAGAAAGACACTGCACTACACTAGCTTTTGCCATCACCATAAACAAGGCTCAAGGACAAACACTACAAATCTGTGGCATAGACCTTGACACAGAATGCTTCTCCCACGGACAACTCTACGTAGCGTGCTCCAAAGTTGGGAAACCACAGAACCTCTACATCAACACAGCAGGCGGAAAGACAAAAAACATTGTATATCCACAAGCTCTGCAGAACGCCAGGAACACCACACACCGACAACTCCACAGGACTTCAACATCCCACCCACCAGAACAACCCACAACGACACAGCCATGATCCCACCAAGACCATAGGTAACATCAATTCCAACCCTTACATACTCAGATTTTCTCGCATCTCCTAAATAGGGCACAGCAACGCGTGCCAGGTACAGCTAGTATCTATATATATAAAATGATAGTTGCTGTGTTTAGTAGCTTATAGACTGCAAAACCACACAACGCAGAAACACCAAACCAGGCCACATATACACACAACCCAACGAGGTATGTTTACCATATGATAAAGTCACAAAAAAATAAAAACAACACATTAAAACTCAAAGAAACACGGGGAACTACACTTCCCAGCATCCCCTGCGCCAATGATGAATGCCGCGCCTGCACGAAAATATTCCGCACGTGTCTAAACACCTTATCTCCCCCTGGCAAAGAGGAAACAACAAAAAAACATTTCAACTTCTCTCCCCTTCCCCCCGCCCCAGAGCAAAAAACCCCGAAATATTCAAACCCGCTAGGGGCCAGCCAGGTCCACGTGCGCCCCTTGCCCTCAATAATGGCAAGGTAAGAGCGCGAGAGCGGCTTCCGGGCCGCCGACTTGGCCGCGGGACTACACTTCCCAGAAGGCCCACGGGGCCACTTCCCGCCCACCGCTGTCCACTCTCCGCCCTCCTCGCGAATGAGCGGTGCAGAGCTGGAAGTGGGCCCTCACCTCAGAGAGAGGCAGGCGGGCGGGCGCCCATGGGGACCCGCGTCAAGTGAGTCCGGGCACCAGGGAGGTCCATCATTGGTGGAGTTCAGCGTGCTCTTAGATTGCAGGTGAACTAATAATAATCATCATCATCATAATAATACACTTTATTTATATTCCGCTCTTCTCACCCCAAAGGGGACTCAGAGCGGATTACAGGTACACATACTTAGCAGACAATCCTTGCCGTTTCCACATACTGACATATAGACGAACAGAAGCAAACTCTGGCCACCTGAGGGAGCTGACGCACTCCTAATCTCTCAGCGTTCCAGCGTCCCTTGTTGTTCCTTCCACATTCCTCAGCGTTCCTGGAGTTCTTTAATGGCCTCATAATTCAGTCAAAATTTGCCTCCCCACTTAATGTGGTACCTTTATCACCTACTTGACAAATGCAACTGTCTTTCAAGCTGCAAAGGTCGACAGCAGGCTACACTTAAAGGTCGAGCACCCACCTCGACCTGGCCAGGCCTCGAACTCATGACCTACTGGTGAGAGAGATCTTATGCAGCTGACACTTAGCCAGCTGCGCCACATTCCCGATGCTATATATATCCTGGTACCCACAACTCCTATAAATCATGGTGAATTCTCCCCAAATTTCTCTAGTATGTTCAGTGGCTGATCAATTCCTCTTTTTGGTGTGTGCCATAGAAAAGAATAGGAAAGGGTTAAGGGAGAGGCAGTGGGTGGGGGGGGGGTCATGCAAATTCCACACCAATTGAGAGAGTAAGGAACACTGGGGTGTCTGTGGTGGAGGAAACACATAAAACAGAGCTGTCCAACTTCTACCAGCCCAAGGGCCGGAATTCCGGTGACTGATCAGGTGGCAGGCCGGGCCGCAGCGGAGGGCGTGGTTGCTCGCGGGGGCGGGGCCGATCGCGGGGGGCGATTTCTCCCGGTTCTGCCGCCCTGGCTGACGCTGTAGGAGGGAGGGCGAAGCTAAGGAGGGCTCCCTTTGGCCCCTCCCTCCCTCCCACAGCGTCAGCCAGGGTGGCAGAAGCGGCGATTTTTCTCGGTTCTGCCACCCTGGCTGACGCTGTAGGAGGGAGGGCGCATGCGCACTTTTTGGGGGGGATTTTTTTGGGAATTTTTTAAATAAAAATTTTCGGGATTTTTTTAAATATATATTTTTTATTGCAGGAGGGTAGGGGGCCGGATCCAAGGGGCTGGCGGGCCGTGTGCAGCCCGTGGGCCGCCTTTTGGACAGCCCTGGCATAAAAGGAACACTTCCCAGTACCTGCAATTCTGAAAAGAATTCAAACAGATAGTCTACTGTTGGGGAACTGGACTACCGTACTTTGAGGCAACAGTTTGCATTTTGGTTTGCTTCCACAGTGATAAGTTGCTCCCGGAATAGCAGGCATGGTCATGCGTTTAGCACTACAAGGATTGTTGTCATGGCTAAAAATACATTTTGTGCGCACAAGTACAATGTTATATACTATTGTACCCTATCTCCCTTCCAATATAGTGTCACGCTTGTATGTTTAAGTCAGAGCAGAATGAACTTAATTCATCTCGACTTCACATTGACTGCGGTCAGACTGAATGGCTTTGGGGAATTCTTGAATTCGACTTCATGAAAGCCCTGCGTGTGTTTCAGAATATTTCTGTGAAAGGAGCCATAGAAATGCATAGCTCACGATCAGGATTTTTTTTTTCCTGTTTTGGTTTATAAACTCTAAGGTATAGCTTATTTTATGGTGTTTTTTTTTTCTTCCTTGGGAAGAACTGTAGAGGCCTTGTGTAAAACCCAGCGGAATCATTTGGGAATCGTAGATGGAAACAACCATCTGAGAATTGGGTTTGAAGTCAACTGAAATTATATACCAAGAGACTTGAGAATTGTTGCAAAGCTTGGCATATTAAAAAAAGAGACGTTAAATATTCCACATCGGGGGTTGAGAAGAGCGGGGTAAAATGCCATAAATAAATAATAAATAAATCGTATTGTGCAATTATAAATGGATCAGCGTTATGGATTTTGCATTGCAAGCATCCCTCCAGAGATGCGAATTAATGCCGTCTCGGTTGAAGGTTGTGGCTCGTATTGAGCATGAGCAAAATAATCAGAAGCAAAGAGGTAACGTTTTCTGATTTCGTGACTACAGTGATCATTGGAAGATCTGATCTATTTTTAAAATTTTAAAAATATTTATTATTTCGATTTATATACTACCCTTCCCAAAGAGGCTCCGGGTGGTTCACACCAGTGAACAACACAATCACAGGTACTCTCTTGAAGTGGCTCCGGTCCTTTCTGGAGAGCCGATCTCAGAAGGTGTTACTGGGAGATACCTGTTAACCCCCCCCCTCCCAAACCATTGTCTTGTGGGGTTCCTCAGGGTTCAATACTATCTCCCATGTTGTTTATCATCTACATGAAGCCACTGGAAGAGGTCATCCGGAGTTTCGGAGTGCGGTGTTATCTGTACGCAGATGACGTCCAACTCTGTCACTCCTTCCCACCTACTACTAAGGAGGCTGTTTTGGTCCTGAACTGGTGCTTGGCCGCTGCGTCGGGCTGGATGAGGGCGAACAAATTGAAATTGAATCCAGACAAGACAGAGGCACTCCTGGTCAGTCGAAAGGCCGAACAGGGCATAGGGTTACAGCCTGTGTTAGACGGGGTTACACCCCCCCTGAAGACGCAGGTTCACAGTCTGGGAGTGATCCTGGCCTCATCGCTGAGCCTGGAACCCCAGGTTTCGGTGGTGACCAGGGGAGCATTCGCTAGGATTCCCATATGAATAAGGGACAGGTCCCTAAAAATAGGGATTTTTTCACAAAAATAAGGAACACTTCATAAAAACTTGAAAATCATCAATTGATTTTCAAGTTTTTATGAAGTGTCCCTTATTTTTGTAAAAAAATCCCTATTTTTAGGGACCTGTCCCTTATTCTTATATCAAAATATAAGAACCCTAGCATTCGCACAATTAAAACTTGTGCGCCAGCTGCGCCCATACCTTGGTAAGTCTGACTTGGCCACGGTAGTCCAGGCTCTGGTTACATCTCGTATAGATTACTGCAACGCGCTCTACGTGGGGCTGCCTTTGAAGACTGCTCGGAAGCTTCAATTGGTTCCACGGACAGCAGCCAGGTTGATAACAGGAGCAGCACTCAGGGAGCATACAACTTCCCCTGTTGTGCCAGCTCCACTGGCTTCCAGTTTGCTACTGGGCACAATTCAAAGTGCTGGTTTTGGCCTTTAAAGCTCTAAACGGTTCTGGTCCAACTTACTTGTCCGAACGCATCTCTCCTTATGAACCATCAAGATGCTTAAGATCATCCAGAGAGGCCCTGCTCTCGGTCCTGCCTGCTTCGCAGTCGCGTCTGGCGAGGACAAGAGACAGGGCCTTCTCAGTGGTGGCTCCTCGGCTTTGGAACTCCCTTCCTAGTGACATCAGATCAGCCCACTCCCTCCTGACTTTTCGTAAGAAAGTCAAGACTTGGCTGTTCAAGCAAGCATTCGCAGACGAAATTTAATTAATCGAGATCAAAGGATTAGTATGACGACAAAATGGAAACCGATTTTAGATTGTGGAGCTGAGATTTGTATTTTGTAGTTTTAATTGTGAATTTATATGGTTTTATATTATTGTTTTTATCTTATTATGATGTGTTGTATGTGGGCACTTGCTGCCGCTTGTTCACCGCCACGAGTTGCCTTCGGGCTGAGAGAGGCGGTATAGAAGCATAGCAAATAAATAAATAAATAAAATAGTTAAAAAACATAATAAAACAGATTGAGGCAAGAGTGGAATTTAACAGCCTTAAAGGTTAAACGCTTGCCTGAAGAGATGGGTCTTGCAGGCCCTCCGGAAGGCCTGTAGGTCAGTTATTGCTCGAGCTTCCTCCGGGAGGGCCTTCCAAAGGGTAGGCGCTGCTACAGAGAAAGTACGCTGCCGCGTCGAGGACAGGTGGCAGATCTTAAGTGATGGAACCTCCAATAGGTTTTGGTCCATGGACCGCAGTGGTCTCTGGGGAATGTACAGGGAGAGGCGGTCCTTCAGGTACACTGGCCCCAGACCATGCAAGGCCTTAAAGGTTAACACCAGCACTTTGAAGGCAATCCAGTACTCGATGGGGAGCCAGTGCAAGCGCTGTAGGAGTGGAGTGATGTGGCACGATAGTGCCGCACCAACCAGTAATCGAGCCGCAGCATTTTGCGCCAGTTTAAGTTTCCGGATTACCAACAGAGGAAGGCCAATGTAAAGGATGTTACAGTAGTCCAGTCTCGAGATGACCGTGGCCTGGATTACCATGGCTAGGTCGCCACTGGAAAGGTAGGGCGCCAGCCGCCTTGCCTGGCACAGATGGAAAACGCCGCTCTGCTCACGGTGGAGACCTGAGCCTCCATCGCCAGCAGAGGGTCCAGTTGGACCCCCAGGCTTTTAACCAGGGCCAACGGGCTAACCATCTCACCGTCCATTATTGGCAGCTGGAGCTCCCCCCCCCCCCCCGGGGGACCCAGCCACAGGACCTCAGTCTTCGACAGGTTCACCTTCAACCTGCTGGTCAGTAGCCACCCAGTCACGGCTTCCAGGCAGTGATGGAAATAATCGGGTACAGAGTCCGGCCGGCCTTCCATCCTCAGTACCAGTTGGGTGTGGACGCATGTAGATGTTAAATAATAGAGGAGAGAGGATAGCCCCTTGGGGGACCCCACAATTAAGGGGGACCCTTTCCGAGACCATCCCTCCCCTCTCCACCCATTGTCCCCGATCTTGGAGAAAGGAGGCCACCCATTTAAGGGCGGACCCCCTCACTCCCGTCATGGCTAAACGGGGAATCAATAGAGAATGGTCGACTGTGTCAAATGCTGCCGTGAAGTCCAATAACACGAGCAGCGCTGACCCACCTTGGTCCAACTGGTAGCGCAGCTGGTCTGTGATAGAGACCAGCACGGTCTCTGTCCCGTGCCCCAAGCGGAAGCCGGACTGGAAGGGATCTAATCCGGCTGTGTCGTCCAAGAACTGCTGCAGCTGTCCCGCTGCTGCTCTCTCAATTACCTTGCCCAGAAACGGTAGGTTCGAAACCGGGCGGTAATTGGAGGGAATCGAGCCATCTAGACCCGGTTTCTTCAACAGCGGACTTACCATTACACATCTATACACATAATAAAAGCGGAAATCACCTCTCAACAAAGGATTCCCCCAGGCAGTAACAAGACACATCTAAAAACTGTCAGGCCATCAAATGCTAAACGTGGTGGCCAATTGATACATCCACACCTAGCTACAACAGCCTTACGCCCTGGGCATTCCACAGATATATAAACCCAATTTTCCTAGTTTCCAACAGATCTCACAACCTCTGAGGATGCCTGCCACAGATGCAGGCAAAACGTATGAAGTCTGTAGACAGTCCACGTTTCGCAGGCATATAGCAGGGTTGGGAGGACAATGGCTTTATAAACAAGCACCTTGGTATCCCTATGGATGTCCTGGTCCTCAAATACTCTCTGCTTCATTCGGAAGAATGCTGCACTCGCAGAGCTCAGGCGGTGCTGTATTTCGGTGTCAATTTTGACTTTTGCGGAGAGGTGGCTGCCAAGGGAGCGGAAATGTTCCACCTGTTCTAACGTTACACCAGTGTTTCCCAACCTTTTTTGAGCCGCGGCACACTTTTTACATTTAACAAATCCTGGGGCACACCACCAACCAAAATGACACAAAATGACACTCTAACACAGTCATACATAAAGTTAATATGTTTTTGAATGTATTTATACACTCAGTGTGAAACCTGGGCCGGTTTCGATGAAGTCAACATAGATATCCTGGCAGGAATGGCAGAAAGACACAAACTTCTCACACAGAACTCCCATAACCAAGAGAAAATGCTATAAGAGTTTGGTGGGCATTGACCTTGAGTTTTGGAGTTGTAGTTTACCTATATCCAGAGAGCACTGTGGACTCAAACCATGTTGGATCAGGACCAAACTTGGCATGAATACTCAATATGCCCAAATATGAACGCAGATGGAGTTAAGGGGAAATAGACCTTGACATTTGGGAGTTGTAGTTGCTGGGATTTATAGTTATAAAGAGCATCCTGAACCCCACCAATGATAAAACTGGGCCAAACTTCCCACACAGAAGCCCCAGGAGGCAAGAGGAGGTCTCTACTTGGGGAAAGGGAGGCGGGCCTTCCCAATGCATGGAGAGGGAGAGAGCAAGTAGACAACGGGTGGGGAGGGGGTGGTTGTAATTTTGTGCCTTTATAAAGGTAGGTTTCTTAGGTTTTTTATACTTCAACACACTCGACTCTCCCCCCTCCCCTCCTGGAGGTTCCAATTTCCCATGGCACACCTGATGATCGCTCACGGCACACTAGTGTGCCCTGGCACACTGGTTGGGAAACACTGCGTTACACCATTAAGCTGTATTTCTGGCATTGCAGAGGGATTGCCTGGTGACTGCTGGAAGAGTACTTACGTTTTCTCAACGTTCAATGAGAGGCAGAGCTACTTGTATGCTTCTGAGAGACAGGCTTGACAGCCAGATAAATTATGCCCTGGGTTTCATGGCTTAGTGGAAAACAGAAGTTGGATGTCTCAAGTTCCAAACTAACCTTGTAAACTTCACATCACATTCTCCTAAGCACTCCGTGAATGCAGTCACTGACACCTTAAACTGCAGGCTCATATGTCAAAATATTATTGCAGTATGCTGTTAGATTCACCAATTTTTTTTCAAGAGGAAAGGAAATGTACTCAGCAGGGTGCAGTTTCCTTCCCTTCCAAACAAGTTACGTGTAACGCAACTCCGAAACAGAAGAAGCTCAAGGTATTAAACTGAAATGCTCATTTCGCTCAACTCTGGGTTAATAATAAGATGCTTCTGAAACAATAGCGATGCAAAACCTTAAACAAGGGGCATCCTGCAAAAGGAGAAAGCGAAATTGATTCCAGGATGGAGCGTCATGTGCGTGACTGGGAAGCTCTGCGAAGCATGCCATTAATCACTAGACAAACTCGATTTATGCAGGATTAGCATTAATTATGTCAAATGCTTCTCAGACCGACTTGTTCAAGGGTGTTCTGCCGATGTTCCGGAGAATATTTGCCAGACAGCAACTTATCAGGGATTGTACAATGTGCACCACGATCAACCCGCACAAACCGCTTAGTTACCCAAACTTCATTGTACAGCAGGAATGACAGCCGGAGGATTTCGGGGGGCTTTACTGCATACGACGAAGACAGATCTTTTCCCCTGTATTCAATCGGAATTTGATACTAGAGCAGTATAATACCATTGCTTTAACTATGCCAGTGTTTCTCAACCTTCCTAATGCCGCGACTCCTTAATTAATCTATGCTGACGATCATGCCATCACTGCTCAAGGAAGGAGCTTTGAAATGGTTGAACAGAAGCTCTCCAAAGCTCAAGGTCAGTGGTTCTTAACCTAATGACACGACCCCTTAATACAGTTCCTCATATTATAAATCAGGGCTGTCCAACTTCTACGGGCCCAAGGGCCGGAATTCCGGTCACTGATCACCTGGGGGGCCAAAGGATCTGCCTCTGCCCCCGGCTCCGCCCCCTCCCCGGCTCCAATTTACTTACAATTGACCTTGAGTTGTGGAGTTGTAGTTCACCTCCATCCAGAGAGCACTGTGGACTCAAATATTGATGGATCTGGACCAAACTTGGCATGAATACTCAATATACCCAAATGGGAACACTGGTGGATTGGGGGGAATGTTTCCTAATACCTTTGAGTTATTTGAGTCCACACTCAAATTGGGACACACCAAAAAAAACCCAAACACCTCATGCCGTCGCAGGGCTTGATGGGGCCTCCTTTCCCAGAGGCGGGTGAAGGAGGCCCAAAGAGCTCCCTCCCTCCCTGAAGGGAAAACAAGCCGCGGGGGCAGGCGCAAAGGAAGCCACGTTGCGCCCTGCACGCGGGGGAAGGCAGCACAACAAGGGGGAGGGGGCGTGGAGGAGGGGAAGGAAGCGTCGCCAAGGAAACTACCGCTGAGGGACCCCTCCCCCCCCCTCCTCCTCCAACGTCCCACTGTTTTTAGATTGATTGATTCGAGCCAGGCCCTTCCTTACCCATACTGCGGGAGCCCCGCCACAGGGCCGAGCGCCAATGCGCCGCCGTCCCGAAGAGCCCGCTGGAGCCGAGGCCAAGCTCAGGCCGGGGCGGCGGTTCTCCCATCCGCGGGCGGGAAGCGAGGCCCCCCCACAGGAAGAGGACGGAGCCAGGAGGGGCTTTCCTGCCTCACTCCCTCCTCCCTCTCTGAGGGAATGGGGGCTGGCCTGGAAGCAGCCGCGAGGGAGGAGGTGCGCGCCCAGGCCGGCCGCAAATCCCGCGGGACCCGAGGTTTCGTCAGCTATCGCGAGACTACGCAGCCACAGACGAGATTTCAATCTCCCTCGAAATCCCGTCTGTGGCTGGAGTAGTCTCGCGATGCTTGCCTAAACCCGGAAGTAGGTATTTTTTAAAAAAAATTTAATTTTAATTTTTATTTTTTATTTGTATTTTATTAAAACAAGTTAGGGGGCCGGAGGGAAGGGGCTCGGGGGCCGTGTACGGCCTCAGGGCCGCCTGTTGGACAGCCCTGTAATAGATAATACATTCTTTATTGATTAGTCAATTTTGACCATATCAAATATAGAACATACACATACATACAATAAATGCCAATGTGAATACAAAACTTTCCTACATACCATCGTGCTAAACCCACTCCTATCTACAAATCAGTGGTTCTTAACCTTTCTATTGCCGCAACCCCTTAATACAGTTCCTCATATTGTGGTGACCCCCAACCATAACATTATTTGTGTTGCTACTTCATCACAGAGCAGAGAAGACAGTTCCATTTTGTCTCCTGCGGCATCAAAGCTCCTCCCCCAGCAACAATATAATATTATATAATACTAATATTATTAATGATGTATTAGTATTACGCTTTAGTACTTTGACACTGTGAGCAGAAAAGTTCTGTGGCAGAACCTGGAACGTCTAGGACGTCCCCCCAAATTCCTCAAAATGATTATCCTGTTACATGAGGGCCAGCGCGGTCAAGTCAGATACGGCGATGCTCTCTCGGAGGCCTTTCTCATAACTAACGGAGTGAAACAAGGTTGTGTTCTTGCACCAACCCTATCTACAATCTTCTTCAGCATGATGCTCCAAAGGGCTACGGCAGACCTCGAAGAAGAAGAAGAAGGCATATATATACGCTATCGTACTGATGGTAGCTTGTTCAACTTAAGCCGTCTGAGGGTTTGCACTAAGACTCTAAACTATCTAATCCATGAGCTGCTTTTTGCTGATGCTGCTGCCCTTGTCGCCCATTCAGAAGAAGCCCTGCAGCGCCTCACATCCTGCTTTGCAACAGCTGCAGAGCTGTTTGGGCTGGAAGTCAGCCTGAAGGAAACGGAAGTCCTCTACCAGCCCGCACCACAGGAAGAACACCATCATCCCCACGTCAGCATAGGCAAATCTGTGTTTAAGTCCGTTCAGCAGTTCACCTACCTGGGAAGCATCATCTCTTCAGACGCCAAGATTGATAAAGAGATAGATCACAGATTATCAAAGGCATAGAGTGCATTTGGAAGGCTTCACGAAAGAGTCTGGAGTAACAAGCATCTGAGGCAAAGCACCAAAATCAGTATGTACAGAGCTATCGTACTGCCTATTCTCCTATAGGGGTCTGAAACATGGGTCACCTATCGCCAACACTCCTCGAACACTTTCATCAGCGCTGTCTTCGCACAATCCTAAATATACACTGGACCGACTATGTGACTAATGTTGCTGTCCTTAAGCAAGCAGGGATCACCAGCGTTGAGGCCATGCTATTGAGAACACAGCTGTGCTGGGCAGGGCACGAGGTCTCTAGGCTGGAGGACCACCGCCTCCTAAAGATACTACTCTATGGTGAACTCGCCACGGGTCAGCGCAAGAGAGGCGCCCCCAATAAGAGATACAAGGACTCCCTGAAACAACATCTCAGGCTCGGCCAGATTGATCACCAACAATGGTCCACCCTGGCCTCACATCGGGAGGCATGGAGACGCACTATCCATAATGCTGAGGCCTCTTTCGAGAAGACACGTCGAATGGTTCTCGAAGAGAAACGACATCGCAGAAAGAACCGCAACTTGGAAACAACATCCCCCAAGGAGACTTTCTGCTGTGCTTTCTGCAACCGGACTTGCCTATCTCAGTTTGGCCGCGCTTGTAAAAAGTGTGGGATGAGTCCTTCCTAAAAATTTTCGTTCGCGAAGTAATGCCGAGAGTATTACGCTAATAATATAGTATGTTTTTATGTAGATATGACTTCTAAGCCGCTCTGAGCCCCCTTCGAGGTGAGAAGGGCGGCATATAAATGTCGTAAATAAATAAATAACTGTAATTTTGCTACTGATATGCATCGTTATGTAAATATCTGATATGCAGGATGTATTTTCATTCACTGGAGCAAATTTGGTACAAATACCGGAAACACCCAAATTTGAATACTGGTGGCGATTGATTTTGTCATTTGGGAGTTGTAGTTGCTGGGATTTATAGTTAGCCTACAATCAAAGAGCATTCTGAACTCCAACAATGATTGATCTGGACCCAAACTTAGCACACAGAAATCCCACGACCAACAGAAAATACTGGAGGGTTTGGTGGGCATTGTCCTTGAGTTTTGGAATTATAGTTCACCTACATCCAGAGAGCACGCTGGACTCAAAAAATGATGGATCTGATGGACCAAACACAATATGCCCACATGTGAACACTGGTGTAGTTTGAGAAAAATAGACGTTGAAATTTGGGAGTTGTAGTTGCTGGGATTTATAGTTCTCCTACATCTGAACTCCACCAATGATGGAATTGAACAGGTGGCTCCAAAGAGAAAGGCATTGTACCAGGTGTTTGGGAATCATGCGTGAGAATCATGGGGCTCCCTATGACTCAAAAAGGACTCTCCCCTTTTCGAGTAAGCAGACATACAAGATCTGCAGGTTGCCCTGGCACTCTCCCAAGCCCCATCCAGAGAGAAATGTGGCACTGATTTCAGGCGGAGGAAGCAAATGCCAAAGCAGCGTGGTCAACTACCCTGTTTCCCTGAAAATAAGACATACCCATAAAATAATCCATACCAGGATTTCTACGCATTTGCGCTTTGAGTCCCCCCAGGGGTGAGAAAGGTGGTATATCAATACCGTAAATAAATCTATCTATCTTCTATCTATCTATCTATCTATATAATAAAAGTCAGTGTTTGCGGAGGTGCGGTGGTGTGGAGGGAGGAATATGTGGTAGCATTTCGATTGGTTGCCACTGTGGGGTTATTTGCATAAAGGACTCTGATTGGCCAGCCTCAGAACTCCAACACTCTAAGGCACCAGATTATTTGCATAAAGGACTCTGATTGGCCAGCCACAGAACTCCAACACTCTAAGGCACCAGACAGAGGGAATTGGTTGCCGCTGAGAGACAATTTGCATAAATGACTCTGATTGGCCAGCAAAACAGAATACAACTGAATGCTTGAGTTAGCCAAATGACAGTTTTTTCCCGTTGGAAATGGAATGTTCATTTTCTGGGAGGTACGGAGGTGCCAAGGAATATGCGACAGCGTTTCAATAGGTTGCCACTAAGGGAATATTTGCATAAAGGACTCTGATTGGCCATCCACATTCCAACATTCTAAGGTGGCTCAGAGATAAAAGGAAAGGCCTCAGGCAGTCAGACACTGCGGCCCACAGCAATGACAGATCAGGACCAAACTTGGCACACAGGGGCCCAATGGCCCACTTCACAACGCGACCCTCACCCAATGACCACTACAGACCAAAAAATAGCACACACAGCCCCCTTGACCCACTCTACACCCTGGTGCTGTTTCAAGGAGGATGGACCACAGATGATGGGAGTTGAAATACCTTCACTCACCTTCCGAGACCGCTGCAACCCTCATCCAAAGAATGATCAAGACCAAATGTGACACACACAGCCCCCATGACCCACTCTACATCCTGGTGCTGTTTGAAGGGGAGTGGACCATGGCCAATGGGACTTGCAATACCTTCACTAAGTTCCTGAGACCACTGCAAGCCATGTAAACATCTGATAAGGACTAACCTTGCCTTCCTCAAATAACCCGGGCACCACTGGGTCCCCAAGCTAGTAAATAAATAAACAAACCATACACCGAAAATAAGACACATTGATAGGCATGGCTATGCAGTGTATAAGGTTGGCTCCCTGTTAGGTCCTGGTCATTGTGTGTGTGCTGCAAGCTGAGGCATAGAGAGAGACATAGAAAGTAAAGGTCTCCCCAGTGAAGTGAGGAGCAGCATGTTCTAAGGCAGGGGTGGGCAATTATTTTTTCCAAGGGGCCACACGAGAGCCAAAAAATATTATGGAGAGCTGCACCTAAAGCCGGAACTACATTCTAATCTACATTATTTATTTATTTATTTACTATATTTACTATATATTACACGTTATTATATTAATATTATTAGTATTAATATCATTATTATATTATAGTAGATATTTAGAAATTATAATATATTGAAATTTATTTATTATATTATATTATTATTATATTATAAAATAATAATAAAAACCACTAAAATTAAATTAAATTCAAGAAGAGAAGGTGTGAACCAAGGTGGAATGGCCCAATGGACCCAGCCCAGAGGATGGCAAAGCGGATCCAGCCGCCGCCACAGCACAGGAGAGGAGAGCAGCAGGTGATCTCGCCCCCAGCTGTTCCCCAGCTGATCACCCTGCTATGGAGTGCCTGACATCCCTGGAGGCGATCCGGGCCTGCAGGGAGCAGTCGGCAATCTGAGGCGGCTGATTGCCCTGGCGACCCGGAAGATGATCAAGTCTTCCGGGTCACCAGGGTGATCAGCCGGCGTAGGTCGCCGACTGCTCCCGCTGCAGGCCCGGATCGCCTCCAGGGATGGCAGGCACTCCAAAGCCGCCGCTCCTCTGGCCTGTCTCCTGACACAGGCCCCACGGAGCCCACAATGGGATGGCGGCAGAGGCACCCCTTCCTCTCGGCCCCGCCCCCGACGCCTTTCTCTCTGGGCTGGCTGCCGGGCCGCATCCGGCCCGCGGCCCGTAGGTTGCCCACCCCCTACTCAGGGGTGAGAAGTAAAGCTGTGGCTGCCATCTTACTCAGCAATGTGGGTCTCTCTCCCCCAGCACTAACCAGCAGCACTCTGTGGGCCTCTCTCACCCCACACAAACACCAGTAGAGCTGCTGCTCCTCAGCACCGACCACCAACAGTCTGTGGGTCTCTCTCACCCCACACAAACACCAGGGGATGCTCTGCTTTGGGTATTGTGTGTCCTCAGGGGGAAGAAGTAAAGCTGTGGCTGCCTTTTTACTCAGTACCGTGGGTCTCTTTCCCCTGCACCAACCAGCAACAGTCTGAGGGTCTTCTCTCTCACCCCACACAAACACCAGGGGATGCTCTGCTTTGGGTATTGTGTGTCTTCAGGGGGAAGAAGTAAAGCTGTGGCTGCCGTTTTACTCAGCACTGTCCATCTCTCCCCCCAGCACTGACCAGAAGCACTCTGTGGGCCTCTCTCACCCCACACAAACACCAGTAAAGCTGCTGCTCCCCAGCACCGACCAGCAACAGTCTGTGGGTCTCTCTCACCCCACACAAACACCAGGGAATGCTCTGCTTTGGGTATTGTGTGTCCTCAGGAGGAGGAAGTAAAGCTGTGGCTCCCGTTTTACTCAGCACTGTCGGTCTCTCTCCCCCAGCACTGACCAGCAACAGTCTGTGGGTCTCTCTCACCCCACACAAACACCAGGGGATGCTCTGCTTTGGGTATTGTGTGTCCTCAGGGGGAAGAAGTAAAGCTGTGGCTGCCGTTTTACTCAGCACTGTCCATCTCTCCCCCCAGCACTGACCAGAAGCACTCTGTGGGCCTCTCTCACCCCACACAAACACCAGTAAAGCTGCTGCTCCCCAGCACCGACCAGCAACAGTCTGTGGGTCTCTCACCCCCACACAAACACCAGGGAATGCTCTGCTTTGGGTATTGTGTGTCCTCAGGAGGAGGAAGTAAAGCTGTGGCTCCCGTTTTACTCAGCACTGTCGGTCTCTCTCCCCCAGCACTGACCAGCAACAGTCTGTGGGTCTCTCTCACCACACACAACACCAGGGGATGCTCTGCTTTGGGTATTGTGTGTCCTCAGGGGGAAGAAGTAAAGCTGTAGCTGCCGTTTTACTCAGCATTGTCTCGGTCTCTCTCCCCCAGCACTGACCAGCAATAGTCTGTGGGTCTCTCTCACCCCACACAAACACCATGGGATGCTCTGCTTTGGGTATTGTGTGTCCTCAGGAGGAAGAAGTAAAGTTGTG
Source organism: Anolis apletophallus (assembly GCA_030556195.1). Taxonomy (NCBI): domain Eukaryota; kingdom Metazoa; phylum Chordata; class Lepidosauria; order Squamata; family Anolidae; genus Anolis; species Anolis apletophallus. The sequence goes on along the minus strand of JARBWK010000017.1, from coordinate 13,149,381 downwards.
GCTGCCGTTTTACTCAGCACGGTTGATCTCTCTCCCCCAGCACTGACCAGTAACAGTCCGTGGGTCTCTCTCACCCCACACAACCAGGAGAGAGGGGAAAAGCTTCGGCAAGCAGTCTGCTACTTAGCCCTGTGAGAACCACCCATAAATGCGGATTGTTGTACCAAACTTAATAAAAAGAAGACACCCCCTGAAAATTAGCCATAGTGTGCCTTCTGGAGGAAAAATAAATATAAGACAGTGTCTTATTTTCTGGGAAACACGGTAACAACACGGGCGATAGGGAACTGGAGGAGGGAGAAAGAAATCAAGCGAGATAGCCTTAAGGAAACCAAAACTAGAAGTCTCAAAGCAGGTTTGGGAAGAAGTGTTTTCGGATGGGGTGAATGAAAGGCCTTGTAAAGGAGTAGAGCAGTGCAGTTGTGTCCTAACAACATGTTGGACCAGCTGGATCAGATTCTCCCACAAATCAAGGAACACGAAAGGCACTTCAGATGGATTCAACCAGAGAATAATAGCATCAAATAATAATGGTGGCTATACTGATGATGGTGGTAATGCAAAGAGGGCTGTACGAGATGGAAGATGGACCCCCTGTTTAAACCACTGACTGAGCTGCTGAATTTGCTGGCCAAAAGGTTGGCGGTTCAAATGTGCCGCGGCTCAAAAAAGGTTGAAAATAAAAATATAGTTAAGATGGAAAGATAGACTCTTTGATAGTACACCGAAATGGCTCTCACCGCAAGAGGCTCACTACAGAAGACAATATGGCAAGACCAGATGGTTAAAATATGAAGAGATTCTCCAAAGAGTAGGTAAGGAAATAGAGATAAAAGAATTGGAGGAGCTTAAAAAAATGGACCATTCTATAGACTGGTTTCAGTATAGACAGATGTGTGAGATTTTCAAGAAGGACAAAATAAACGGATTTAAAGATACCAATCAACCATGGGATATCCTCATGAAAAAACAAAAGGGCAAGACAGCTTTCCTATATAAACTACTTTTGCAGGGGCAAATGGAGGAACAAACTATTAAAAATAGTATGGTCAGATGGGCAAAAGATGTAGGACACACAATTATGCTAGCACGGTGGGAAAGGTTTTGGAAGGTACATTTGAAATGGTTGTATGCCTACGATTTGAAGGAGAATGGGCTTAAGATCTTCTACCGATGGTATCTAACACCAAACAAAATAGCCAAATTCAACAAAAGCCATAGTAATAAATGTTGGAGAGGTTGCGGGGAAATAGGATACTTCCTCCATATGTGGTGGGGTTGCAGGAGGATTAGGAAATTCTGGGTAATAGTACAGAGGGAAATGGTAAAATGTTAGGAATTGATTTTCCCATGAAACCAGAGTACATGTTACTGGGGTTGTTGGACTTTCAAATAGATAGGAATAAAGAAAAAATTGTTTGTGTACAGTATTACAGCGGCAAGGCTGGTGATCGCAAGACACTGGAAGGAGGAGGCCACGCCAAAGCTGGACGAGTGGATCATCAAATTAACAGAGATCATGAATATGGACAATCTAACGAGGGCCTTGACAAACCAAAAGGAAGCCACGGATTGGTCTCCAATAACGGAGTATATGCAAAATCATAGAGACATAAAAAACATTATGTACATAAAAATTGGCAGTAATATACCGGATCGGAGAAAGAGGGATCGTGGGTAATGTGGGTCAAAGGAATAGCATCTAAGATGTATTAGATGAAGCTGGTTGAGAGGCATTGGGAAGTCAATAAGAATCAGATTATTGTTTGTTGTGTAATAGAGTGTTGTTTGAGATGCCCTAGAGACATTTTGTCTATAGGGGCATATATGTATGTCTGATCAATGTTTGTTCTGTCTGTTTTTATCATTGAAAACCTAATAAAAACTATTTTTTAAAAAAGGTTGAAAAACATTGCATAATACGATATCTTGGAGATGAGACTCAAGTCTAAACATGAAATTTATTTATGTTTCATATACTCCTCATAAGCATAGCCTAGAGGTAACTTTAGGCACATGATGTCTTAATAATGCTGCGCCTGAAACAAGCATCAGAAAGCAAAGGTGACAGGATTTTGGATTATTTCAGAATTCCAGAAGAGGGATGCTCTACCTGTGCTTGCATATACGTACATACCTTGGGGATGGGAGCCAAGTCTAAACACAACATTCGTTTATGTTTCAGATACACCTTATATACACAGACTCGTAGTGTGAACAATTCTGGATCATTTCAAATAAGGGATGCTCTACCAGTATAAATATACTGTACATGTATAGTGTGTGTCTATATCAGTGTTTTTCAACGTTTTTTGAGCCGCGGCACATTTTTTACATTTCCAAAATCCTGGGGCACACCACCAACCAAAATGACACAAAATGACACTCTAACACAGTAATACATATCGTTAATATGTTTTTAAATGTATTTATACACTCCGTGTGAATCCTGGGCCTGTTTCGATGAACACAACATAGATATCCTGGCAGGAACGGCAGAAAGACACAAACTTCCCACACAGAACTCCCATAACCAAGATAAAATACTATAAGAGTTTGGAGGGCATTGACCTTGAGTTTCGGAGTTGTAGTTCACCTATATCCAGAGAGCACTGTGGACTCAAACAATGTTGGATCAGGACCAAACTTGGCATGAATACTCAATATGCCCAAATGTGAACATAGATGGAGTTTGGAGAAAATAAACCTTAACATTTGGGAGTTACAGTTTCTGGGATTTATAGTTAACACACAAGCAAAGAGCATCCTGAACTCTTGCAACAATGGAATTGAACCAAACTTGGCATATTGAACTCTCATTACCAACAGAAAGTACTGAAAGGGTTTGCTTGGCAATTGACCTTGAGTTGGGAAGTTGTAGTTCACCTACACCCAGAGAGCACTGTGGACTGAAATAATGATGGATCTGGACCACACTTGGCATGAATACTCAATATGCCCAAATACGAACGCAGATGGAGTTCAGGGGAAATAGACCTTGCCATTTGGGAGTTGTATTTGCTGGGATTTATAGTTCCCCTACAATCAAAGAGCATTCCGAACCCCACCAATGATAGAACTGGGCCAAACTTCCCACACAGAACCCGCAGGTGGCTCCCTTCCTGAATGGCTCTCTCCCTCTTCCGCACCAGAAGGGAAGGCACTCACTCGGTCCGCAGTTGCCTTCCTTCCTTCTTTCCTGTGGTTCGAAAGAAGAAGCCGGTGGGCCTGCCTCGGACTGCGCTCCTCACTTCCGCTTCCGTTCCCCGCCCTCCCTCGATTGGAGGCTGGCTGGGGAAACGGCCGAAAGAGGCGGCCACCCGGCCCTTCCTCCACCTCCTCCTCCCCCAAGCAGCAGCAGGAATTCGGCAGGAGGGGGGAGAAAGGGGGGAAGAGAGGTTTTTCCGCGACACACCTAGTGTGCCGCGGAACAGCGGTTGGGAAACACTGCTCTATCAGTATAAATATACTGTACATGTATAGTGTGTGTCTATATAAATGAATTTCACATATATACTTGCCTCCCTACTCCAAGATATCTCATGATTTATATGCAGAAATCCCAAAATCTGAAATAATTCTACTCCCAAGCATTTTGAATCAGAGATGCTCACACTGTATGAAAATACCTTCAGGCTATGAGTATAAGCATAAATAAATACATTTAGTGATTAGATTTGGGTCCCTTCTCCAAGATCTCTCATGGTGTATATGCAAGGATTCCGGCATTCGAAATATTTCTGGTCCTGAGCATTTTGGATCAGGGATGTTGCTGGTGGCAATAGTAAATATTATTATTACTTATTAAATAGTGACAATTAATATTTAAATGTTTATTGTGTTTTAACTTTTGTTTCATGTGCTTCTATGGATGTATTTTAACAATGTTGTGCCCCACCTTAAGCTGGGTAATAAAATCAGTAACTCCCTATATTATTATTACTATTCCTATTATTATTATGTGACCACAGCTGCTATTATGACCATTAACTTCCCGATATTATTACTATTGCTATTATTATGTGACCACAGCTGCTATTATGACCATTACCTCCCTATATTATTACTATTGCTATTATTATGTGACCATAGTTGCTATTGTGCCCATTAACTCCCTATATTATTACTATTGTTATATTATTACTATTATTATTATGTGATGACCAGCTGCTATTGTGCCCATTAATTCCCTACATTATTATGTGACCACAGCTGCTATTGTGCCCATTAATTCCCTACATTATTATTACTATTAGTATTATTCTTGTGTGATCCCAACTGCTATTGTGTCCATTAATTCCCTACATTATTATTACTATTATTATGTGGCCACAGCTGCTATTATGACCATTAACTCCCTATATTATTATTCCTATTCCTATTATTGTTATTATTATGTGATCACAGCTGCTATGGTGACCAGTAAATTCCTATTATTATCATTATTATTATGTGATCCCGCCTGCTATTGAGCCCATTAATTCCCTACATTATTATTACTATTACTATTTAACCACAGTTGCTTTTATGACCATTACATCCCTTCATTATTTTTATTACTATTATGTGATCACAGCTCCTATTATGACCATTAACTCAGTATATTATTATTCCTATTATTATTACTATTATGTGATCACAATTCCTATTATGACCATTAACTCCCTATATTATTATTGCTATTCATATTATTATTATGTGATCACAACTCCTATTATGACCTTTAACCCCCTATATTATTATTCCTATTATTACTATTATGTGATCACAGCTCCTATTATGACCATTAACTCCCTATATTATTATTGCTATTCGTATTATGTGATCACAGCTGTAATGGTGACCAGTAGATTCCTATTATTATTATTACTACTACTATTGCGTGACCACAGCTCCTATCATGACCATTAACTCCCTATATTATTATTTCTATTATTATGTGATCACAGCTCCTATTATGACCTGTTATGACCATTAACTCCCTATATTATTATTCCTATTCCTATTATTATTATGTGATCACAGCTGCTATGGTGACCAGTAAATTCCTATTATTATTATTACTACTATTATGTGACCACAGCTCTTATTATGACCTATTATGACCATTAACTCCCTATATTATTATTGCTATTCCTATTATTATTATGTGATCACAGCTGCTATGGTGACCAGTAAGTTCCTATTATTATTACTACTAATATTATTATTACTATTACTGTTGTGTGACCACAGCTCCTTATATTATTGCTATTATTATGTGATCACAGCTGCTATTATGACCATTAACACCCTATATTATTATTATTACTAGCTGTACCCGGCACGCGTTGCTGTGCCCTATTTAGGAGATGCGAGAAAGTCTGAGTATGTAAGGGTTGGAATTGTTCTTAGTTATGGTGTTGTTGGGGCCATGGCTGTGTCGTTGTGGGTTGTTCTGGTGGGTGGGATGTTAAAGTCCTGGGGAGTTGTTGGTGTGTGGTGTTGCTGGCGTTCTGCATAGCTTGTGGATATACAATGTTTTTTGTCTTTTTGTCTGCTGTGTTGATGTAGAGGTTGATGCTTGTGTGGTGGTGGGGTACTTTGGAAGTGAGTGGAGGTACTTGAAATCCCATTATCCATGGTGTGTCCTCCTCTGAACTGCAGTCGGATGGAGTGTGGGTCATGGGGGGCATTGTGTGCCAAGTTTGGTCTTTATTGGTCTTGGTTCTGGGCCACAGTGGTCTGTGGGAAATGATGGGTTTTGAAGTAGTACAAATCCTATTATCCATGGAGGTACTTCAAGTCCCATAATCCATGGTCCACCCTCCTCCAAACTGTAGTAGAATGTAGCGTGGGTCATAGGGGCTCTGTGTGCCAAGGTAGGTTACTGTAAATTCAGGCCATACACAATGTTCCATGTGCTGAGGCCTAGTCGGGAGAATCAAGTTAATGAAGCCTTACTCTCAATTCAGAGCATAAACAGCATTCCATTAAGTGAGGCCTAGTCAGGGAAATTAAGTTAATGAAGCCTTACTGTCAATTTTGGGCGTGGTCTGTGATTTGTAGGGGTGTAAATTATCTGTGGGAAGTGAATTGGGTGTTTGTGTCTCAGCCCTTTGCCTTATCCTCCTCTGACAGTTTATTATGGGTCGGAATGTTCATGTTGGCTGGCCAGTACAGGAGTTATGCAAATCCGCCCTTATTGGCAGCCAATCATGTTGTCAGAATGTAGAGGCTGGGAGAGTCGTTGGCAGCCCCGGAGGATGCTGGGAAATGTAGTTTTTTACTCGTTTTGGGGGCCTTTTAGGTTTGGGGGGGAGTTTCTTTGCTACAAACATACCTTGTCTGAGGCCTATTTCTGTTGGCAAGTTTGGTGTTTCTGCGTTGTAAGGTTTCTCTGTTTGGGACGGTCGGTCCATGACGGGAACCCCTTTATATAATAGATTATTATTATGTGGTTCCCATTAACCCCCTGTGTTATTGTAATTCCTATTATTAACACTATTATTATTATTATTATGTGACCACAGCTGCTATAGTGACCAGTTATCAACCTGGCTGCTGTCCGTTGGACCAGTTGAAGCTTCCGAACAGTCTTCAAGGGCAGTCCCACGTAGAGGGCGTTGCAGTAGTCTATACGGGATGTATATTATTATTCATATTATTATTATGTGATCACAGCTGCTATTATGACCATTAACTCCCTATATTATTATTATTATTATTATTACGTGGTGCCCATGAACCCCGTGTTATTGCAATTCCTATTATTAACACTACTATTATTATTATTATGGGATCACAGCTGCTATTATGACCATTAACTCCCTATATTATTATTATTATGTGGTGCCCATGAACCCCTGTGTTATTGTAATTCCTTATTAACACTATTATTATTATTATTATGACCACAGCTGCTATAGTGACCAGTTATCAACCTGGCTGCTGTCCGTTGGACCAGTTGAAGCTTCCGAACAGTCTTCAAGGGCAGTCCCACGTAGAGGGCGTTGCAGTAGTCTATATGGGATGTATATTATTATTCATATTATTATTATGTGATCACAGCTGCTATTATGACTATTAACTCCCTATATTATTATTATTATTTATTATTTCGCATTTGTCTGTTGCCCCCCCCCCCCCAACGGCTCGGGGCGACTTACAACAGTTCGTAAAATACAATTGTCAGATAACTCATAAACCACAGTAATACCATTAAGATGGAATTACAATTAGAACAGTTGAAGCAACAAATGGAGTCGCAGTGGGCTGACAGCTAGGCGGTGCGAGCTACAGTTTAGCTAACTCCGAAGGCTTGTTGGAACAGCAATGTCTTAACTGCTCTCCTGAACGGGAGGAGGCTCTGGGGGGCACGGATGCCGGCGGGCAGTGCGTTCCACATGGTAGGGGCTGCAACAGAGAAAGCCCGGCGGCGGGTTGCGGACAGATGGTAGGTCCTCACATTTGGGATGACCAGGAGGTTTAGCTCTTCGGGCGCAGTGATCTGGTGGGATGATATGGGACAAGGCGGCGGGTACTGGCCCCAGACCATGTAAGGCCTTAAAAGTCAGGACTAACACTTTGAAGGCAATCCGGCATTCAATTGGGAGCCAGTGCAGTTCGCGCAGGATTGGCGTGATGTGGTGGCCAATCGGGACCCCCGCCAGGAGTCGCGCTGCAGCGTTCTGCACCAGCTTGAGTCTCCGGATTACCAACAGAGGAAGGCCAATGTAAAGAGCGTTACAGTAATCCAGCCTCGAGATGACCGTGGCTTGGATCACTGTGGCTAAGTCGCGCCGGGACAAATAGGGGGGCCAGCTTCCTCGCCTGGCGAAGATGGAAAAATGCTACCCTGCTGACGCTGGAGACGTGGGCCTCCATCGACAACAGGGGGTCAAGGTTACTCCTAAGCTCTTAACAGAGGCGACGGACATAATGTCACGCCGTCCAGGGTTGGAAGCTGAACATCCCTACAGCCCGGAGGACCCAGCCACAGGATCTCCGTCTTTGCCGGATTCACCTTCAACCTACTGGCTCGCAGCCATCCAGTGACGACCTCAAGTCAACGATGGAAATTATCGGGTACAGTTCGAGGCTGCCCTCCATCTTCAAGATAAGCTGGGTGTCATCAGCGTACTGATGGCACACCAGCCCAAAACTACGCACCAGCTGGGCAAGTGGTCGCATATAGATGTTAAATAAGAGGGGGAGAGAATAGCCCCTGAGGAACCCCCGCAAGCGCGGGAACCCCGAGACATCCTTGCCCCTCCTCACTCGTTGTAGCCGGTTCCGGAGGAAGGAGGTCACCCAATTAAGGGCTGTCCCCTCACTCCGGCCCTGGCAAGGCGGTGAGTCAATAGATCATAATCGACTGTATCAAACGCCGCTGTGAGGTCCAATAACACGAGCAGCGCCGATCGGCCCTGATCCAGCTGGCAGCGCAACTCATCCGAGATGGAGACCAGGACCGTCTCCGTCCCATGCCCCGGACGGAAGCCGGACTGGAAGGGGTCTAGTCCATCTAGGAAGGACTGCAACTGCTCCATTGCCGCCTTCTCAATTACCTTGCCCAGGAACGATAAATTCGAAACCGGGCGGTAGTTGGAGGGGACCGTTGGATCTAATCCCGGCTTCTTCAACAATGGAGAGACCACCGCCTCTTTTAAACCCTCTGGAAATACTCCCTGGGCTAGGGAAGTATTAATTATATTAGTTATCAACCTGGCTGCTGTCCGTTGGACCAGTTGAAGCTTCCGAACAGTCTTCAAGGGCAGTCCCACGTAGAGGGCGTTGCAGTAGTCTATACGGGATGTATATTATCATTCATATTATTATTATGTGATCACAGCTGCTATTATGACCATTAACACCCTATATTATTATTATTATTATGTGGTTCCCATTAACCCCCTGTGTTATTGTAATTCCTATTATTAACACTATTATTATTATTATTATTATTATTATGTGTGGCTACCAATTCCCCACTACATTCCTAGGATGACTCTGCTGACGGCATGCCCTGAGAGTGACCCCATCCACTCCTGGAGTCTTCTGAGGCTGGCACAGGCCTGGCCCTCCTCCCTCCTTCCCCCCTCCCCTCCCTTCCCCCCTCCCCTCCCTGAGAGAGCGAGCGCGAGAGCGACGGTTATTTTCCTGGAGGGCGGGGGGAGGGGCGCCCAGGGCAGGCAGCGCGAGGCAAGGCGGGCGAGACCAACTCCCTCTCCAAAAAAAGGGGGGGGTCGGCTCCGAGGGAGGGCGAGTCCAAGCGGAGCCAGAGGGCGAAACCAACTCATTCCCCCCCCTCTCCCCTATACGCACACAGACTCCTTTCCTTCCTTCATTCCTTACCTGAGGGCTTCC